>WKFP01014084.1:436105-540863 GCA_011057875.1 Pterocles orientalis
ATGACCATGAGCCAGCACTGTGCCCTCGTGGCCAAGAAGGCCAATGACATCCTGGGGTGTATCAGAAGGGGGGTGGTCAGTAGGTCAAGAGAGGTTCTCCTCCCCCTCTACTCTGCCCTGGTGAGACCGCATCTGGAATATTGTGTCCAGTTCTGGGCCCCTCAGTTCAAGAGGGACAGGGAACTGTTGGAAAGAGTCCAGCACAGAGCGACGAGGATGATGAAGGGAATGGAGCATCTCCCTTATGAGGAAAGGCTGAGGGAGCTGGGTCTCTTTAGCTTGGAAAAGAGGAGACTGAGGGGTGACCTAATCAATGTTTATAAATATGTGAAGGGTGAGTGTCAGGAGGATGGAGCCAGGCTCTTCTCTGTGACATCCAGTGATAGGACAAGGGGCAATGGGTTCAAGCTGGAACATAGGAGGTTCCATTTGAATATGAGAAAAAACTTATTTCCAGTGAGGGTGACAAAGCACTGGAACAGGCTGCCCAGAGAGGTTGTGGAGTCTCCTTCTCTGGAGACATTCAAAGCCCGCCTGGATGCGTTCCTGTGTGATCTGATCTAGGTGTTCCTGCTCCGGCAGGGGGATTGGACTAGATGATCTTTCGAGGTCCCTTCTAATCCTTAACATTCTGTGATTCTGTGATTCTGTGATTCTGTGGGCTGAGTGGTTTATTCACCGTTTCTTTTGTGTGCTGTGGGTATAACTGGAACATTGTAATAGTTCATAGTCTAGTTCTGATTAATGGCTTCCCTTCCATTGTGCTTTTCATCTGACTAATGCAGATGTAGTCAGAAAGGGACAGTTTGAACTTCATTGCAATCCAAGAAATTACCGAAAAATTATGGTAGAGCTGAGTGTAAGGCTTAGTTCATAGAACCGTAGAATCACAGAATGGTTTGGGTTGGAAGGAACCTTAAAGATCATTGAGTTCCATCCCCTGCTGTGGGCAGGGACACCCTCCTCTAGACCAGGTTGCTCAAAGCCTCATCCAGCCTGGTCTTGAACACCTCCAGGGATGGGGCATCTACAGCTTCCTGGTGCAACCTGTTCCAGTGCCTCACCACCCTCATAGTTGCTTGGGTCTCAGTGGAAGAACCTCTTTCTGGAGTGATTTGGAAAGATTTGTCTTCAGATCCTTTCTTTTACTCTCTCTCAATCAGAAGTTTAGAGCATGATCCCCATAAAGAGAAAGAATGGAAGAAAAATAAATTGTTCTAGTTTGTATTCCAGTTAAAAACAAAACAAAACAAAACAGCTTTTGTTGCACAGACCCTTTCGGTGCTTTTGGAAATACTAGGAAAAGTTTCATGCACTTCAAATTTTATTATTGAGTGTTACCTCACAAGTTTAAGTTAGTATTAATTTTTCCACATCATGTTTCTGAAAAACTTGCCATGCTATATTTGATCTAAAGGACATGATTCTGAAATGTGTTTGTCTAGAATCTAGAAAAATTAGACTGCAGTTCAAAATAGTATGTGGAGTAAGTTACACTATCATCTTCTTGATGATTACAATATTAGATAAATTATAGCTAAATGTTCGTGTGATGGTTTTCAGCAGATAATTTGTTACCTAAGGAACTAGTCCGTTATTTTGTGAGCCTTTAGAAAATTGATTCAATTTTAAATGAACACTTATGTCAGTATCTGCTGCTGTAGGAGAATACAGTTATGATGGAAGCACTCTTCTTCAGTTTCTTTGTTGGAATTCTTTTTGAATCACTGTCCATTTGCTTCGGAGAATGCAGTTTAAAGAGTTAATTTTTATATGAAAAAAATTAAAAAAGTTCTAGTTCACTTCTTAGTGAAGATTGCTTGTTATTGTCACACTGGCAGTGTAAATTACGTTACCCGTTGTTTTTAAATAAATGTAGATGTGTACATTCAGATAATTCTCTGTTTATGAATGCTGTCCAAGATATGGGTTCATTAAGAGGGACAGATATGATAATAAAAGGGATAGCCTTTTGTTGGATGTTAGTGGAAAGACTGGAAGTTTGGGCAAAGATATGGCAGTGTTGGTCAGTACCTTGATTTATATTTGCTATTTTACCTAAACTGGAGTACACTGAATGCAGATTTTGCAAGTCTTATGTAGTGTATTTCAAGGATGGATTTTCAGACAGAATTCTAATGGAGCGGTTAGTCTGGACAGACAGGAGAAGTCCATGACTGAACATGTGCTAACCATGGCTTCTGGCTCATAAGAGACTGGTGAATTTAACCTGTGCATACCTAACTAATTGTACTTAAGTTACAAATATGACATATACCAGTCTCAAAAATTCTGTTTTATCACTTCTGGAAATTTCAAAGACCCCTCAGACCGCAAAGGACCTGTCAAGTGGTCTAGTCTGAGATCATAGACAATACTGGTATAGACTTTGGGGTTTGTCTGGTGTGCAACAATGTGCAGTGTTTTCTGTGGCTGATAAATGTGTACTGATTAATATCCTGTGGGCTATGCTCTGTTTAAATGTTCTGGTAACTGATGTGCCAACTCAAGGTCTAGTCATTTAGGAAGGGGTTCATTTAGTAAAATCAAAAATAGACAACTACTCTAAGTTGGTGGTTTATTTTATATTCATGGGTAGACATAGCGTAATACTTCCCATTTATCTTAGAGGATTGTTTTTATGAGGAAGAATCCTAGAGCTGTCTGTATCTTTCTTTATTTCCTGGACAGAAAAATGATTAACATAAGGAAATAGCGCTCTCAGTGCTGTTAGCATACAATGAGAGAGCAAATTGCAGAACATTATTTCTTTTCATATCTTTTCACATTTTTATTTGTGTTCATTAAGCTGTCAAATGGTTTTGAAAGGCTCATTTTGTTTTTTTTCGGTAAGGAAAAATTGCCTACACTTGCTTAAAATTACAGTAAAGCTTAGATTAAATGCTTGCAAAAGGCTATTAATCTTAGCATTTTCTTTACAGAGACACAAATATTTAAGTCTCATGTTATTTTCAGAAAAGATTATCCTTCCATGTCACTTTTCTAATTTGCATTTTTAGGTAAAGCTCTCTTGAGTCAGTGAATAATTTTGGAGGTGTGTAACTGGGCTTTAGATCAGCACAGCATTAGTGTATATGACATTAATTAACTTACAAATGTTATTAAAATGGCATCTTTTCTTGTCCAAAAAAAAGTTATTTCATATTGTAAAGTACTTTTGTTGAAATTTTAATTCCATTGAAGTCAATGATCAATTATAGTCAATAACTTTTTCTTCAACACAATTTGGCCCTTTAAGATCCTTACCTATATATAGTTTTATTGCATTCTATTATATGCTCATGTATATAGGAATATGTAAGTATTTCAAAAACAAATTACACAAATACAAACATTTTTTGTCCATACAAAATGTTGATACTTATGTAGTGCAAAGTCTGTTATATTGATTCATTATACTGTCGTATTTAAAATACTTGGAACAAAGTTTTTAATTTATTTTAAACTTTTTTTTTCCTTTTTAGCTTCCCCATGGGTAGATAAAAGTCGAACTCCAAACAAAATAGATCTGTATGATGTTCGCAGAAGACCATGGTAAGCTTTCTTTAAAGGGTTGATCTATATATGTCACTTATTTTCTAGATATGACTATAAGGACAAATATTTCTGTTTCTTGTGTATCTAATATTCCTTACATTTAGATACTACTATTTTCTTTTCAGAAAATCAGTTAATTATTATGAGTAAACAAATTTCAAATCACACTGTGTGTTAGGCAGTATCCACTACAGTGCATTACATGGACCTTTTCATAGGACAATAACAATAAGTGTGAGGGTGTTAAAAACTTTGATTTTCTGCAAAATCAAATGTAATTCAGATTATTAGATTGAACCAATCTTCTAAGCTTTTACAAGTGTTTACAAATATGTCTCAGTGGTTTAGACTACTGGTTAAAGAGAGAGAACAGTGGGATTGTTTCTCATAATTTTTTTTGGTAAGCCTTTCAAGACATAGTGCATTCTGATACTTGGCTTTGTACTAGTTGAATATACTATTTTGAATGATTAAGTGTTTTTTACTAAACTGGACTGATGTAGTAAGTCATCTGTCATCAAGATCTAACTCTGAAACTGAATTCAAGTTTTTCAGTTATCAGCATATGAAAATAGTGAATTTTTGTCAGTATGTCTGACTTCAAGGCTCTCCTAATTCATTTTGGACTTTGGTTTGCTTGGAAGACACAGCAAGAAAGAAAATGATGGCACATGATTTTCTGATAGCTACAACAGGATGATTTTGTTGGTTCAGCTTGACTGAGTTTAGAGATCGGAGTGTGTCTTCCATCATATGCAACGAATGTGTTTTTTCAAATTTGTGTCATTCATACCCTTTATTTATTTCAGGTATATCCAAGGAGCTGCATCTCCCAAAGACATGCTTATTTTAGTTGATGCGTAAGTGTTTAATGTCTCGATATTGACATTAGAGGGATAAAAGTACTTAGATGTATTGAACAAATCTGTATCCTGAAAAAGGGAGAGCATTAAGAAGACCTTAAATGCAAGGATCAAAAATCTTGGTGTGAACAAAATAAATACACAGCAAAAAATAGTTCCAAAAAGCTGAACCAAAATTTAAAGTTATTTAAACTGTGTGCAAGTGGTTTGCAATCACTTTAATATGATTCTACTTTCAACTTCTTAATTACTGAAGTAATCAACTGAAAATTTCTTACATGCATGCCAAGAGATGTTGTCAAACACAAACCCAAAAACAAATTACTAGAAGTGTGAAAGTAGATTTAATAATGATTTAATAAACCTGAAAGATGAGAGTTTATGCAGACTTCGTGTTTTACCATACATATTTTAAAATTGACTAGTTCAGTTACTAGAAAAATTTATAAAAAGTGAGAAAAAATTAATAAAAACTCCCTCTTTTCCTTGGCAAAGCTTCCTTTGTTTAGCTAACATTGAGGGACTGAAGAAAGCTTTCAGCCTGATGTGTCAAACACATCGTTTCATGCTGAAAAATTTCTCAGTAAGAGAATTAGCATTTATTGCTTTTATGTGTGCTGAAGTGCTTTCATATCAGCAGTGAGTTTTATCAACATTTGTTATTTCTGCACTTCAGCTTAGGTTTTGCCTTGAATAAAACAAGCTGTCATTTGGGTATCTTAAAATCTAAAGCTGTAAATCTATGTGTAGGAGTATAAAATGTTGAGATAATGCATTGGTTTGAGGTGGTAGACTCTCTCAGATTTCTTGAAATAAAAATGAGGAAATGATTTGTCTTTATGACTTCATCTGATGCAAGAATGGGATGTTGAATGCCAGTTTTGGACTTCCAATTTTTATTATAATAATGTAGTAACACTAATAGTGAGTTGGAGAATTCAGGAGAATTATTGACAATTCAAGTGTGAAAGTTAGTGAGAGTGCTGGTTGGTGCTCTGTATTTTTTTTGTACATTTTAAATAAAATTTGTTAAATAAAATTTTTCTGTTGTCTCGTGGACTTCTGTTAGGAGCGGGAGCGTCAGTGGGTTGACGTTGAAGCTGATCCGCACCTCAGTCATTGAGATGTTAGAGACCTTGTCTGACGACGACTTTGTGAATGTAGTTTCAGTGAGTATCTGGTCTTTCTGCAAAATATGCATTGTCAACAGAGCCATAAGCAAACCATTTTTAATGCCGAATATGAGATACTTGGATGTTAAGCTGCTAAGAAATTTAGATTACATTGTAAAATACCACTTTTGGCTTACTGTTTTCTTGTGAAGCATAATGAAAGTCCTAGTTTTGTTGCTATCTATACTTTTGAGTGAAGTGCTAATTAGCTACAGTAGACAACGAAGAAGGTAAAGCAAAAGTCATTTAAACGAACTTCTGTGTAGCCAAATTCTCCTTTTCAATATATTATTCTGGTCTGTGTAGCACAACTTCTGTTTGACTGGCGTATGCAAATTCTCTGAAATAATTGGTGGTTCCCAGGTTTTATACTGTGGTATGAGATAAAGTGTTATAGAGAAGGTATGACAAGAACCCAAACAGCAGACATTTGAGTTGCTCGTGTTGATTGATGCATGATGACAGAAGATGTACAGCCATCTGACCTGCCAAAGAGGGGCTCCTAAGAAGTTCTACAGGTAGCAGTTTTAGGGGTAGTGAAGCAATTTTTCCCATATTAATTACTGTAATAAAGGAAGAATCCATGAAGGAACTTAAGGATGGACATAATTTATGTGTACAGAGACAGCATGTGTGACGTGCAGGTCAGAGGGTTATTGGGAGGATAGGACTGTAAGGATTGCCAAATGAAGGTGGTGATGTCTTTTTTGGGGCTGGCTTTTCAGTGGCTGAGACTTTCTGAATATGATCTGAAACTTTAGTACCGGGTGTAATTACTACACTTCAGACTTGACTACTAGACATAAACCTTCTTTTTCTGTGTAAAAGAGTTTTTATATAGTTCTCTAAAACAGTTTTGAGATTTATTTTTCAATGGTATTTTGGTCTTTCTAATACTTGTCTAGAATTTAAAGTGCAAATTCTTGGCTTTCAGGAAAGCTGAAGGCAAAATGTAATAGATTTGGGGAGGGGAAGGATGGTGTAGGCAACTAGGTTTTCAGGCTGATACCTTGGATGTCATGCTCTAGCCTCGGGCAAGGCTTTTTTCTTTTGTATTAAGCTGTTGAACTGTAGAACTTTAATTCTAAGGATCTAGGATGGGAATGTTGACATATTCTTAATGACAAGAGACAGCTTGCATGGTGAGAAACTCTGGAATGATTTTGGAGACAATTTTCAACTTCTATAGATGTGTTGCAGCCAGCCTGCAGGGAGAAATGCCTGAAATATCACTATCAGAAATCTCTTTGAACACCTTATTGATTTATTGTTTGCTGTCATTCTAGCTAGACCTACCTTTCTCCAAGTAGTAGAGAGAAGCTTTTATGTGCAGTGGCGTTTCCTTTGTTAAAGTTTTTAATAGTGAATTGGACCATTTTCTTTAGTCTAAATTGCAGTGTGGGGAAAAAAAACAGACAACTAAAAAAAAAAACCCAAAAACCAAAAACCAAACCCTATTTTTTAATATTATTATTGTTATTAAAGGAAATCAGGTTTTCTGTAATGACATTAGAGAGTGGAAATCTTGTTGCTAGGTTCAGTGGTTTTAAAACAAAAGGTTCTTATCCTGTACTGCTGGAAATCGATTCTTGTGTTCAGTGGAGCTGTGCCAGCTTTTGCCATTGGAAGGTCTGGACCCCCACTGCCTCTTGATTTATGCAGCTTTCCAAACTCCTTTATTTACTCCCAGCTGACCAGAAATAGTGTATCTTGATGCTAAACCCTCCTTAGGCTCAGGGTATTTTATCAGCTAAAGTTCAGTATTATTCTAGTGAGGCCTAGGGTTGGGACTAGAAATTTTTGAATATTTTCTACAGTACATTTTCCCAGTGGTAACTTACAAAATATAAGGAACTTTCTTTTTTGAATGAACTTTAGAGGCACACATCAGAATTTGACTGCAGAACCAAAAAGGACTTTTTGGTCGTGCTGCATTGGTCCTCAGGGGAAGGCAACACTCAAGGAAATACATGTAATAGGACATCTAGGACATAGGCATCTCTGAATCTTTTATGAAGTGCTGTTTGGTGTTGTGCATTTATGCTCTAAATTTCCATATTAGATCCTTTCAGTATTACAATTGCTTTTGTATAGCATATGTTTTCGTGTCTTTAGATGGCTTGGAATTGTGTGAGACATTGTGTTCTGACATTTTCTTTCTCTAATAGAAAGGGAATCATATCCCATGGATAGGAAACAAATAGTTGTACTACTGCAAGACATTCTTCAAATGACGGAAGTGAATACTGAGGTTTGCTCTCTGTTTTTCAGGATTTTTCCCTTTTTAAATTTTGCTCAGGTTTTCCACAGTCCAACCAAAGCCTCAAACCAAGTTAAGCACCAGACATGACACTGCCTGAGAAGCTGATATATTATCACCCTCAGTAATATTTGTTCTTAAGATTACTCACAAAAGCATGTATACAGGACTAACTTTTATAAACCATCAATCCACTGCAAAATTGATACTAGTTGCTGTGCTGTTTTCCTGTATGTTGTTTTATTTTTATGTTTCATTTAGATATCACAACACTTGAAGTGAAGCAACACATTGGAACAATCATTAATTGTAATCAATCAGATCTTTGAGAACTGAATATGACTTTCATTTAATAGGATTTCTTAGAGGGTCTGAGATGTCATCTTTATTTCAATATTAAAGACTTCATGTTACTGCTTAGTTTTTTCCCACTTATTGTTCCTTGTATGATCCTGATCCTGATTATTCATTAGGTTTATGCACTGTGTTAAAAGGCAGATGGTTCATTAGTTCATGTCTAATTTTAAAATAATTTATTTTTTTTTAATGATCCGAGGATCATATGGAGGTCAAGGGAGGTGACTCTCCTGCTCTACTCCACTCTTGTGAGACCCCACCTGCAGTGCTGCATCCAGCTCTGGAGTCCTCAGTAGAGAAAGGACATGGACCTGTTGGAGCGAGTCCAGAGGGGGGGTACAGAAATGATCAGAGGGAAGGAACACCTCTCATACAAGGACAGGCTGAGAGAGTTGGGCGCTGAGAGAGTTGGGCTTGTTCAGCCTGGGGAAGAGAAGGCCCCAGGGAGACCTTGTTACGGACTTTGAATACTTAAAGGATGCTTCTAAGAATGATGGGGGCAGACTTTTTAGTAGGGCCTGTAGTGAAAGGACAAGCAGTAATGGTTTTAAAATGAAAGAGGGTAGATTTAGATTGGACATAAGGAAGGAATTCTTTATGATGAAAATGGTGAAACACTGGAACAGATTGCCCAGAGAAGTGGTAGGTGTAGCGTCCCTGGAAACGATCAAGGTCAGGTTGGACTGGGCTCTGAGGAACCTGATCTAGTTTAAAATGTCCCTGCTCATTGCAGGGGGGGTTGGACTAGATGACCTTTAACGGTCCCTTCCAACCCAAAATAGTCTCTCATGCTACTGTTCTATGATATGGCGATACACAAAAGTTCAGCATTATTCTCCACATAATATTCCATAACAAAGAAGACATGTCTAAAACAAGTTTAACTCCAGTTCTTTCTTGATAAATCCAAACCCCAAAATATTAACTTAAACATTTTGTCCTATGTGAAAAAAAAGTAGATTTATTTGATATGTTTCAGGATATTGCTTAAGGACATTTTCTCTTGAAGCATCCTGATATTGGATATCATTGGCTAATCAAAAAGTCCAAAAAGCTTGGTGATAGTTTTCAGGTAATATAATATTAGCAGATGGATATATGAACAGTAGTAATAACTGGAAGTTACCTACAATTTTTCTTTCCCTACTGGATCTTTTGGCCAAGAAAGCAACAGTTGTTTTATGGCTTGTTAGCTTTAATAACCATAGAGTGTTTAGTAATGAGGTTTTGAGTTAACTATAGAGCTGTTCTGTCGCTAACCTCTGCCAAGATGTTGTCCCACAGAACCCGTATGTGTGATGATTCATGCCCACAACTGAGAGACATGGATTTAAGCTCATGCCAATCACTTCTAGAAAATGACAAGATGATTTAATCAACTGTGCCTGGTAGATGGAGAAATCCTGGGGAACAGAAAGCTTAAAAGTGGATGTGTTAAAATACATTAGTTCTACTGATTTAATATAGTTCTCACATTTATTTCCAGCAAAAAAGAGGCTGAAGGAACTATTAAGGCACTTAAAGACTGCCAGGGGTTAATATGTCATGATTTCCTCTGGGATTTGCATTTTTCTTATCTGAAGTGCTGTGCTTTGTTGCTGAAAAGAAAACCTGCTGTTTGAAAGAGCTTAAATGCATGAGTGATACAGCTGTTTTCCCACTAATCCGGTTATATGCTTTGATAGCAGTAAGTG
The DNA here is from genome assembly GCA_011057875.1 of Pterocles orientalis. NCBI lineage: Eukaryota > Metazoa > Chordata > Aves > Pterocliformes > Pteroclidae > Pterocles > Pterocles orientalis. The sequence continues at coordinate 446,010 of WKFP01014084.1, forward strand.
GTAGATGATAGGGGCAGCAATTCCATCCCAGCACGCTATGATTTAGTGACTCGGTTTCAAATGTTGACACAGAGAGTGTAATTTGTTTATGATTGTGGGTAGGCTGCAGTTTGCAGAAGAAATGTATTTCAACTTCAAATCTATAGAGGTGGGGAAAACCACACACAGGAAAAGCCTACCCTACAGCAACAAACTGCTAAATGTCGGGAGCTGTAGGACTGTTTAAAATCACTTAGCCTTTGTGAAAATCCAAACTAGTTTTTACTGTTTAGGAACTGGAAATTAAATGTTATGAGCATAGTAGGGTTAAAAGGATCGTGCTCTGGGAAAACTGAATGCTCTTCTCCTGCTCTTGTGCAGTTCAGCACGTGGGTTAAAGTCAGGGGAAAGGAAATTTCTGAATTATTGGATTTGAAAGAAATAACTGTACATCCAGCCTATGAAATTATTGTTGAGGATAAAAGCAATCTGTGGAAGATACACCCCTTTTCCTGCTGGTTTTTAATAGCAGTTTATCGTGTTATTTCCACAGCTCAGTGGTTGCCAAACTGTTTATTTTGCCCCCTTTATTCCCAAGTTGACACAAGCTTTATGCCTTCCTAATTAAAATATGTATTATATGATAATTTGGGGAAGTTTCTTTATAAGCTTTTCAGTTTATCAAGGGATTCTTTGCTTCTTCTGCTGCATGTTCCTTCCTGCATTCTACAGTTCAGATTGCACCTATATTCTCTTAGATACAGGGAAATATCCCTTCCTTCTGAGAAATACTTTGTTAAGCTTGTTTAAAAACTTAACAAACATGCCATGGGTGGAAACCCTACCCTGAAGTCCTATTGAAGGGGGGAGGATGCTAGATTTTGCAACCAGGTAACATGTCATGTTTTCTTTGTTAGAAGTTTTAGATTTGTATTTAGATTTGTAGAATTTATTTAACATTCAGTTTCCTTTATTACTTCCATTTAAATTTAAAGAGTTTTTAGGGAACCTGAGATTAAATTATGTACTCAAAGAGACTAAAGCATATTTTCTTCCTCAGTTGTTGAATTTTAACCCAGAACAGTTCAGTGGTGGTTAGTTGTTCTAAACAACATCAGTATTTGAGGAAGTCATAAACCAGGATAATGATATCAGTGTGAGATACTGGCACAGAAGTAGTTGTATGGAGGAGGAGATGAAAAGGACACATGTGTGAAGGGGCTCACCAGCAGGCTTGCTAATGTACTTCAATCCTTACTTTTCATAATGAGTAATATTAAGGAGAAAATATAAAAATGCTTGCCATCTTTTTCATTATTTGGCAAATTAAAAAAAGATAGAAAATCAAGTTCCCACTGTGAGTCTGAATAACTCTCTTACTGGTTTAATCCTGGAGCATTTCAGATAACGAATCACAGTAGCTCCAATTAAACATAAAGTAAGTCTCCTGAGCATCATAGCTGTGCGAGGCAGTAAGCAAATACATATTATTCCTTTTTTTTTTCCTCTTTTTTTTTTTTTGGTAGTCAAAGGTAAACAATATAAAGATAAGTTTAGAGTTGAGTGTTGAGATTGCTGATTCTCTTAACCACAATCCGTCTAACTGTATAGTGACTTTTCAGTTTTTTCTTAAATTGAATGGCTCATTTTCAAGACAAAGAGGAACAATGATTACTACAGAGAAACACGTCTTCATAAGGTGTTCCTTAATGGAAAATCATTAGCGTTCTTTAATGGAAGGTCATTATCTTGCACCTTCCCTGTTCAGGGACCAAGTGAATTGGTGTATGTGTTTTCATACAGGTGTGTTTGGTAAGCACTGTAGGTGCTGGACTGAAACAAAGCTCAAAGAAGTTATGATCAACATCTAGTATTCAGATTCTGAATTGCTATTAATTGCAGGTAGAGGTAGGCCATATATCTTCGGAAATCTATGTATGGGAAATATATTTGGGGGACCTGTTTAACAAATCTAATGAAGAAGAGTATTCTGCAAATAACAATGGATGTAATTTAGGGACCTGGAGAAAATTGAGGTACTATGGAAATTAAGCAATTGTTAGAAAGTTAGAAAGAATTTTCTCTTTCAATAGATTATTCAAAGTAGGAACAAAATCCAGAAATGCAGTAGTATCAACAACATAATGAAATTTTTGTCTGCCTACAGAATTACAGTTTAATTTTATTTCCCCTCTAAAGAGAAAGTCAAGAAAGGACTCAGCGCTATGTTAAAGTATTTCAGGTGAGGCTGGAGTTGAGAGGACGATTAAAGTAGGAGCATGCTATATTACCTGGCTCTTTTGAAATGAGTTTAATTTATTTCAGTGGGACCCTGATTCTCAGGAAAACAAATTACACAATTTCTACCAAAAAATAAAAAAGCAAAGGACCACTAGGAGTCAAACTTCTTGTTGTCTTCATCAGACATGATGAAAGAGAAGTGTTTGTACAGCTTCAGTGACATGGCTAGAGACAACTTTCCATCTAAATAGCATATGGAATGATGATTCTGTTTCTCTCCTGGGAGTGAAGAACTCGGATTTTGACTGTATGTTTCCCTTTTCTTCTGTCTGTTACATAAATGTAGATGGTATCACTAATTTAACACAAAAGGAATTGGCTCAGATTTTACAAAAAAAAGACAGTAGGTGTCTTCTCTCAGGACTAAAAATGGTTTACGGTTGATTGTTTGGTTCTTGATAGCATCTTTTCACAGTCCTAAGTCATCACGGAAGCTGGATTTCAGACATATTCTCAAACTTGCAGAATTTGACCTTTTTTTGGCTGTTCTGGAGTTCATAAATAAATAGGCTGATAACTGATTTGATAACAGCTGAGAAGTGCTGTCGCTGGGGAAAACGCTTGCATCCATAGACTCTCAAAACTGCCAGAAAAAGGCACTTCAAGAATCACTAGTGGAAGCCAAATAAATTTGAATGGCACATGAATAGTTAATATGCCTCAGCAAATTGCAAGGAAAGATTCTTGTTGTCTTCATATCAATATTTAATGCTTTCCTGGAAGATGCACTTTAAGCAAACATCTACCATAAAACCTAATTGTTAAGGTCTATTACAGAAGTAACCAAGCGAACTTTAAAGACCAGTGATATGTGAGTGGGGAGACAGCATCCAAGAGGTGAGACTAGGTTATCTTATTGCTCTTTTTAGCCTTAAATCAAGAATACATAAAGGTTTTGGTTGGTTGGTTGATTAGTGGGATTTTTTTGTTTTATCTTGCTGACTTAAATGTTTGTCTCAAGTAACTATTCATCATCCACCTTATTTACTAATGGACTGGAAAGTACTTCATCATCCTTGTGTGATATGAATACTTTAGCCTGCATCTTTGTAAGCAGGGACTACTTACCAACAGTTTAGCCATATCTGTCTAGCAAGAGATGTGTTCAGTAGTCAGGCTTTCTCTTATCCCTAGGGTACTTGAAAAGTCCTTCTTATTTTCAGCTTAACCAGTCTTACAACATTGTCTGTGCCACAAGACAGAACAACAAATACTTAGATAAAACAGACATATGCAGAATAGTCTGTGATAAAGAGGTGAAAATGAAGTGTTACTTTGCTGTCCCAGTACTCCCTATGGTACTTGCTTACAATTTATTTTTTTTAATATCTGAGTTAAGACAATATGCCAGTACATAAAAACAATACAACACAAAACCCATGCTGGTGTTAGTGGAGGGTCAAGTCTTTTCTCTCTGAGAATTACGGCTAGTACCAGGGACTGTCTCCAAAAGCCAAGATGCCATGTTCAGCTCAGAACTATGCTCAAGCTAGTAAGCCTTTGGAAAAGTACTGACAACCAGATCCCACACAGAAGCTACTCACATTTGTATTGAAGACTGTCTAGCCATACTTGATATATTGCTAGGGAATTTAGAAAGAAACCGTGTGTTTCAACAATTTTTTTCCTGATTTCTTATTTAAACAGAGCCTTACATAGCTACAAGTAAACTTGAGATACCTGTAGGAGACAAGGTTATTTTTCCTTTAGTTACAAAATAATATCCAAGCTATCTGAATTTAGGGATTATTTTGTTTATACATATATTATTTTGACATACCATAATGTCTCTCATACAACCTCCCTGAGTCCGAAAGGGGGGTTGTTGTATTGTAAATTGTTGCCTGGGCTTAATTATAGTTAGTGGAGGAAAATGAAAAATACCTCCAGAAGGCAAGTGATCCTGACTATCCTGAGGACACGTTACAAGCAGGAGGTGCTGGTCTGTCTCTGCTGGCTGTAGGGGCAGCCTGGCCCACTGACTGGGACTGGACTCAATTAAAAGATCACTGAAATGAAAGGACCTGTATCATACTATCTCTGCTCAGGTGAGAAGGCAAAAGGGAGTCAGCAGGAATAAAAACAACAGGCACTTTGGGGATTTTACACCTTTTTTTTTTCTTGTGCATTACTGTTGGCTTTAACATATCAGCTAAGTTTTTTACTGCTGTGCTATTAAGTATAATTTTAGTTTGCTGTGGAAGGAAAATGTTCAAAAGGTCTGTAAGGGAGAAAAAAGAAGTGGAAAGCATTGGAAAAGGAATAGGGCAGATCATAAAACAAGATCTGTTTCATTTTAGATCTGTCACAAAGTGTTAATTCTAAGGAATAGAGTATTCGAGTGCATGAATAGCCAGAGGGAATGGAAATGAGAAGCTGAAATTCTGCATTAGGATTTCAGGAGCAGGGATGTTGCTCGAAACTGTACATTTATTACTGTACAGTATAGCTGACAATTCCAGATGACTAGAAAAAGTCGCCACCGTTCCCACTTTCAGGGATTCCTTTGGGCATCAATACAGATTTTTATTGTCTCCTTTTATAGTTGTCAAATGTCAGGAAGTCAGACTTCTACTAGCACATGGCACTGGCTTTTGTGATTTCCAGAATAAATCCTAGTTCTCTAGTATATTAATAGCATTTAAAATGTGTAGTTTAGTAGTATATAAAATGAGGGGATAGCTCTACCTCATGGTTCCGCTGGGTAATAAATCTGTAAGCTGTTTCCAGTTTCATAATTTTTTAGTGAAGCACAAGTCTTACTAAAGAGAGCCCTGCGACATGTCAGACAGATCATCGATCCTGTGTGTTTTTATGGCACATCAGATGCTGGACCAAAAGTGCATTTCTGAGTCAGCTTTCCAACTAGGAGACAATTATTAGGGGGTGTTGTGACTGTGTAATTAAAAAATTGTAGTGGGTGCATGGTCTCTCGAACAATGAACTCGTTCCTTACCAGCTCTGAAGAGGCTGGGCCGGGCTGGCTTTTCTGATCCTTCTGGGGAAAGATGACTCACCATGTTAATGAAAAAAGAGGAAAATACAGGCTATCCATAAGGTTTGGGACAAGGTGAGGGCTGTTTGTTCTATGGTCCCTCTTTTTTTAATATCTTTTCTATAAAATTGTCTATTTGGTAGATGAAAATTTTAAGACATTGCAAGATGTTAGTTTGGCGCAAATCTGAAGGAGCTCTTAGGCAAAATATGAATGAAATACTCATTGACTTCTCAAGTCTCACACTTTCAAGACTCATGCTTTTCCCTCCCATCCCACACTTCCCTGCCTGAGCAGCAGCATCTCTCACATCCACAGTGCGCTGCCGCAGCCTCCTTACTGCTTCTGAAACCCAGGCACCATGCACAGCCTGGCACATTGCTTTGACCTGCAAAGGTGACGGGCACATTTAAGTCAAGCCATGGTGACATTGGATGCGCTGCCATCACCCAGTTGCGTGGCCTGATGCTGCAGTGTATGTCTGTCTTGTAATGTGGTGCAATGACTAAACATTCATCTTGCTTTTGGTGCCCTGAGTAGCAACCTCACATATCCGGTGGATTTGTAGAGAACAGTATAATACTCAAGCCTTTATCTCTAGTGGCCAGTGATAGGGCACGAGGAAGTGGAATGAAGCTGTGTTGGGGGAAGTTCAGATTGGACATTAGGAAAAGGTTCTTCACTGAGAGGGTGGTCAGTCACTGGAACAGGTTCCCCAGGAAAGTGGTCACAGCACCAAGTCTGTCAGAGTTCAAGGAGCGTCTCAGTGACTCTCTGTCATATAGTTTAGTTTTAGACAGTCCTGTGAGGAGCAGGGAGTTGGACTTGATGAGCCTTATGGCTCCCTTCCAACTTGAGATATTCTGTGATTCTATAATTTGTCTTTTTGGCCAAGTATGTTTCGTGTTCTAAACAACTCAAATTTGACCGAAGCTTTCAATTAGTCTTGTATCTGGGTAGCAGTGCTGTACAGTGCGGGCAGATGCTGGAGTTCACAGTACAAAAACTTTCAGTAGAATTCAGAAACATGTGATCTTCAGTAAATAATACATGTTAACTTAGCCACAGCATCATGAAATGACCATTAATGAATTCATCTTGCTAAGCCAATCCACCCTTCAGCCTAAGCTGACTTTCTTTGTCGTAACTCTGAGTTTCGCAGTGCAGCAACTTACTTTATGGTCTGAACATTAATCTTTTTGTACTCAGTGGGAGCTTTGCATTGATTTATGTGCAGATAATCATATTGGTTAGAAAGGTTAACAAAGTTAACTGAGAGCAGATTTTGGCCCAGTATTTGTTCATTTTCCAAATATTTGTCTCATATTCTGCTTCAATATTTTTTCAGCAGATATTTAGTATCTAACAGTTTCGTTGTTGTTGAACACAGCTACCTCTGATTTGTCGACAGTCCTTTCAAAAAGTTAGTATTAAGAATTTTTGCACCTTATATCTGTTCTGTCTATAATACATGTATATGCGTTTTGCAATGAAAATAAATGTGATGAATTTATATTTTGTGAAATGCCAATACATTTAAATTGACATATAATCCTAATATTATTTCTTCCTATACGTGCAGTATAATTTGAGAAAAGCAGGAGTGCTCCTTATGAGTACTAAAATAAGGTTTTACATTTTCTTTATTTTTACATTTTCTTTTATACATTTCATATAACGTATATGTAGGGTTGTACTGTATACCTGAAGACTATCTCCCTGCGAGTCATAATATAGGAGAAGTTATTCTATGACAAGATATGAATGCTGAACCTTAGCACCATGTATTATTTTTTGGCGTGTCCAATTACAAACCTTTTTTGCTTAAACTGCCTCAAATTTTCTGTGCACTGAGATCTACATGGGAATAAATCTTTGCAAATTGCTTTGTTACTATTCTCTAAATAGGTTTTGATAAATATTTATAATATCTTCTCACTGCTGAAATATAGATTATAACCGGCCTTATTCAAGATTCAGTTATTCTTGGGATTAACCCTAAAATCCTATTACCAAGCCTACAACAGCAGGAAAAAAAGAAGAAAGTGCCAAAGCTGGATTTAGCTACAAGATGAAAGCCTGATGAGATCAGATCTATTTCACTATTGCTCATTTAATATGTATAGATACAACTGGGTCACCGAGCTGATTTAGCCATGAGGTAGAAGTAGCATAGCAACAAACCTCAGCAGATTGAAAGTCAGCAGTGGTAGTATCTGATTAGGTCTTCAGCAAGCTGACTATATTTTTCTCAATTTTCCTAAATCACTGAGTGATATTTCTGATCTATTCAGCTAGCATGATCTTGGTATTTTAAACGGATAAGTTTTGTCTCTGTAGGAAATTTAAGTATAGGAATTACTGCTTTGTTTAAGTTTATATGATTTTCTATAAAAGATAAACATTTCAGAATGTTGAAATATACACAATTTACATAGTTTAAGGTAGGGTCTCATTTAGTGGCAGAAGTTTTGGAAGGGTATTTTTTTAGGAGTTTTATAGGTTTTTGTTTGACTGTATAAGCTTACAATTTCAAGACATTCTGAATAAACATGCTATGTTGAATCAGCAGATGTTAGTAAACTAACTGGGATGAATAAAGAATAGGGAGGCAGCAGTTAAGGATGGTTGGGAAAATATGGATTTTTACTTAGATTTTATATGAAACAATATTTAATAAGTATGTTATCACTCTTACAGGTTTTAGAGATACAGAAAGACATTTAGATAGAAGGTTGGTTGAGAAATGTTAACTTTCACAGCTTTTCCATTATGAGTATCGTAAAACATGGTTTGTAAAGGTGTTAGAAATTGAGATGCTTGTTTTGATAATATGGAACCCTTGTATGGAAAAAATAGATTTTCATTCCCCTGAGGCTGGGATCTTTTGTGTTCAACATGTGGAAATTTTTATTTAAGAATGAATTTTGGATTTTGATATTCCTGCTTTTTTTTTACTCATTTGGCACACAAGAGTATTTAGTTGTTTGAGTTGTAATGAGAAATTTACACCATCCACAGAAGGTGCCAACAACCTCCACCAGAAGTGTAAATTTTCCCATTTCAAGAAAACATTTGTAAGAGCAGTTCAATTATTTTTGTTTTAGTACCACCTAGTGACCAAAACCTGAAAAAGTATTTAAAAGTTTAATTAATTTATTAGGTTTGATTTGTTTATGTTATTGCATTTTCTATTAGATGATTTACGAAAGATTTTGTGTTTTTCAGATTGATTTGCAGATCTAACACTTCTTACCTCGATTTCTTTTCCTGAGGATTTATGTAAATTTATTGCTGTCCTTATTGAGACTTGTGGCTGTCCTCAGTAGATTAATGCTTTGTCCAGATAGCATCTGATAAATACTGACTGAAGCTTGCTTTCTTGATCATATAATGTATATGTCACATATGTGTATGTCACACATGGATGAAAACATCAGATATAGCAGGAAAAAAGTTATTGACTGTCAGAAGCATTCTGATGAAGATGAATTAAAGCTCAAATATATTACTTTTTAATTCATTATAACATTTCTTCTTATATGCTATTGTTTTCGATCCCTGCTTGCACTGCTAGCATTACACATAATGTCAGTTCCAAGACAGTGCAGTGAAGGGGATGCTTTCGGTTTCCTTTCATACAGAAGCAGAATCGATTGAAATGTTTTATTTGTATTTAAATAACCTCCTACACTTCCCAAAGAATAATTGACATTGGATTTCAGATTTATATCCCTTATACCTCTCAGGAGATTGAGATATATTTAGAGGGATAGATGGATATACAGAAGAGAATTTGAAACATTCATCAATTGTCTGTGAAATCAGAGATTTTTTTCTCACAGTGCTGTAGTCATCAGAATGAATCGCATTAGCTCCATGTGCGTTTTGAAGAGGTTTGAGTGACAAGGTGTTTATGAGAATTCATTCTTTAAGAATTTGTGCACCATTTGACCTTGTGGTTTAAATGGCATATAGCAAAATAACTAATATCAAGTTAATGGTCAACTTTGAGGACTTGCACAGAGGAAAGGGGAAAAGCATATTCTGGTACTCTAGTAGTGGGGAACTGAGATTAAAGCTTCTAGCCATGTCTTTTCCTCAGATTTACTTGTTTTCTTCCCTGTTGCTTTACTTTTCTCACTAATAAAATGAGAACAGTCCTGAGCTATTTCACAAGGAGTCTGAGACACTCAGTAATGTTTGAAAATGTCTGTGATGCTAAAGTGTGGATGTCTCTGGGAGTTATATGCTGTGTGTTACTTGCTAAAGCTTGTCAACTAGGAAGAGGTCAGCTGGTATCTGCAAAAGGCAGATTTATCAAAAACTTTCCCAATAGACAAGCCAGTTTATATCTGTTCGGCAGGTAATATATTGAACCGAATGCAGTTTTAGGAAAAAAAAAATATCAAAACAAAATGAAACCTTTTTTTTTTCTCTCTCTCATCTATTGGTTTGCTGTTTTTTTCTGAGACTGCTTGATAGCTTTGATCTTTCTACTTATCTGTCTCAAATGGTTTTCAATCCCTGTATATCCCACTTCTGAATACTGATCATTTCTTCCTTCATTTTGCATTCTTCTTCCATTAAGGTACCCCCTCCCCCCCTTCATCTTACACTGTTCTCTTAGTGAAAACACCTGTCTATAAGGTCTCTTGTTATTCATTTTCTGATCTGCCATCATATCCCCAGAGTGCTCAGAGTGGGAACAAATATGGGAAATAAATCAACATCTCTGTTTCACTTCCCTTGAATCCTCTAATAACCTGGTGTTAAGGTAGGATTTTTAATAATTTTAAAGAAGGATGGTCTTAGCTGACAGCAGGTTGAGACTCTGGAAAAGAAGTGGATTTTGGAAATGCAGGAGTAACTATTCTGAAATCAAAAGTGGGTTTCAGAATGACAACCCATCAGTTGAACTCTTCGGGCACTCTGGATTGCAGACGTCCATGTGTCTGAGGGTGCCCACAGCTCAATGAAACTACCCAAGGGAGGGGAAAGGTCTCCACACTTAGGTATTTCACTCCAGTTCCGTATAATTTTCCACTGGTTTTTTTGAAGTTGATCCTTTTCTGAATAGGAGGATAACGACAAAGTCCTTGTAGGACTGTCAGATTAGTATTTCTGTTACTGATCTTCTCCAGAATGACAAGGTTCAAGCAGCATTAAACTCAAAAACCTTTGTTCAGAGTTTCATGTTAAGCTGAATTGATTAACTTATCTTTCAAGTTATTCAGTTCCCCCATATCTGGCCAAAGATTATACTGGTTGTTTGAGGTCAACTAAGTGGAGTTGTCTAACAGTCTTGGTGCCCCAGTAACAGGCTGGGGTATTCCTGCCCGAACCCATGAGTAGGAGTTCTTCATTCAGACCTGAGGATCATTCTGGAAGATCCCAAAGGCAGAGGCTGCAAAAGCACATAAATAAATTGGGTAGTGAGAAATAATCTAGTGAAAAAATACATCTAGATCCTATACCTTGCTATATAATTACGAGACAAATTTAATTCTATTAATACTTCATGACACTTTAAAATAAAAAGCTAAGGTTATGCTGTTTTCCATTATTTCCAAGTGTTTTACTGCAAGCCCTTCATCTTTTAGCTTACATCAAGAATAAGCTTTTCATAGAGTTGAAAAAGTAGAAGGTATCATTGGTAGTGATGTACTGTATAGGGTGGCTCTAGATTTTAACAATTGAATGGTTTACCTCCAAACGTCATCTGTTGTTTTGTAAGTGACTCACTGAGCCCACGGCATTGGACACAAATTCCGTTTATTTTCTTTTTACCACAATAGCATTTTTGTGACATATGTTTATCTTTACTGCAGTAATTAGGGAAAAATGCCAGTCTGATAAACACCCAACTGACATGTTTCGTATAAGTGCATTGCAAGTATTTTATTCAGTAAAGTATGAATTGTAATTACTTTAAATTTATACCTCTGATAGGATTTGATTTTGTAAGAACATGAACTTTCTGAAGTGGCAACTGTTTGTGTTTTGTTTGGGGTTTTTTTTGTTTGTTTTTTTTTTAAGTCTTGCATGTTCTTTCTTCCAGTTAGATACTAACTGATTGAGTATATTGTTAACTGATTTGCAAGAAATCATCCACATTTAAATAAGCATTATTGTGGTACTTAGGAGACAGGCAATGTAACCAGTAATCATTAAAGGCTTATCACAGGTATTTTGGCTTTTTGTAGCTTAATGTGTGAAAAATTATAATACCACTATTGCTATTACATTTCAGATGAGTGTAACTGAAAGCTGGCTCAGTTTCACTAATTCAGAGTTATGGTCCTGGTATTTGTCAACTGGTTAAAAAGCAAAATTATTTTAGTGCATTTTATTTTTATCTAATCAAAAAACTCATCTGCTTTGTTGACTGATGTTAACATTAATGTTGGCTGATGTATTTGAGAGCAACTGGCTCATGCATTTCCTTAATTAAATTACAGCATTTGCAGACATTAGTTGATGTAACTCTCCATCCTACAAATGTCTTATTTCCTTCCATCTTTTTACATCAGCATTTGTCAATCTGTAGATGCAGATATTTTGACCTTGGCCCTTTGTTCAGTTCACATCTTGTGTAAGTGTAGTACAGTACAGTTTACTTCTTATCTTCTTAAACAGTTTGAGCCAGTATTCCTGTCAACCAATCCATATGCTACATAATCAAACTTCATATAAATATCCTGATATATCTGCAGGACTGCTAGCAAGCAATTTAGATTTGCAGTTTAATGTTAATAGAATTTCATGGTGAAATTTTCATTTGTCACTGAATTTTCACTTGAACACCTAAACCTCTGTTTTCTATAGCCCAAGAGAAGGCATGCACTGACCATAAGATTGAATTTATGGTTGCTTTTAATGTTATCTCACTAAGTAATTTGGATATAATGTCACTGATGAAGTGGAATAGTGTTTTCACTCTACTTTTTCACATGAAATTGGCTTTTGTAGAGCAGAGCTACCTACCAGATAATGTTTTTCTTTTACTTTCCAAGTACAACACGTATACTCTCATCCCATCTCACAGTCAGAATGAATTTTCAGACCCTGTCTTTTTAAAATTACTTACGTCAGTAATTTTCCCGTAATGGCTACAAAATTAAGTCAAGGAAAAATGAAATAATTCCTCAGTACGATGCTGTTTTCACTCCCATGTGGTTGAGATACTTAATAACAATTGGGTGATTTATTGGTTGCTTCTTTAAGAAACTTCTGGAAGAAACACCATTGAGTGTGTCAGTGTTCTGCACCAAAGTGAATTGATTACAGTTGTGTGATCATTTTGTGGTTTTTGCTTAAGCAGCAAAACATGCTGAATAAGCACAGCAAATAAAAAATCAACCACACGGTACTGAGGGGAAATAGAAAAATGAATGACCCTAATTTGTTTGAGTCTGGGGAAAGAATTTTATGAAAGATAATGGCTTTTAAAGCACACAGTGGAAGTGTTAGGGTTCAGTTGGGAGTCTTACATTTTAATGACAGCAGAGAGTTTGTCCTATTGAAATTATTCATTTCTGGGAAATATTGCATACATTAAAGGAATAGGCAAGCTGAATACTTGTCTATATGTCATCAAGTTTCATGTGTTTATTTATCTTAAAGGTGAAGTTTGCATTGTGACTCTGGAAGAACTTGAAAGTAATTTTTTTTCTTCATTATCTCATCCTGTTTTCATACTTTTGTTACTGCAAATAATTTAAAACCTGATACTATATTTATAGTTCTGGTATTATGAAAATTAAAGCCCTGATAAATATTACAAAAATAATTAAGCAACCTTTGTCGTATTATTATATACATCTGCCTCTTTTGTAGAATGCCTGATCAAATACGACATTGCATTTTTCAAAGTTAAAGTACTTGTTCATGCTTTTGCATGTATTTGGAAACAGTTGTTGCCTTGTGACATGTTGGGAACTGCATATGATTTAAAAGGGGACAGAAAACTTTGTAGAAAGTCTTTAGAAAGTAACTTGCTCCCACAGATTTTAATCACCTGGGGAGCAGAGCTATAAAATTGGGACAGAATAATAACTGTGTCAAGATTTGTGTATGGGTCTTCTCATAGTGTATATCCCTGCCTAGCAAGAATCAGTACAGTTTTGTAGCAAATACAGTCATCTGGAATAGCAGCTATACTATCAGTCAGTATCAGTACTTCACCAAAAGACAATATTAAGTCATGAGAAATGAGAAAATTAAGCTCCCTGGAAAGATAAATATCAAATGAAGATGAGAAGGCATTAGGGCAGTTGTGAACTACTTAATGCTCAAAATCCAAGTAGTGGGTTTTTGTTGTAAAGGAGTGGCTTGTGGTACAATGATGATTAGAAGATGAGGCAGGCAGATTCATGTAGTTCATGGAGCACTTTGGCACATCCTTTTTGCAAGAATGAGAAATTGCAGTTGGAGCCACATCCTGGTTTTGGCTGGGACAGAGTTAATTTTCTTTATAGGAGGTAGTGTTTTGGATTGGTGCTGAGGAGAACGCTGATCACATACTTATGGTTATAGTTGATGTGGGGACACTCAAGGAATTTCCAGCATCTCTTCTGTGCCAGTGTCTGCAGGTGCAGGAGAAGCTGGGAGGGAGCACAGCCCTGGTTACTTGTCTGAGCAGTTATTGAAATCTGTGACCTTATTTACTTTATCTTCTATACAGTACTATTGACCCAATTAACAGTAGTGAGACTTGAGCTTGATTTTTTTAAATTACTTTAAGGCTTTGCACCAGATGAGAACATACAATTACATTTACATTTACTTTCACTGAAGACCCTTAATCAGGAAGAGGCATAATAATCTTATTTTCAGCTGAAACGTGAATTAGGATGTCTGAATTTTTGTGCCTTTCCTGAGATGGAGTTTTACAGATATTTTTGGACATCTTATTTGCCAGTGAGAAAAAAAGCTCACACAAGAAATCTGGATAGATAAAACATTTTAAAAATTGTCCAAGACAATAGTTTTAGTAATATTAGTCAAGAGTGTCTTAAATAAAAAATTACTGGGTTGTATTTAGAAGGATATTTTGATTCAAATCGAGTTAAGCACAGATTATGTGCAGTAATATGTGCTTTCATTCATCGTACATGCTACAGCAATTTTTAAGAGAAGTCTCATCTTTGACTTTCGCTAGATATATACAGAGGCAGCAGAAAAGTGAGATGTAAATCTGCATCCCTCTCTCTCTACTGGGATATATACTTATTCATGTTTCTATGAATTTTACAGAGATCATATACTGACTTCTACTTGTGCAGGCAACATTTTGCAGAGACAGAATATTCTATGTATGTTTTCAACTAATGTCAGAATCTCACATAAATGAATTTTTCAGGGAGCAGTCTTTACAAATGTGTGGGTAAGAGAACACAAATATGTATGTTCTCAATTCAAAACTTTGTATTATTATTAACAATATCATTTTATTTACAGCTATACTTTAATGTGCTTCCTTTGTCCTAAGAGTGTTTTTTGTTTTCTCTAAGGTATATGTACTAATTGATTATGATCTGCAAGTTTCACTGTAAAACAGCAGACTCATACGTGCAATATGAAAGTCACCTGATAATACAACCAATATTTTTCAGTGACTATAAAAAGTAAAAAAAGTGTTCCCCATACTTTTTACTTCCCTAACCCTGCATTTCTCAGTTCAGTTTCATTATATGAGCTTGAAACAACATTTGTGGGAGTTTTTTCATTATAGTAGAATTTTTTGGATTGCAACGATGAGTGAAGCACCAAATACCTTTTTTATGATATATTTATTGCCCAGTTGTGAAATGTCCAGATGCTGCTGGACATTCTCCATGTAGCGATGAAAATCCAGGTGTGATATTCTTTATCTCCTAGATCAAGAAAGCGTTAGCCTTTGCTACTTATAGTAACTAGAAAAGTAAATTAATTGTACATCACTGGTTTTAATACTATTTCTATGTATTTTACAGTTTAACAATAATGCTCAGAACGTCAGTTGCTTTAATCATCTTGTCCAAGCTAACGTGAGGAACAAGAAGAAGCTGAAAGAAGCTGTCTATAAAATTTCTGCTAAAGGAATTACGGATTACAAAAAAGGCTTTAGCTATGCTTTTGAACAGCTGCTAAATGTAAGTATGAAAGACATCTCTGTCTGATTTAAAGGGAAGGAGACCCTGAATGTTCAGATGGACTCTGCATGTTATTCCATCATGTAACTGAGTGATAACCAGTACAATACCTTATTTAGCAAGTACATGTATCTCAAGAGGTCCCTCAGCAAGATACTAAGAGTTAGGAGTAAATTTGGTTTTCCACATGCTGTACTGTTTTTACTTCATTCATTCAGCTGGTTTTTCATTTAACATGCGATTCTCAGTTGTTGCATAGCTGTGCTGGTGGTTGATTGGCAGGTAATTTTAAAGGAAGGCTCTGTTACAGTGTTATTATTTCAATTTTACCACAGTACGTCCTAGCAATGTTTAGTTAACCTACAATTTGTTTTTTGTTGCAAGTCTAATAATAATAGTATCTTTCTTAGGTAGAAAAATAATGATTTCCTCAAAAAGTTAATGCATTGTTTCCATTTTTTAATTACATTGTACTTTCTAATTTGCACCCAAGAACTAGCTTTCTGAGTAGTAGGTTTCCCTGTTCACCACAAGTGTTAAAGTTTTGTTAGTAGTTTTTTTAATAGTTTGTGTAGCTCTTTAAAAAAAATTTCCACATTTCACCTTCATAAAGTCTGCATATTAAATATTCACCTTCATGTAAATAAAGCGATACGAATTTACAGAAGTTAAAGATCTAGTTTAATAAATATGAATTGTATTCTTCATATTTATATTGGTGGTGTCTCTCAGTATATAAATCTTTAATTTTTTCCCCTAATCTGCCGGATTCTGACTTCAGGGCACTTCCCTGCCATTGTATATGCATCCTATGGCTAAAGCTGTTAGAAAAATTTCTAACATTGTTAAATTTTGACGTAGGAAAATAAAATACAATGTTTTCAAGCAGAACACTGTGTAGATGAACAGCCGGGTTTGGTGGGGAAATGATTGGGTGCCCTCTGCTGACGGTTATGTAAAATTGCAATCAGGATTTTGTAAACTTGGACTTTTTCAACCCGGGCTGAAAGGCATTTCCCTCTTTTCTTCATCCATCTCAAGCAGAGAGAACAAGCAAGGCACAAAAAAAAAAAATCAAACAGATTATTCCTCACATATTTATATTTGGTTAACAGCACCTATTACATTGGGTGCAGCACCAGATATGTACTTGCTGCACCGGCAGTATTAAGCAGACCTGAACACCGGGGAAGCCTCAAAGTGGACTTCTCTGTAGGACTGAAAAAATAATTGGAGATCAGTCTCATAGTAGGACCGTCTCTCTGATAACTGGCAACAGAGGTGTGATTAACCTCACATAATCTCTGCTGGACATTGTGGAGGTATATATTGAGGGAAATTAAGAGATTGCACTAGGTTTCCACTATCTGCTCCAGATATTGACAAATCCATCTGGCAGGAAGAGTAAAGGGCTGGTGGTGGAGTTAGCACTAGACTCTGATGACAAGACAATATAATAGGATGATATAATACAGGCTTAAACAAATAATAAAAAATATGCTTTGGGATAGTTTCCAGTTGTATATTCATGAATTCAAGCAGTCCAATTGCTTTAAGGTCCATGGAAATGGAGTATTTTTTAACAGCTCAAATTTTCCTAATAATTTTGTGGGTACTGTTTCTGGATGACAGTTATTTCAAACAATTTTCCTGAATACCAAAGTAATATTTCACTTGTGCCATGAAAAACTTACTGTCTGATGTGTTGCTAGATGGAAATAGACACTTCAGGGTTTTTTCAACACACTATTTCAAGTGGTTGTCAAAAATCTGTATTCTATCATTTTTATGCAGTATTTTTTCTTTTTTTATTAACTTGCTATTTCTTTGCAAATAATAACACTTCAGCTTCATCAGTTCAGGAGCTTTTTTTCCCCCATATCATAATAAACACCATAATTTGTCAAAAAAAAATTCTTGACATCATCTCTTCTTGACCTGAGTAGTTGATTTTTGGTTTGGTTTACCTTTTCTTTCCTCAGTAACATGAAACTCAGAAAGAAAAATGTGTTCCAGAAGTGTTGTGTCACAAGATATAATCCTAACCTGCCTCTTCATAAGTTAATTTTAGGGATATGAAACGTGTATAAATCAAAAGTGATTTTAGACACAGTATAAAGTGGGTCATGTCTTGCCCACTTGTTCGAAATTAAAAAAAAGGCCTTTATCAAGTGCAAGAGAGAGCTAAAAATGCATATGTAGACACAGTTCCAACGTGTATTCTTCTGTGGTTTAAGCTAATAAGCCAGTTTTTGACCTGGCAACACATTCCTCTTCAGCTGTGGTCTGTGATGGGAAGGCAGAGACATCTGTTGGACTGCTGAGACAAACTGGTCAGATAAATGATTAAAAGACTGCCTCAGCTTTGTGAAATCACTTACATTCACTCTCTGAGCCAGTATCTCTCCACCTTGTGCAAATAGGGGGAAAAAAACATTTGTTGTAAAGGTTATTTTGCCTTCCTCTTGATCCCTTGTAAAAGACAGATGTGTTAATAAGTTCATTCATCAAGATGCAAAGTTTTTATGGTGGGAAAATATAAAATGATTTGCGCACATTCATGTTCAGATTTCCAATATTGTATGGAGGCTAAAGTCTTGGCGTTTTTGTCCATGGCATGACTTCAGTATCTACACGGTGTAGTATAAGTAGGTGCCCTTCTGTAAGTACTAGAAGGTAAAGAGAAAACGCTGCATTTACTGTGTAAGCATATGCTAAGGAAACCACTAGAAAAGTCCTGATTTAGTTAAAACAAAGACTAGCTCAAGTTCACGTTGCCCATAAAAGTGTTAATTTCAAAATCAATAAGATATTTTTCTTTTTAATGTGAGCAGGCTTTGGTCCCCTTCCTTGTCATCTCTTTGGTTTCCCTCTGATTTTATTTTGGCCCTTATATTAAATCACTGTAAGTGTGGATGAGTTTCTTTATTTATGAAGTATCCAACTCTACTTTTATTAGGTTTTTTTAATGTCAAAAAGATTGAAGCCCAAAACAGTATCTTGTAGGTTATATTTCACAAAACATGATGAAACAGTGTGCTGATGAGATTGGAGAGACAGCATTGATTTCAAGTGGTTTTTATGTGTTGTTACATGTACAAAAATCTTTGTTGGTTTTTTTTTTCAAATTATTAAATAAGCAGTTATTAACTGAATATTGAATATTGAATAATTATTCATCTGTTAATATAGTGATTGAAAATAAAGTTTTTGTATTTAGTTTTCTGGGAGCATTGTAGAACTGTGGAGATGCAACACTGAGGATTATTGGCTGATGTTTGAGGGCTGGCTTTGGTGTTTCGGTCTCTTTATTACAGAAAAACAAAAAACTGAATCAGAGAGTAGGATGAAAAGTGACAAAGGGGAGTGGGATCCTCTCACCCAACCAGCCAGGTGAAAGTTAGTCACTCTCTGGTCACAAAGACTAAAGCAAGGGAGAATGAGGTACTTCATAAGGATGCCTCTCCAATTTATTTTCCTGACTTCATAGTAAATTCATATAGAAAAATTCAGGCTTGTGGAAGGGGAAGCTGAATTTATTTTACTGGGTCTCTAAGGGTTTTACTCTGTCACGTCCAACTACACAGAAGTACCAAGATGTGTCTGACTAGAACCATTTGTATGCAACACATGGGACAAGGAAGGCTGGCTGTAAAGCTCATGAACAATTTGCTTAGGCTAGATTTTTAACTTTCAGAGAATAAGGAAAGAAGATGAATGCCAAAGGAGGAGCCTCTGGCTCCTTTCGTAAGGAACGAAAATTCTTATTCATTGCCTTTGTTCTGGCTTTGGAACAACAATTTTATTCCTTTGCACAGCACACTGCACTTTTCTCAGTGACTTTACTAGTTAGTTTGACAGCTGAATTAGGAGTCAGAAGGGCTTCTTCTCAATTCTCTCTGTTGTAGTCTTTGTCTACAGATAACGGGACACGTTTGGTCATTCGCCTCTGAGTTATAATTTAATTAGAAAAGCAGGTGATGGAGAGATCTTAATACTCTAGGCAGCCATATGCTTGGCTGTAATATATTATGTAAATCTCATTCTAAAATGCTTTTCTAAAGGTTAGCTATTCATTTCAGTCTATTAAAAATATTTTTTTTTAAAAAGGGAAAGAGTGAAAGAAGTGGAAGATGGAGCTTATTTTAATGAAATTTGATAAAAATTGCAAATGCAAAAAAAATTTCTAAGTTTATAAGGTAGTTTTTTAAATGTACCTACAGAATGCCTAAATTACCAGAGTATTCATTTAAGTGGTCCGTGACCTTAATAGTTTCTGTGAGTAGGAGTCCAGCAGGAAAAAAAAGAATATTCAGTCATACATTATAGGGCTGTTGTTCCCGAATTGCCACAAGGACAGTAAGGATAAAGAAAAAAACATAAGGATAAAAAAAAGAGAAGAGTAGAAATGTTTAGAGTGCCTCACTGTACAAGGCTCGTGCAGAACATCTGCAGAGGAACACTGTGGGGTTGATGTGCTCTGTATAAGCTGAAGAGCTTTCCTTGGCTTGGTGAGGTCAGAGGAACCACCAGATCCCCATTTCTCTGTGTTGGGCCAGATCTGAAATGAGTCATATTTAACTCTCGTGGACCAGTAAAATAATTTTTTTAAAAATTTTATTTTATTTTTTCATTCAGAAAGCAGTATTGAATGAAATCCTCAAAGACTTTGGAATTTTTGCCATTACCATGTTAAAGTAGTAAGCCATCAAATAAAACAGCTGTTATTCCTTCTAGCCTGAAATTTAAAAAAAACCCTTCTCTTTGTGTCTCCTACAGCACAGTGTCTCTCGAGCTAACTGCAATAAGATTATTATGTTGTTTACGGATGGTGGTGAAGAAAGGGCACAAGAAATTTTCCATAAATATAATGAAGACAAAAAAGTAAGTGATATATGAAAGATTTTACCACATAAAATTCAACAGCACAAAGGGGGGGATTTAAATATGGAAGTGCAACCATTTTTGATATGTGTATACGGTATTTTTTAAAAATGTATTAGTATGGAACTTTAGGGCACTTAAAGGTTTTTCAGTCTATAACATTCTTGTGAAAAGAAGATAAAATATATTTAATATTTTAAACCTGTGACTCATTGGTGGCAAGCGGTACGGAAGAATACAGTAAGCCATAAAGAACTGAAGGTTTTGTTGACATTTTTCTTGTATTACTGTAATCCTTGCACTGTCAAGCAGAAACACAGGTTGCTAAATGATGTGAGATATGTGTATGTCTCCTCACTGTGAATATTTTCTATGTGTTTTTGTTGGTCATCAGGCAAAGGCAAAACCAAATCTCAAGGTTAGAATCAGAATAGAATTGCACTGGAACTAACCCACACGTTTTTCCCCATGAGGCTAATTATACGTTTGAATGTCTTAGCTAGGAGAGGGATGGCTTTCTATTGATGAAATTTGACCTGTGGTTCAACCAGAATTATGGGCTTGACACAAGAATCACTGGATGAGTTGCCTTGTTCAGATTAGATTGGGTTATTGGTTGTGCTGGTTTTGATTATAACTTTTTAATCTAATTAAACTTCTGGTCTGGCTTTTGCATACTTACAGGTGTACAAATGTATGAATATATGCGTGTGTCTGTGTGATATAAACCAGTTTTGTAAATTGCCTCCTACCACACTTCAGGGTAAATTATGATATTTAGAACGTTAATCACTTTCTAAACAAAAGTTAAATATCAGCTGGGTTCACACTAAAACTAGTAATTTTCCCATGTTTGGGGATGTGCCTATACCTGTTTTCTGTGGGAGTTTTTGTCTATTTTTTTTTTTCTTTTTTAAAAAAATCTAGAAGTTAAATCACAATTCATCAAGACATTTTAAAAGTTGCCATGGATGCTTATGTATAAAACAGTGGTAACATTTTGTGAGGCAATTTTGTGAATCTCTCAATGACCTTGAATAATCGTTTTTTGTCTGCTTTATAATAGTGTTTCACATAGAATGATATGGTGGAGTTTAGTTAATCTTTATTTCTGAGCTGAAAGTACTTTTTAAGCTGACAATTAGAAGGAAGATCTCAAATCATAACAACTCATGATGTGACACACATGGCTGTATTCTGAAAATATATGCACAGATTCGTCTTCAAGTTTGGACTTGGTAGCTTTTGAAATGTTATAACAAAAGCCATCAACTAAAGGAAATGCATGCATAAGGGAGAAGATGTATTATTCATTTCTTACTATTTTCCATTCAATTTGCCATGTTAGGAGGAAATTATAGTAAAATATCCAGTCCAAACAACGAAACAGATTTGTAGTACTGAGATCTTGTAGTACTGTGGTCTTACTCACATCAGTTATTCTGTGAAGTATAATAAATGAAATGTAGCATTTATTAATTTTAAATTATTGTTTTACTGAATCCTTTAACACTGTAAATTTGCACTGCCGAGGGTTGGTTGGTTTGCTTTTATATATACTGTTATAATACACTCTCACCGTCTTCTTCCCTCTAGTGAATGAGGTTTTAGGAGTTTTACTGTATACAACAAATGTATGATGGTGATAATGATCATTGCATGGATTTCTGATTATTTAAGTGTATTTTTTGTATAATTTAATGCAGTACAAGGAAAAATTCCTACAGTTAAGTTCTCTGTTTCCACAGGTTTGAATCTTAGTAAGCACTTAGATATTGTTACATGTCTAATAAAGTACTAGGTTGCTAAATGCCATCCCTTACTTGTTTTCTCCAAGGTGACTTTGGAAATACGAGAAACGCTAGGAAATATTTTGCAGGTATAATTTGAAGAACCATTTGCTTTCTCCGTGTAGTTTTCAATCAGTAACAATCCTTGTGGTGTGGAAATTTGTGGTTGAAAAACCTCTAGTGAGATTGAACCAGTAAATTCATTTTTAGGAATAAAAAAGAAACCCCCCTGACAATCTTTCATAACATCCTAATATTTTTAAAAATAAAACTAATACAAAATATGCTTGTGGTCATGCTCTCCTTAGTTCAAGTGTAAGACTACACTTGATTCCAGAATGATGACAAATGAGCTCTCTTGTTCCCTCTCTGTGTAATTTTATGTTAATCTTCATTCAGTAGAACATAATATAATTGACATACACATTCTAACATGAAAAATACACATTTACTTTTGTAAAGTCATAGTCACATAGTGTTACCTTCTTAGATTGCGTAAGGTCCTTTCCAACCCAAACCATTCTATGATTCTATGATTAAATGATGAGATATTTAAAGATGTGTGGATCTAGATTCTGTTGTCTTTATTACAGTTAATTTATATTTTGTTTCATAAATAGCCCATTGAATGTAAGACCAATTTTATCATTCTTGTTTTTAGAGAGACTACTTAATGTACATAAGGTGTTAAAAAGGTTTTTGACCTTTGCCATAGTAGCACTTTGTAGGATAAATGTGTATCAACTGATGTATTTTCTTGCCTGCTTTGCATTTAGTTGAACATTTATCTTTGTGTTTTGCATACAATATATAAAAGATAAATTTTTAGTGTCTTATATCACAGTCAGTCATTTCCCATCTTAGGTACACTGTGTTGTAAACTTTTTTTTTTTTTCTCCTACACACAACAGACCATTCGTTCAAATCTATTAATCCTTGTTTTCATCTTCCTGATGTAAAATTGCTTCAGCTCTAAAAGTATTTTCTTTGTCATGTCAGTTACTTTGTAATTTCTTGGAATGAAGGAGGCTTCAATAAGTTTTGGCCCATCAGGTGACATGACTTAGTACACTGGTTTGCAGTGTCCTTAGTGCAACCTTCAGGAAGTGAAAGAATACAATAAACAATTGAAAACTACTAAAAGAGCAGCCTAGAATCTAGAGGCTAGAAAATTGTCCTGTTAAATTAGAGTGTTTCATCTGTTTGAAATAGCATGCAGATATGTTTCAGGTAGTTTTCTGTCTTTACAAAACATTTAACATATGAATATGAGGACTATTATAAAACTTACATAACACAATTTCCTAGTTTTCATCTGTTTGAGGTGGAGATTCACAGCTGTGTTTCACCTTTACATGCCTTTTTCCCTTTATAAAGCCAGATTTTATTGTCACAGATTGCAACTACATGCTGTGCCTGATATTTAAAAACTGGCATGTTTACCTTTACAGTGACATTTGGGGCACTCACATTAAATGTGTGAAATACCACACACGCGCTAAATTTCAGCAATGGGGGTGGTAAATTTTCATTTTATTTGCACTCATACTGCAGATGGCTTCACTGAAGATAGCAATATAAATTTAATTGAAATGGAGGCCCAATAGGCGTTCTTCATCCTGAGAATTTTGAATTGAGGTTGAAAATAGAAAACTAGCTACAACTCTTTGGGGCAGATTGTGCACCCTGAAATCTGTGTTTTAAAGGATTGCTCAATTTATGTGAGTAGAAAAAAACCTTAAACATACCTCATGCACTTTCAATTGTTTGGAATTTTCTTGGCATGCTGGAGGTTTGTGTGGGTTGGATGGATTGATCTGATCCACACTGGTAGGAGGATCTGAACCCTCAGGTAGGAGGACAACCTTAAAGTTGGTTTCATGTCCCATTCCCACAGAATTATCTTCCACGATTAATACAACTTCATTTTGCGTAGATTTTTATGGCTATAATTTCAGGGGAAATGGTATACAGAGACGTTTTCCAACAACTTAGTTATGTTAAAAATATCTCTATGAGGTGGGCACAGAACTGCTACAGTGACAGAGGTCCTGTGGGAGAAGGCTCCAGCTTGCTGTAACTCCACTGGGAAGCTTACGACTGTCAGCGACTTCTTCCCAATGGGACATATTCAGCATGTCATTAGAATGCTAAAATGAAATATGTATGAGAAAGCACTTGCAAAATTTCCTTCTAAACCAAAACTACCTTTTACTGTCATTACCAAAGGAGGGAACCATTTTCTTCATTAGTTTGAATCCATTACTGTGAAACTGCAAGTCAGTAAAACTGAAAGGAAAACTGTGTCAGTCTAAGCAATGGTCTATGAGTCATTGCAGACAAGGCTGAAAGTGTTAGTCCTGACTACAAATGGCCATTGAAAAACCCCATGACATTTCCACTTTGGATAGCTGTGGGATTCTTGTCAGGTGTCGGGCTGGCTGAATGTAACTTTCTAGAGAACCAGAAATAGAAACAACATCTTTCTTAGTGCTAATATTAACTTCTAATAAAGCTTAACAGCTGTCAAAGTGTACCCCAACAGCTCTTGCATTTCTGAGTGTGTGACAGACTTGTGACACAGGATATAAGATAAAGTAATGAAATTAAGGGTTTAACTGAGCGAAATTCTGGTTTATATCTGAATGGCATGTAGCAAGATAGACAAAATTTAAGCAAGTTTTTAAGCTTTCTGGATTTTAGATTGTTCTCTGGCCTTCTCTACATTAGCTTTCTGTGATCTTCAGACAACCAGACGCTAAGATATTTCTCGTTCCTCCTGATAGTGCCCCTGTGCTGTGCATTTTCTTGATGATACAGGAAATCTCATGCAGAAGAAATCTCCAGCTAACTGGTTAAACTGGCTCCCTGGCTCCTTCTCTAATCGCTTCTGCCTTAAGAGTGTCATCTTCCAGCTGTTAAATTTAATTTATTGTATGCACTGTGACACACACAACTGGCAAAGTTAAAACATTCTGGGTGAAACTTGGGTCAGTACTCATAAATTCCAAAATCCATTCCTTTTTCTTTCAAAGTAAAAGTGGAAGCCGTCTTATTAGGGTGCTCACTGAAGAAATGTCTTATTCTTAAGGCAAATCTATTTTTTACCTCTTTCTTAGCTCCACTTGTTAATGAAGGGCTTGCAACCTATCCACTGTCCCAGCTTCTGGGTTCCTAACATAGACTAATGTCACTAAATTATTGAATTTAGATATTCCGTATCAGCAGTCTTCCTCCTGTGATGCTTATTAGCCAGACATACTTCAGTAAATAGTCAAGTTGCACAATACTAAGCCATTCAAGGTCACAAGTGTGTAAATCCATGCAATAACACTATTTTTTCTATTTTTTTCACTACAATATTAGGTGCACATTTTTCCCCATAAACCTAAATTTTGGACCACAGTTACCTGGTGGTGTGTGAAGTCCTATTCCCCCTCTAGAAGTCATGGTACAGTGATTTTTTAGGATACTCTTTTTCAAAAATATCTATATATTGTTTTTTCAGGCATCATCTCCTAAGCTGGCATGCCGCTACCTCGTGTCTATGCCCTGACAATGCTGTTGGATTACAGCAGTCTCCACAGCCTTTACCACCCTCTCTTTCACTGACCCCTTTACCTTTACACTATCTAATATCACCTCTAAGGATTTTCATAAAGCCTTCGATATGAAAGCAATATCCATTACATTTCTTGTCCCTTTTACACCTACTTTTCCCTTCAGCTGACCTATTCCCTGTGCTGTTCTATGTACCTACACAAGTTTGTTGTGCAGGGTTGCTGCAGACTTAGGAGGTGTAGCAGCAAGTAGAGCGGGGCAGAGGAAAGTTTATTTTAGGAAGAAGATCTGCATGGAGAAGAGCCTTTTCATGCATCTGTCCGCAGACACAATCATGTGTTGATACTGAGTTTCTCTTTAGGCTGCTGTTTCATTCGTGGGTTACCATGTGGCATTTTTACCTGCTGTGAAAGTTAAAATTTCATGTAATGGTGTTGAGATCTGCAGAAAACTAATGAAGGTTTTAATATAGCTTTGTTGAAAAGTATCCTTATCGGTCATATTAGAATCATGCGTATCCATTACATAAAACCCAAGTGGCAGCTTATTGCCTTCAAATTTGACGTGGAGGAGGCTATTTGATACTTGTATTTTTCGTTGATCTTCAATTCCAAACCTCTACATTAATAGTGATTGATTCAGGGTATCACATCAAGGTTGAAGCTGCAGATGGCATAAAATCGTTAATTAAGGCAAGAAGGATACGATTTCACTTAATATAGAAAGCACATCATATTTGTTTTGGGATGACAGCAAGAGAGTCAGATTGCATTTTACTTATTTATACAAACAAAATGGTACATGTGGCATAACTGGTTGAGGTTAGACATCAGAAGGTTGGTCCTGCCTCAGTCTCCTCATATATTAACATGCGCCCATTCTTATGAATTTGGGGTTGCAGTGAAATGCCATGAGAGTTGATTGTATTCTGTAATTCAATAGTTGATTGTATTCCTCTGTAATTCAAGAATCGGAGGAATGGGACTTTCTGCAATGGGCAATTTAATACCTAGGCCATGTCTGATGATGTTTATGTAACCTCTTCTTTAAAGTATCCAATTCCACAGCTTCCTTAGGTATTTACATTTTACTGTTTCAACACCTACCTGTTTAGAAAGCTATCTCTAAAATTCCTTAAGGCAAAATAAACTTAGATTTCCATTTTCCATTTTACATTTGTTACAGAGAACAATTATTATATTATAATTTTCTCTTACATTTTAGGAAACCATTTTTACATTGTAATGCTCATCCAATGTCTCAACTTTTGTCTTTTCAAGTAAACTAATTGTTTTATTTCAAACTCTCCTAAGCTGTATTTTAAATTCTTTTAATTCTTTATTCTCTCTGTCATTGTGTATAATTTTATCTCAACCTTTCCTAAAACATGTTCTTGAACAGTTAGAGAAACTAAAATGTTATCAAGAGAACAAACAGTGTTTTCTACGAGTTTGTTTTCATGCAGCATTTAGGTAAATACACTGTAGAATATAACTTGCCTTCTTGCAACTGCTTTACATTATTGAACCATATTTGGTTTTTGCTTTGCTCTCAATCTTTTCCCCATAGTGTTGTTTTTTACAGGTGTCCTTCAATTTCATTTTCTGTGTTAGATTTTCTAAGTATTTTTAATCTCACATTGCATTAGGCAGTTTCTTCTTGCACCTTTAATGTATTCCTCTTCATGAATGGCGGGCTTTCTTGTAATCCTTTATTCTTACATTATCTTCCCACGATACTCATTAAGGTAGTTCTCTGAGTTTGTTGAAGTCTGTCTCTTTGAAATTTTGTCTTTGTTTTATTGCTGTCATGCCTTCCCTTCCTTGAAATAAAAATCACTTCTTGGTCTTTCACTCAAACAATCTTTCTTCTAGATTTTCAGTTAATTATCCTTAAAATTCAGAAATTGATCTAACTGGCTTTGGCATCTTCTAGAACAAAAGTATTTCCTAACCTGCTACAAGATATTCAGAAATCGTGTCTCCCATCACACTGTTTTATCCACATCAACCTATATAATTAATGCTATAAATATTTTTTATGCTTCCAGTATTTATTGAAGGAAGTACCATAAGTATATCTCAAAGAACTGACTGTAATGAGTGCAGCTGTAGACAGAGAAGGTATAAGTTGTTCTGCTGTAAGTGCCAAGTAAGAGAGACCCATAAATCCCATTCATTTAAAAACATAGAAGTGGAGGAAATTCAGAAGTTAAGAATTGTTTTCTGCAGATAGAGAAGCAAAACTGGACACAAGAAAAAATAATATGTTTATAAAGATATAAAATTACCCATTACATAGTCACAGTTTTGACATTTATGCATTCCAAATACACGAGAGTTTTCCAAAGATTAACTTTACAGCACTGGCATACAAGTGCAACTTTCTGGGAAGAAACTGCAGAATTTGTCCACTTACTAGAATAAATAATATAACTAAGCTAGCACAGCTGAATACATTTTTTAAAAGATTTAACTATTATTGACTCTACAACTTGACAGAAGTCATAGTTTCTAAACACTGCTTAGGCCAACTGGTAAGTAGGTTTGAGCACTAGCTGAGCTTTTAGTCCTTTAGTAGATGGAATTGTTTCAGATGGGATGGGACATTTCTGAATGAAAAGATTTGATGATGCACTGATGGAAAAAACAGACAGAAATATGTAGGAAACTTTATACTGGCCTCAATGGGAGGTTACAGAATGGAAATCTCTGTAGTAGGCAAGAGAATAAAGGCACAGCTGAAACAAACAGATGGTAGCACAAGCTGTGTGCATGCAGCAGCCTCAACAGATGACAGGTTAAGAAGGAAATGAAAATTTCAAGAAACAAAGTTGCAGTCCATCCAGATAACAAGAAATATGTGTTTGTATATTCAAGAAGCACAACAGAGGAAAGGAATATGAAATGGGAAATGAGAAAGCTTAAGCGTAAGTGTACCGTAAACTTCACTTAAGCAAGTAGAAACCCTATGCAGCTTAAATGTAAAGTATTAGAGGTAGCTGGAGACATTGTAAAGAAAGGTTGCTTTTTAGGAGAGAATATCAGCCCCTGAGATGGGGAAGCACTGTTTGACAAATCTTATCAAAAGTCAGAATTATTATATGTAATTAAGGAGGTCTTTTTGTGTAGCATTTTGCAAAAAATATTTCGATTTTCCCAAAATGCAAGAACAAATTCATCTTTCAAGTAAGGGATGAGTTTTCTGGTGAGAAACAAAGAGAAAACACCCCAGTTTCTACTTCAAAAATGACTTGGATTCAAAATCCTGATCAGATTCAAGGAAAGGACTAAAACCTGATTTGAAATTGCAGTCACATTCTTTAATCTTTTGCACTATACAAGATAGCTTTTAATGTACAGAATTGAATGTGCCGTACAGAATAGAATGTCTTTAGTAGAAGAATGAGAAACTGACTTTGCAATCTTGTACTTGTATGGTTATGGAAAATGATGTTCAAGTATGAGCTTTTAATTATTTTCTCTTGAGCTTTTCACAAACATTTTATAGATCTTATGCCTTAAAAAACAGAGGGAACACCCCCAATTAAAAAAAAAAAAATCTGTTGTTTTTCAGAATAGAGTCAGCCCCCATAAGCAGTCTTAGAATTCTTGCCCTATTATGTGTCTCTGTTCCTCTCTGTTTTCAGCTTCTATTTGAAGTCATTAATTTTATTTGAAGTCATACTCATGTTAGCCTTGTATCAAATTCAAAATTATGTCTTCAGTGTTTGCTGAGGCTTAGATGGGAATTCTGTGCTTCGTAATTTCATTATCACTCACCTGAAAAAGAAGACATAATCTATCCTGACCAAAGAACCTGGAGTGCAAAGTGCAAATGTATTTTTTTTTGGAAAAATTCTGACTTCATTTAATTGTATCCTTTTAACAAGAAAGAATTTAGTTTATTTACAAAGGATTTTATGTAGACACTTCCTTGCAGATGATCAATTGTATAATGCAGGCTGGCCAAACTGTGTTCTGGATCCTACAGGTAGACAGGAAAAACCACAATAATGTCAGTGTTTTCTGTTGCAAACTTAGTCTGTAGATGCTATTTTATTTGAAAAAAAAAAAAAACAAAACAACAAAACACCAAAGACAAAATCAAAACCCTCTAAGGCAATATTTTGTCTATAATAAATGTCTCCATAGAAGTGTTTGTAAATAAGTCTGAAGACATTTTTTTTCTTTTTTTCTATAAAAAGACTTTGTGAGAGATTATTAAAATTCAGTTATCACACATCATAGACTGAGAACCAGCTTATATTTTGTCACCTAAAGCATGATTTAACTACACTACATTGTCTCTGCCCTTCTCTTTCACCCATTGTTAATGCAAAATTTACATCTTGATTTACTAAGAACACTGTTCCAAACTGTTAAACACACCAAGTCTATACACAACCCCCAAGTTTGTTTTACCTGTGGATTGCATGTATGAGTTCTGTTTTTGGGTTTTTTTGTTTTTTTTTTTTTTTTCCTGAAAATGTAGCTTCTTTAGCTGATTACAAAAGAAACGAAAATGCATGTCATTCAGTATAGGAGTGAACTGTGTCATGATTAATTTCATTATCTTGAAATCAACCAAAAGATAGATGGTATCTATAAATCTGTGTACATGAAATATTTCTCATAGACAATCCTGGGAATTCAGGTGCAGTTTGGCAAGAAGTGCAGTTTGCGAGCATGCACAGTGATTGCATTGAATGCTAACTGTGAAGGACGTTCTCTATTACGTGACTGTGCATGAGATTGGGTCCTTCAGCCATGCGAGGACATTTGTCAGTTGCTGACAGCAGGCATCATCAGTGCTGTTTGGGTCAGTAATGGAACATCTTATGTGTGAGCAGAGACAAGGTCAGGTTGCCCTGAGCACAGCCAATATTATATGGCATTTCCATTGTTATATAGTAATTATTATTTTTTCCTCCCCTAAAAAAAGAAAAGGGAACCAAAGCTGAAACATTTTCATTCCTTAATCTCCATCTTCCAAAGTGATCTGAAGATACTGTTGGGTTCCCAGGTCAGTCTCCAAGAAATGGCATGTGAACCAGGGCAGAAGTCCCTTCACCTGTTTATTTGGCATAGCCCTTTTGAAGCTCACCAAATCGTTTCCATTGGGAATTTTCATGTTCCTGTGAAGATGAGGCTGTTTTAAAATGAGACATGAACTTCGATAACTCCAAAGAGGAAGATTTCCTCTTAATGGGTTCTGCTGGAAAAGAGAATTTCTAATTTTCCCCCCAATCCTTTTCCCTTTTCTAGAATAACTGTTTGGCATTTGCAGCCATTTAGATTCAGTCCGTGTTTTCTATGCTGCACAAGAACTGGGGTAGTGTGATTAAAAAGAGAGGGAGTAACTATACAAAAGGGATAGTTAGTACACTATTTTCAAACAAAGACTGTTTGCATTAAAAAAAAAAAGGCAGAATACCTGATTAAAATTAGTGTTTGAAATATTAAATGGAATATTAAATATTCCTTTAAATCTTTAGCTGATATTTGTAATATTTCTTCCTTGGGGCTTATAAGGAGGAAAAAAAAAAGAAAAAATGAAAAAAGAAAACAAAAAAGAGAGGCAGCTTAGTGTCACAATATGAACAGTAGATATCCCTCTAATTAGTCTAGTCCTTTCCAGCTGCTCAGCTGCCTCCAAATGTTGTTTTGACTATCAAAGAAATGCCTAAATATTTTTATTCTGTAGTACAGAGGAATTACTTTGTCAGCTCCTTTGTCTTGTTCCTGACATGGACCACCAAATTTACAAGGAACTTGCAGAAAAAAAAATTACTGCTTCTTCAGGGAATGCTAGATGCTGAGTGTCAAGGAGAAGTAGCTTAGGGAAAGGAGGAATGTAATTGTTTTTTGTTTCAACAAAGAAACTTTGTTATTAATATAACCAAGTAAGGAGACAGATCAACTGAGTAAATAGAACCTAGGTAGGCAAAGCAAAACATTCAACAGATGAATTGATAAAAAGATGATACTGTAATTTCTTCACCTGAAGACTGGGAGACAGGATGAGTGGCTGGAAAATCACCTGATCCAAGATGAGTGGTTACATTTATTTCCAAGGCAGTGTGGGGTGGTCTGGTGAGGACGGCCCTTTGGTGGAAATCACAGGAGAGGCAACCAGTGTGTTGGTTCATAGAGCTACAGCCACAAATCTGCATCACTGAAGACTACTTGAGGACTGTTTTGGGATTTTATACATAAAACCATCTCAGCCTTTCAGCAGGATGGGTTAAGCATACAGCAACTGCATTGCACTCTAGCGGAGACATTATATTAATCTAAATGTTTTAAGGCACCATTTATTCTAGTAAGTTACATGTAGCCAAAATATGGGCTTGGACACTGTCTTACAATCTTTTATAGGTTTTAACTGTTAGTTAATCCTGGGAAGTTTTCAGCCTGCGCCAGCTGGCGTGCTCCCAGACAAGGTGCTGGGACTGCTCCCAGAGCAGCAAGGAAAGGAGAAGGGGAAAGGTTTAGCCCCTATGCATGGATGTGGGTTCTGCCACCACAGTTGCTCTTCAGGCTGGAGAGTGGACCAAGGCCCAAGTTTTGATAGGGTTGACACAGCGAAACTGACCCTCAAATCCAAGTACATCATTGTGAAGTCCTACAGGTGTTCTTCAAAGCACAGCTTTTCTCTTTCTTATCTCTGTTCTTACGATTAATGCTGTAAAAGCTAATAAAACAGAGCTGATTTATACCTACACGTAGCAAATGTGAAATTAAAAACTTCACTGTAGTTGGGGAGACAGTGTAGTACAGGGTACATAGCCTCCTTGTTATTACGTAATATTTCTACATCAAGTTATTTTGAGCATACAGAACTGAATAGTTCCACTTGTACTTCTCTGGTACTTATGGCTCATCAAAGATTAAGTCTAAAGTAGGTTAAAGACTCAACGGAACACATGATCACTGGTCCATTTATCTAATTACAATCAATTTAACAGAGGTAAATTAGTAGGTATTTCTACCTTCATACTTTTATCCGTACAGCAGAAGAGGAAGGGGCACTGTGTGCTGGCCCATTAGTGAGTAAGGAACGAGTTGCTGGAGTTCCACAAGATGGCACTAAGAAGATGTAGAACAGGGTCACTGAATTAGCATTTATTTAGTTTTGTGAGACTGTTAATTCTGAATGTTTTCAGTATGTTAACTGTAATGTTGTTTTCACTCTCTGCACTAGAAAATATCCTCATTTTCATGCAGATATGTTTTTTTTTGTGAGGAAACAAAGCAAGCTGGACAGAATTACTTTTTCCGTTTTTCAAACACTTTGCAGTTCTCAGAACATATTTCATGGTTTTGTGGCGTTCACTTTAAAGACTTCTTTAGTGGACGTGCAGCTTTCATCATGTGCATCTGTTATGAAGACTTCAGGTATAATCCTCAGCTGTTAGTTTATTTTGTAGAGTAATTGCATTTAACTACCTGTCAGTTTTTTTGAATCTATTTTCACAATATGTTAAGACTGTTAAATATTCTTGGGCCCATATTATCAGTATAGTGTCATATCCAAAGCAAGTGAGATTCTCCAAGAGTCTCACAAACTTTATTTTTCTTTTTATTTTAAGATAGAAGGATTAACATTAGATTGTAATGTGAGCTAATTTTTACTGTCATTATTTCCTTTTTTATTAGACTATAATTACACAGACTGTATGTAGATGATGGATTCATAAGTTAGCATTGCAACTTGAAGTTTGAAGTTGAATTGTACTGAATGGAAGATATTAATAATAGAAAAGACTGCAAATATACATGGAAAGTCTGGGAGAAATAATTAACTGTGGTTAAATGTCTAGATAAGTCGTTCCAAGGACCTGCTCTATTAATCTTTAAACACATTCCTCCATTAAAGCACTTTTCCATTGATAAGAAGGGAGTAACTTGCATGGTTAAATGCCTTGCTGAGTCAGAGCATAGAGGGTCAATTATGGAAAGCCTTGAGTAGGTGTTTTATCAAATGCATTCGTATTTTCTTCATGTTTATAAATTTAAAGATGTCCGGCTTGCAATTGTCCTTGCATCTAAAAATTTAAGAGCTACATTCTTATTGTTTCCCGTGTGGGTTTTTCTCCCCAATTTCCCCCAAGTCTACACGTATTTTCAGAGAGTACACAAAGCAAGAGGCAGATCCTAATGTAGTCATAAATATCAAAAATACAACTCAATACATTTCTGTTGGTGTTTCATGCAATTCTTGGTATTTCCTGACTTGACATCAAATTGTCAGTTCTGCATTTTGAGTTCTAGACTTTTAAAACTTCACAACCTTAGCAGCTGACAAGGTTTCATACCCCACTTAGGTCATCTCTCTGTTGTTCCCAGTTGCTGTTAAGGCCAAAATGTGTAGGCAGTCTGAGAGACCCATGCAAAAGCCTACATCTCCAGCTTCTGAACTTTCTTGAGCATGATATTCAGAGGAATTGAAGTTATGAATTTTCTCAAACTGAGAAACGTGAAGTCAGACCTCTTCTGTCTGAGCGTTGAACTCTTCATTTAAAAGATTAGAGTCACCACTGTCACAGTTGTTTTGAAAATAATCCTGAGCCCTGCTCTGTCCATCATGAGAAAAAGTTTTATTCATATGAGTGAACCACACAGTTGTGTCCATACTCATGAATGATCCCAGGCCAGGGTGCAGGCTGGAGAAATGTCCACCGTTATCCATACTGTTTGATCGTTAACAAACCCAATGGTATGGTTCTTAGCCTGTGGCAATCAACTCTTATGAACAATGTCTGGATCCAGTTCAGGGGACAGTGTGAGCCCGAGGTCTGTTCCCAAAAGACTTTATAATGAGACCACCCAATATGGACAGTGGGACAGGGAGGCAGGAAGGCAATATAATGTAGCTGTAGAGACATGAGCCATGCTGTGCCACTTGCTCTCATGGCCTGAGAAAGAAAATGGGTTATGTCCCATTTTATTTCTACGTAAACATAGCCTAAGAGACCCTAAAACCTCCCCCTAGCACATCACTGTGAGTCTTACCCCTGCTGTTAAACACAGAACTTTTATTTCTCTTCTCCCTGTGCTTCCTAGGAAAACAAAGCTCCTTTCCTTTTATAGATATAACCCAGTTGGTTCCGGACTACATTCCTGGAAATCCTGAATTGACCAGTTCAGCACAACAGATTATGGACCAGAATTTGGGTGAAACTCTGCATTTGGTGCTTCGTGTTGGCTAATCCTAGGTAGTTTCCTAATTTGTATACAGGGTTTTCAGATTGTCCTCTGAAGTTCTGTTCTAGGTTCAAATTGTTCATAAGTGCATTCTGTTCTCAGTCAGTTCATACTAGAATCCAAAATCATCTTCAGATTTCTGCCCACAGATGCAAAGACAGGCAAGAAATGCATTCACAGTTTTAACTGTGGCAGCTTGCAAACCACATAACAAATCCCTGACCTATGGCAGAAAGGTACCAAAATGTTTAATTGGTTTAAAGACTATACTTACAAGGGATTTTGAAGATGGAGTGCATGATGGAATTTAGAAAAGCAATTTTATTATTTTATTCTGAAAAATAGGCTTGGTATGTTGTCCCCTTATTTCAGAAATGTAGCTATTAATTATAAACTGCAAACAATTTTTCATCAGATCTGATAATCTACACATTAGTGGGAAAAACATTTTCCTGGATCATGCTGAAATTACTGAATTATTCCTCTATGGCACAGCTTCTCTTGATCTATAGTAAAAGAGATTATCTATGAATCTTTACTTGCAGTTATAAAGGCCAGATTAAAATATTATGAAATCATATTGTCAGAATGAAGTCTGAAATTGCATCATTTGATGAGATCAATTTTTGTCTCTGTACGCTTGTTTATCTAGCAGTGGAGAAAGATTTTTACATGATAGACATAAAATGATGGGTTTCGTCCTGCCTACATTTAGTTAAGTTAATCATGTGGCTCTCCTGATATCTGATAAAGAGACATAGATATCTCCAAAGGTCAGTTAATCCCTTGCTATACAGAGTAATGAAGAGATGCACGTAAATGGTTATTGAGAGCTCTCTCGTTGCAGCAGCATAGAATTCAAGACAAAATTTATCTGTCAAAAAATATGCATACTCATTCACTCTGAACTGCTTGCAGAGTTGTTGTACTTTCTCAGACTCTCGTAGGCCTAGAAGTATTTCTACACATATACACAGTGGTCCAAACAGTAAGGATGATCTCTGTGTTTAGTTACGACTTTGAAATAACTTCATTCCAGATGATAATTTTCTGTGATACTCATAATATGATACACCCAAAGGAAGCAACTTATTTAATCTTTAATTTTATTCTTTATTTCATTCCAATAGCAAAAGGAAGAAATAGGTAAAAAGCAACTGAGATCAGTAGGGAAAGCAGCCTTTTCGTGGGCAGCTCTTCATTTCTGTCTTCATCACAACTCACTTGACTGCTGTTATCCCCTAATATCTGTAGCAGTCAGAATCCTTCTGTTCACCTTGATGTTTGTGAGTTTCTTCTGCTAGAGAGAAATAAAAAATAAAAAGCAAATTAATTCTATAATTAGGCAATTCTATTTTCTTCAGTACAGTACTTCTTCCTCTGTGTTCTGTAGCTTTCTTTTTTGTCTGCCACTTCCTCTGATTAGGATTTAGATTTTTGCTTGTTTTCCTTTGATGCCCTTCATAGGATCCTAGGATAAGTCAGGTTGCAAGGGACCTCAGGAGGTCTCTAGACCAAAGTCAGGAATAAGATCAAACCAGGTTGGTCAGGGCTTTATCTAGTCTGATCTTTAAGCTTCAAAGGAGGCAGACTTTACAACCTCTCTGGGCAGCCTGTACTACTCACTGTCTGACTGTCTTTACATAAATTCAACACTTGTTTTTCTTGTTAATACAATGCATGGGATTGCTCTACCATATACTGTAAATGGGTAATGTAAAGAATAAAAGATTTTGTGTTTTCTACCCAAGATTAGTTTCAGAGTATGAAAAATACAGAGAATTAGCTACCCATTACCAGCACTGGCATAACTAGCACAGCTCTGGACTTGAACTCTTGGTGGTAGGAATTAGGACACTGACATTTCAGAATAGTTTCAAGACTGTGTCTGACTGGGCTGACAGAGCAGGCTGGTGCCTGTCTCTAAGTGTTTCTCTCATTCATATGAGTTTTGTAGAAGTAATTAACTTTGAATAGTCCTATTGAAAATCAGAAAGTGTGGCACCTCCTATTGTTTTTCTTACTGTTGCAGTGGTTTTTATCTGTGTGAAAGTCATGTTTCTTTACAAAGAGAATAAATGGATCTCCCCTGTATGGAGGCAAGGTTGCCCTTTCCCTGGGAATCTGTCTGGGGGACAGCAGTGTCCATCCTCTGGTGTGGATGGTGGAGAGCAAGAGTTATAGCAAAAGGACGCAGGAACTTGTAGACTACACAGAACCTAAGAGACTGCAGAGAGGCACAGGGAAGAAATAACCAGGCCTCAGTGGTGATGGAAAACAACTTCTTGGGATCAAAGAGTACTTGGCAGTTTGCTTCAACTTGGAAATCCGCTTAGCTAGTTGAAATCAAACCCAAAAGGAAGGACAGGCAAAGGGAGAGGTGCTCACATCAATTGTCTCAGACATAGTTGCTCCAAGTGTTCTCAGTCACAAATATCCCTACTAAAAGTAATTCAGTCTGTCTTTTTTAGTTTAAAAGACTTTTGTCTTCTTTGGAGAAATGTCTATAAGGAAAAGGTATAGAGAGACACATCTCAGTCCTTTGGCTGACTCTGTGTCCTGTCACAGAAAATGTTAGTACTGAGCATGTTTTTTGCTAAAATTGGCTTGTTTAATTTGACTTGCTGACTCATTTTTCCAGCTGGTCTGTCATTCTACTCAATTCCAGATGAGGCAATAGGAAAAAGAAAACTCTTTTGAATGTTCCACCCTCTTGCCAAACCAAGTAAC
Source organism: Pterocles orientalis (assembly GCA_011057875.1). Lineage (NCBI taxonomy): Eukaryota > Metazoa > Chordata > Aves > Pterocliformes > Pteroclidae > Pterocles > Pterocles orientalis. The sequence continues at coordinate 483,595 of WKFP01014084.1, forward strand.
AATTAAACACTCCAATTTTCGTTGCAGTTCTTTATCTCTGTTAATTATCCAAGGAACAGTAAATCAGATATATTGTCCTCTGCTTGTAGTCAATAATTTAAATTCTAAATTCTTTATAGATTAGTTGCAGATTTAATGTGCTGCTTCTTTTCCCTAAATTACGTATCATTTCGCAACTTGAATCTAGTGCAGTGTTTCATTTTTACATTTGAGATCAAATGCTAGACAGTCCAGTCTAATTGACTCCTGTGTTTTATAAACACACAAGCAAACCAGCATGGCTCTGTCTTGACTTACTTGAGTAGTTATTTTTAATCCAAAAGAGACATCAGGTCACTCAACTACCTAACTAGTGGTCTTCAGTGAGGTTTTTCTTATTTCACCATAATTTTTGAGAAGAGTGTAATCTGAATCAAGTGTTAATTGGACACTAAAGAGGTAGCAGTGGTGAGTCCAAAAAAGAACAAGAGTTTAATAAGCAGGGACCTTGTCAGCTGAGAGATACCAATAGAAAACAACATTGTGATATTCATCTTGAAAGAAATAGATGGTAATTAAATAAAAACAGAAGGATCCATTAGAAGAGTTGTGGCTGACATTTTGTAAAAGAGGTCAAGATCAAATGGGGGGATGGCAAATGTAACTTGAATTTACAATGTGATACAATATTAAAAATAAATGAAATGTAGGCATAACAGGTGAAGTCATGTTTGCACTATCAATATTGATATTTTCAAGGTAATAGACGGCATTTTTCATCTGTCTCTATCCATATGAAGTATGAGAACAAAATTTTACCATTATACATGTACAGTCATTCCATGCCTAGCTGGGTAACTAGAACTGTAATTGACTTGACTCATTACTGTGAAATGACCCTGTAGCAGATAGTCTTATTAATTTCATTTAAAAACTTCAAATTTTGTCTGTATTTAGAAAAAAAAAAAAACCACCTGTATCAGCGTTCAGTGCAGCAGAGTAGTTGCTTTAATTCTGCTTTTAACTGTAGAAACAAAAGGGTTGTACAGATATTAGAATCATAAAATCATTAAGGTTGGAAAAAACTTCAAGAATCATCAAGTCCAACCGATAAAGCAAATCAAAACATATTGTTAATTAAAAATGACATCTAGCACAAAGTTTTGTTCACCCTTCTTGCATATAGGGGTCAACACTAATAAAGTTTCATCAATTGCTAGCTGCTGACTGATCATTTGGAGCTATTCCTACAGCTCTTGGTTAATACCTGAGCTCTGATTGTCACCAAATTTTTATTGCTTATTTGACAAATGAAGGTTTAGGTAGTAATCACATGTGCTAAATAATGTGATGAAATTCGTATAAATAATAATTTAAAAACTTAGCAATTATCAGTAGTTTGCAAAGAGTCTCTGCAATTCTATATGGTGAAAATTATTTTAAAAAAACATTACCTTATTACTCAATTACAGCCTGTGTGTAACTTGATTGTATTATGGTTTAATTTTAAACATAGTCATCAAGTTCCGTAAAAAGGAATTTATATTCCGATTTCATGTTGTGATTTGTGGTTCATAAAGTAAAGTGGTAAAGTTAATGGTCCATAAAGAAAGAGATACCTGAAAAGGAAAAGCAGTCTGGTCCTTGGACATTCCTTCAGAGGGACATGATAACAGTGATGAGCTTATTAAAACTGTTGGGAGAATATTCTTTCCACCTTTTACAGAAAGGCTCAGTTTCTGAGCTAAGTATTCAGCCAGAAGCTGAAAAATAATATTTGTAGTTTTCCTACATGTCTTGTAGGATTTTTAATCTGTGTACAGTAATGCTGGGGTTTTTTTTGTTTTTATTTTTTTCATTCAAATCAGTCAATTTGCATGGAAAATAGTTTAAGCTGAAAACCCTGTTTTATGTCCAAAAGTTGGATAGAATTTGGTGAATCCTCAAAAGCCATGACTCCCCTCAGTTCCTGAGATATATTGGAGTTACATTGACTAAACAGAATAAAATTGTGCTTATAAAACACAGAGCTTTAATGAATATCAAGTGCTTAAAATGAACTATCAGAAGCATGGAAGTCTGTTGAACTAATTTAGTGGGTTTACGTGAAAAGACTGAAAGTCTGAGCAAAATGAGAATTTGCTTTCTGTAATATCTGACAATTTCGTAACTTTTTTTCCTGAAATTATGTTGTATCCTAAAAAATCCTGGTTTGTATTGCTTTGAATTCTGCTGTCATCGTATGTTCTTTCTAATTCATTGAGCATCTCATATATAATAGGACATTGCATCAACTAATTTAACAAAACCTGAGGAGTTATAAATACTATCCTAGGAAAAAAAAAGACATTTAAATGGTTCATGGACAGTAACTAATGTAAGAGCTTTGATGTATGAAAGAACATTCTTCTTGAGTTTTACTTCATGGACCAAAATAATTAGCAGGAATACATAAAGTATCATCATAACAGTATATCTATGATAGTGATAGAAATGGGAAGTTCACAGTTTTCTGTTCAAATGTATGAAAAATCCAAGTATCATTAACTTCAGAGTCACAAGTTGTATGCATTGGTTTTTGTCTTGCATAGGTACGTGTGTTCACATTTTCTGTTGGTCAACATAATTATGACAAAGGACCCATACAGTGGATGGCCTGTGAAAATAAAGGTACTGTGTTTTTCTTTGAGACTAATGTTTGCTAGAGCTTTGGATAGGCAATGTCTTTATTATTCTCTAAAATTTCAGATTTTTTTCAACCTGATGTTTAGTTTTACTGTATTTTTTAATAAAAGTTACAAAAAGTTAGTTGATGAAGTGATGTGTATATGCATACATATATGTATGCAAAGAATAAGCTTGCATATTTATTTCTGATTACTTTATTTAAAACTTTATATTGTAGGAAAAATATCACAGTATTTTTATAATAAGATATTATGGTTCAGCTTTGAGAGTTTCTGTTGTAATATCTATGAAAAGATAGAACTGATGACAGATAAGAAATTGAGCAAAGCTGTTTCATATCCAGGGGCCTGGACAAAGGGATTTTTTGTTTGGTTGGCTAGTTGAATTTCTTTCTGTTTTTCTCCAAAACTTATGAGGGACCAGATGAGTTGCACCAGTTTTCCCTTTTTTGGTGAAAACATCAAAATAATTCTTGCCATGATTTCTTAGCTTCTAAGAGCATCTTACGTATTATATTCTTATCCTGATTTCTTTATGTTGAAAAAAAAAAAAGTAAAAAATGTGAAAGTAAGGAAGTAAAATGTTTTCTCTAAAATTTCTGTATGAAAAATACGGTCAGAAACATTTTAAAAGATTATGAAAAAGAGGTATCTCAAATACCTTAATTATGGAACAAGAGATAAGAGATAAATACAAATAAATAGAAAATAGAGAAATTCTTAAACAATATTGTTTAATATTTTAGACAGAGCAATTTCCACGCTTGACTGAAAATGTGAAAGTATTTTAGAAATCAGTGAGAAGCAAGAGGTAAGAGGTGGGATAGATTACAAAGGCTACTGAAAATTAAGACAGGGAAGGAGGATAAGATACAATTCTCAGGTGTGAGAATAACATAAACCAAAGATGAGAGAAAGATATAGACACAGAAAAAAATAATGATACATACGAATGCGTAGCCTGTGTAAATAGCATACATATCATAGACTCATGAATCCCTCAGTATGCTGGCAAGTTATGCAGAAGTTATACAACTTCCTGAAGAACAGGTTGTATTGTCAGATAATTACAGAAAATCAACAGGGTTTTTTTGAGCAAAGGTTTTTTAACTAACATCTTTGTGTGCATATGAACTCTGTTGTTTTAAAACAAATGAGGACCAGCTGGCTTAAAGCATAACCACCTATGTCATCTTATCATCAAGGCAAAATTATTATCTTCTGTCCAAAACTGATGTGATTATTTGCTTGTATATCCAAAGAAGCAAAGTTCTATTTAATTTTCCCTTAAATAAAAATTTAAATTTATTATCAAGTCGTATATTGCTTAAAGCAAAGTAAATGACTAACCTCAGTACTCTTACCTTTCCAGTCCTCCCCCCCTTCCTTCCAATCTGACTTAGAACTTACTTGGTCTGAAACTGGATCTCAGTTCCTGTCTTTTCAGTCTTATTGGTGCATATGGGCAGTATTATTAATTCAAACAAATAGGTGACAAATCAGTGATGAATAAAGACATTTCTGATGTTTAGCTGGAAAAATACCAGATTGATTTTTTCATCCTTTCCACAGAGTGCCTTATATTTTTCTGCTATGAACTTCACTGTTATGGCAGGCTGTAGCTACACTTGCATTCCTATATGCATTCAGCATATAATTACACTGCTGTCACAGTGTATTAAAGTAACCATTAAATATACTTGCGCATCAGAGTAACTGGGAATTCAGGAGTACAAGTTTAGAAACAACAGACAGAAGAAACACGTTTTATGCTCTCACTGCTTAAGAGTAACTAGTTTGGCCTATATGGCATGGTGACCTGTCATAAGTGGCTACGCATTGTAATGGCATCTGCTAAAAAAGTATTCTATTCATACAGGATCATTTCTACGCAAATTAAGTTAGAAATTGCAAGCTAAATAAAATTCCTCAAGATTAAGAGACTAGCAATATATTACAGTAAGATGGTATCATTTCTGTTCCAAATTTTAGGTTATTATTATGAAATTCCGTCCATTGGAGCCATAAGAATTAACACCCAGGTAAGTGTGTTGGCCAAATGCAGATACAGTTGCAACACAAAGAAATGGATTACTTTCTGTTCTTACGATGCATTTCACATCTGTTCTAATCAATTAAATTTTAAGATTTGCTACATTAAGAACAAAGAAAAAAAATAAGGCTTTCTTTTACGTATGAGGAATTATTCTGTTAAAGTAGTCTAATTTATGTATTTTTTTATTTTTAATCGTTTCAGTGAGCCAATTCACAATGTTTCCCTGTTTCCCTGGCCAGCTGGCCCACAGCAGCCTGCGTGCATACCAGCCACACCAGCATCCTCTAGAGCAGGCTGAGTGTGTGCACACAGCACAGCGTTTGAAGTGATCTGTATCCTGTAGACCTCTGTACAAGGACTGTTTTGGGCTCAGTTTTCCTCCTGTCCTTGCATGGTCCCTCTTTGATCCTGAGACACGGCAGCATTTTTTTTGTAAAGTTCTATAAAACTGCTAATTTTTATAACGTGTCTAGACATTCATAGTCTGCCTCCTGCCGTACTTACAGCATGATCCTAAGGGTTTGTATGATGTGGAGGAGGCTCTGGATGTGTATGGGGGCATATCCCTGCTAGTGTCTGAACTCAGCTGGGCAGGAACAATGACCCGGTACAATCCTGCTTATAGGAGAGGTTCCAGGAGTGATCCAACCACTCTCTTGGAGAGACACAGCTTTTTTCCTTCAAAAACAGTGCAGGACAATTTTAGCAGACATGACTGTAGATAATTAAGGGTGCAGGACCTTGGAATTACATGATGTGATTCAAACTGACAGTGTAGATGAACAGATATTATTTTCAGTTGTCTGAAAGCCCATATATTCACATGTCCAGAAAAGCAGAGAAATATCATAGCAGTTCTTTGTCCTTCCAAGGCCAGGCATGACATTTTTTGGCAGAAAATAAGAGTCCTTTTTTTGGCTTGAATTAGAGTCCTTTGATTCTGTTAAACTCTTCCAGATAGTGTCTGGCAAGAAATATCCCTAATATGATCGGACAGATAGAAATGATTGAAGACTGAAACAAGTTTGATGGCATCCACTCCCAAACCAGACCAGCTTTAGCCATACTCCTGAACTGGAGGAAGGCAGGGACTATGAGGTTTTATAACTCTGGATTTTTTTGTCTCAATGGAAGTTATGCAAGTTCTTGCTGTAGGAGCTTAACATACTGAACTGCTTGACCACTCACCCTCCATCTCTCACTTTTCCTTCTCGGTTGGATTCTGCATAATTTCCTTATGCCATTAGCAATTAATTTTGGAACAGAAGTCATTGTAATGCTCACTTTGTGGAAAGAGAGCGGTGGTTGTGGACGTGTAAGGTCCATGTGACTGAGACTGAAATACAGGAATTGCCTTGGCAGTAAATACTGCAAACCAAAGACTGAATTGTTGGGTAGTAAAATTTTAAAGAAATAATACTGCTCCTGTATTAGCGGTGAATTTTGAATTTTTTTTCTTCTGAAATTTTCATTGTTTTTTATTTCATTATTATTTATTTTTATGCTGTTAGTGGACTTCAATCTAATAACTGCCTTCTGATGAGTTTGTTGCACATTTTGGCAGGAATATCTGGATGTTTTGGGAAGACCAATGGTTTTAGCTGGAGAGAAAGCCAAACAAGTCCAATGGACAAATGTCTATCTGGATGCTCTGGTATGATCTGTATTTATCCCTAGTAAAGTAAGAATCTTAGCAAACCAGTAACTATAGGACTCCATTTCCTACAGTTCCAAACATAATATTTTTGCATTTCCAGCATCTGTCCACTTCAGTAGAGCAATTTCCTGAACAGCTATTTCTAACGTGCTCATCGTTACTTGCACCTAATATCCTCCTAAGTGTCCTGAACTTCAACAAAGAAAAGCAATTTATCCTACACAAAGATCTTTAAATGTAGGTCGTTGTTGTCCTCAAAATAACAAAAGAAAAAAAGAAGCAAATAGTTTTCAGTGTTGTACGCGTGCTGCAGTAGGGGTCGTGTGTTACGTTACTGGTAGGGAGTTCTTACTTTTTTTTTTTTAATAAACATTCTAGAAAGAATGAAACCTGTCAGTGTTACTGGGTATTTGTAGAGATTTTGAACTTGGATCTTTAAACTATTATGGTTGTTGTAATTATTTGCTTGCTCAAGGTAATGATTTCTTTAATTAGACAGTGTATGTAATGGAGAAATAAACAAAAAGATATCTGAAACACTTTCCTTACTGCTGAATCTATCCCTTTGGTCTTGTAAAACAAACATATTCAGGAAACTACGAAATGCAAAGTATTATTAGCAGCAATCCAATCTGTTGCTCTAGATAACCTTCTTCTGAGTAACTCTGACTAGGCAAAAATACTGCAAAGTTGTCTGGAATCATATATTTATCCAAGTTCACATGGTCATCTAGTGTCATGTCAAAATCCACTTCTTCCCGTGAGTAAACATTACTGTAAAATTTTTATCAACACAACATAGAACTAGGCGTGACACAGAGGAACTAGTTTTTCTTTGGAATTTCAATGGCCAGAAGTTCATTAACCACGTTTTCTTGGTTATTGTTGAGGTCCTTACTGGAAACATAAAGGATGTTATGATGAAAGTTGGTATGTTCTGTACATATCCTGTGCTGAAGCCAAAGCTAAATTTGTAACTGGGGATAGAAAGAGATCTGTTTAATGAAGTAAAATGAGTGATACCTGCAGACTTCTGTTGTGTTACTCTGTTTTCAGTGAGTTCAATCAGCCTGTCCTTCAAGCTTTTCTCCTTTCATGTGTTATGCATGTGTGCTTGTGCATATATAATTTGTATATATACGTGTGTGTGTACACATATATATTTATAAAAAGTGTGGCAACCCAAGCTAAACTGTTGAGGAAAAGGTTGAAATTTGTGGACTTTCTCATCACAGATGAGAGCATGAAGGCACAGATGTATCTAATCCACTCTGGAGCCTCTTTCCTGATTCTTGGTTTTAGCAGGGACTGGGAATGACTTGTCACACTGTTTTTTTATCTTAAACTCCCTAATACAATTCCCTCCTGTAAGGCTTGCCCTTCTGCTTGTGCCTCACTGGACTTTTTCCTATCCTTTTTCTCTTACTGTCCAGATGCTGTTTTGAAGCTAAGGCTAAAATAATGCAAAGTATATTACACAAGGCCACGTTTGAATTAAGTTCAGGTTATGAAATCCTAAAAAGGTGCTTTCATTTGAGGCTTTCTTTCAAGACTGTTTTGAATAATTTGATGTATTTGTGGCAATTCACACTTCTCTTCTTGCCCTGTCCCAGTGTCGCTCTGGCCTCACTTTCTGCAAGATAATCCCAGAATTTTCAGATACTTTTAGGTTTACCTATTAGCCATAATTTCTTCAAAAATTATTATCCTCTCTAATGGTACATTTTTTGTGAGAGGTTGTTATCCCCCATATCTTTCATTCTGTATCTCTTCAATGCTCTGTCTGAAAGATATCAGCCTCTCCCTTTTCTTCTGAATCACCTCCATTTCTTTGCTTCTCTTATTCTCCTAAAAAGTCCACTTCTCCTTCTCTTCACCTTGCTTGTAATGTTATTCACTCTGGTCTCATCACCTTTCATTTTATGCACAAACTTAAGTTCATTAAGGATGGTTTAAAAACCAAAAAGGTGCTACTAGAGTGGGCAAATGGAGAAATTATTTTATCAGAGTGGGTTAATAAAGTATTGTAGCTTATTTTTTTCTAATGAAACAAAGGGAGAGAAGTGATATGGCTCCTCAGTAAAATACAGGGAAGGAGAAAGCATCAGTGGGGGGAAAAATAATTTGAAATAAAACCCAAACATTAGCATAAAAAAGGTAGAAATCACCCTGCAGACAATTTTGAGTGGAAAACAAAGCTTTGGCTACCTAAACACAGGGTTTTCTGATTCTTATTTTAAGTATGGGTTGTGACTGTAAATAAAAGAAAAACAAAGTGCAAATTCCTTGCCTCAGTACCAGAAGAGACTATGTGATTTTACAGAACTGATGATCGACATTATTGCAAGCCATTAAAAAGTAGTGATGATATGAAAAGTAGTAGTATTACCTGTTGGATCTTTCTGCTGATTTTGCCTGTGTGTATTTTTTGCCTATCTATTTACTGTCATTATGTTTGGTTTGTCTTTCTCCTTTTTTCTGTTTTCTATTCTGTTTTTCATTTTGTCTCTCCTATCTGGAGTTTTTTGTATAGTGGGAACTGTAGGTGTAAACATGTTTCCATAGCATTTAGTTTTTATTCAACTATTATATACTAAGTTTGTTGCACATCATCTATTTTTAAAAGCAATTTATTATTCTCACTAACAAATAGATTAAAAAAAAATTAACTTTGTGTGCATAAAATTGATTAAGTTTTTGGGGTTTTGGGGGGAGTTTGTTTTTTTTTTTTACAAATTAAAAGTCAGGACTCCGGTGTTTAGGTACAGTAAACCCTGGCTTGTTCTAATATATACCTTTTAATTATTAATTAAATATTTGTTATTTAACTAAAAAGTCTTTTTCTCCCCTTTGTATGTGAAAATTTCCTAGGAGCTGGGCCTCGTGATTACAGGAACTCTACCTGTCTTCAATCTAACAAAGGGACAAAATGAGAAAATAGTAAGTTGTTACTTAAATAAAAAAAAAATCAGTTATTTGAATTAACTTTATTGATAAAGTCCTTGAAAAATGTGTATTTCCATTGAGCTTTCTGCAGTTTAATTGTCTTGTACATTAGAAACAAAGGGTTTATCTCTAGTTGCCTGATAACCTTCTGGGAACTAGAAAATGCAGAACATCCTCCTTGTGTTTCTGCGTTTCGGGATATGACATTCCTTGATCTACCTCCGTGACCTGGTGGCAACGGGAACGTGTTAAATGCTCCATAGATGGGAAGTAGATGATGATATTATTTAGGCCTTGCCAAGAAATGAAGCCCAGATAACTTTATAATAAATCTCTGAAGCTATGACATTTCAGGGTAAAAGGCACTGGAGACGCTGGAAATTAGCTGAAAATAGCCCTGAGTACTTAGATTAAAATCTAAGTATTGAATAAATGCAATTCCCCCTCTCTATACAGTCTGATAAGGAATCAATTTATGTCCTCTTTGCAAAATACTGCTTTTTTAAAAATCAGACCTAGAATATGCTTTACCGTGTGTGGTAAAATACTGTAGCTTTGGTGTGGTATTCCTGTTCATTCAGGTCAAAATATACAGAAGTTTAGGCAAGATATTCTTTCATTCCTTTTCTCAGATATTACATAGAATGGATAAATGCAAATTGGTCACTAGCAATTTTTTAAAAAATTTGCTTTCAGAGCAGTTCTCTATGTTTCCCTTCAAAAATAAAGCAAAAAAATAAAGTTACCTAATCTTACCTACAAGATAATGCTTGAAATTCACTAGTCTGGTTGCAAAATGAGAGACTACTGATTGTCAAAGAATGTCTTTCTGAAAAGTAAAACAGCTGTGGTCTGGTTCAGAGGACCTGAATGGAACAAAAGGAAAGCTTGAATCTTCTCAGCTTAGGTCTCTACCTGAATTTTAGGTTACAGACTGCAAGATCCACCTCTCAATACGTATTCCAAATTTATTTAATATGGAGAAGGGATCCAGGTAATACTGTGTAGACTACTGCCTTTCTATAGTGGCTCTATATCTTTGCTAGTAATTTAGTCTAGTTTGGCAAACAGTGTCTACATTATTGTCAATAGTAATGCATCATTTTTGCTTTCACCTGTTTTGTTCTTACATTTATTGCTTATTCATCCAGGAAAGCATCCATATTCATATTCATAAACAGTTTGCATATTCTATATTAAATTCTGAATATATTGAATGTTACTTTGAATCACCTGAGTATTATTTAAAATATTTAGAATAGACACATAAATAAATAGGCAACTTTTCAAGTGGTATTTGTCAAACGAGACAAAGGCAAAATCAAAATTCACTGACTTTGCAATTATCCTGTATTATAAATATATCAAATATATTCTAACATTTTTGAATCTTACCAGAATCAGCTGATTCTTGGAGTAATGGGGGTTGATGTCTCTTTGGAGGACATAAAAAAACTGACACCCCGATTTACAGTAAGTTGCTTGCATTGGTGGTTTCTCTTTATGTATGATTTATGTATGATTTCTTTGCATGCCCTTTCGTGAGTCATACAGCAATGACTGGATGTGAGTCAAAATACCAGCAGGCTTTTTTCATATATTCTTTTCCATTGTTGTAGAATTTCTGATGGTTTTCTCTCCAGCCATATATGTGCTTCTGTGTGCATTGTCCACCAGGATACATCTGTAAAAGCCAACTTCTACATTGGGGATATATTCAAAGTAATTATTTTCTTGTAGCTTAAGGCACGGCTGTTTAGTTGGGTGTTTGGTTCTTATCACAGTGTAGAGTTCACAGTCATTTCAGCTAGTAATAGCACTTAGCATTTATATAAGAGTTCTTTATAGAAAAGTTCTATAATATATGTCTGTCTGTACCCTACTGAGTGTGATTGATTTATATATTTAGACATCTAGCTAGGGAATTTCTAAGAAAATAACTAGTGCTGTGGAAAACAACAGCTGAGGAAGCAAAGGAACATCATGAATTTGACCAAAGGCAAAGTCCTGCATCTAGAATGGAATTATCCCATGCCACAGTACAGGCTGGGACAGAATGCTTTAAAAGGGAGGAAAGGGCCTGGGGGTCACAGTGGAGGACAAGCTAAACATAAGTGATCAGTGTGTCCTTGGAATAAAGAAGGCCAGCTGTGTAGTGAATACCTGCATCAGGAGTACCGTGTCCAAGTTTGATGTCCTCAGTGCAAGAAATACACTGAGATGCTGGAAAGAGTCCAGTGCAGAGCCACTGAGTTGGCCATGGGGCCAGAGTACATGGCATATAAGGGGAAGCTGAGAGAGAGGGGGTTGTTCAGACTGAAGAAGACATGTAATGGGTTACCTGAAGATGGACCTCGAAGCTTTATAGTGAAAGACAAGAAGCAATCAACATAGTTGTGGCAATGGAAATTCCAACTGGAAATAAGGAAAAAAGTCATTGTGAGGGCGGTTAAACACCGGAGCAGGTTGCACAGAGAGGTTGTGGAATTGCAATTATAGGTAGTCAAAGATCATTGAAACCTAGTCCAACTTTGAAGTTGGATCTTGTTTTGAAGTTATCTCTGCTTTCGGTGAAGGGTTGTACCAGGTGACCTCCAGTGGTTCTAGCCACCTATATCACTCTCCAAGTTTATGATTCTAAAAGAGTAAATGTTCAGAAGTTATCTTCTGTATGTTAATATCTCAAATATTTGATGAGGCCTGAGGCAACGTATTTTCCTTAATGTGACGACTGCTTGAAAACCATTCTTTCCTTTTTTACTTAAAACTTTATAATGCTAAACTTCATTTCTTTCAGCTTTGTCCAAATGGATACTATTTTGCAATTGATCCTAATGGGTATGTGCTACTTCATCCAAATCTCCAACCAAAGGTATGAAAAACCTTCTAATTTATTTCTCTATAATAAGAGGACATTGTCAGAAAGAGCAGAAACATCTAAGATCTTCTGAAAGTGCCAGAGAGCAATAGTAAAGATTTCTCAGTTGTGGGAGTGTCAGGAAAAATCTGAGGTGCATGTATGACTTCATTCAAATCTGCTTTAATCAGCACAAAGATCAGCATTGCCTTGTATTGAATTTGGTTATCAATAAAATAAAAAAGTTATATATTTTACACACAAGTTTTTATGTGTGAGATTACTGGTTTAGTACACCTATTAATGTAAAAACAACTAGTAGTAGCTGTAATATCATTTGTAGTGTTACAAGATGCTCTTGAAGAAAACTCTGCAGAGTTGACATGTTTATTTTGACATGTTTATTTTGTGATGCTTTCTCATTTCAGAAATTGAAACTTCCATACTTGCAATAACACAGAAATCAGGGGCAAACACATTGTATTTTTCTTGTATTGTAGCTTTTGTTTAGTTTCTTATTTTCTGTTTACCAGAGCTGAAACCTGAGCTGCAGAGTTGGGATGGATCCAGCTGAGCACGCTTTCCCAGAATGCTAGATTTTTTAGGAGTTCAGCTTGAGAAAGGTCTTTCATCTTTAAAGATGAAATCTGATTAGGACACAGCTTTCCTTAAATTTCAGGAAAATGTAAACCCAATATTTCAGTCTGGCTTTATATCCGTTAACTGTAGTCCTGACTTTGTGGGGACTCTTACATGATATTATCTTCTTAAATAAGTGAATGGGTGATTTTTTCCTGAAATCAGAACTTTAGTCTTTGTTTTACTGAAGGGTTTTTCCTTGTCAAACAATCTTCTGTTTAGTAGAGTCTTTAAAAATGCTTGTATTTTAATTACATTAAAAACATACTTTCAGCAAGTTTTCTCTCATGTGTTCATAGTGCACAAACGCAGCATTAGATAAATGTTAAATATAAATGTTAAAAGTTAGTTAACTAAAAATAAAAATATCACTCCAATTTGAGATAAATGTATAGATTATTTACAGATAAAAAGTTAGAAATAATAATGAATCACTATAAACATTGAAGACCAAACAGTATATCCATGTAGTTCAGTTGTCAATATTAAAATTTCTCATTAAGATGGTTTGAGTGAGATATTGCCAAGATAAATGCAAGCTGTCAATACACAGGCAAATAAGGCTTTTAAACATCAGTCGCACCCTACTCCGAAATTATTTTTTAGCACTTAGTACTCTTTAGAGAAACTTCTTAAGTAATGGAAGCCTGTATTTGCTGCCTTTAGGCATGGAAATACTGTTTTTTTGTAAACTGGATGCATATCCATCACTTTATTCCTCCCAGCCATGATCCCGTGGCAGAATAGCAGCAAGTTCTTGACCTCTTGGCTGTGCAACTGTCCTCTCTTGTTTCTTCACCAGAGAGTCCTATCATAGCTACAAGAGGGATAGCAGCCCTGCTTTTCAGTACTTCACCATCTTTAACTGTAAAAGGCAGAGAAAGAAGTGAAGAATTCGTTTACAAATTTTAGTGATTAATTTAATTCTTAAGCTGATGAAAGTCAGCATTGTGAATACGTGAATTAATTTCCTGGTGAAGTAATGAATATGTTTGCCAAGTGTGTAACAAAAGAAGGAAAAAAAAATGCCTCTGAAAAAGAGAAAGAATAGCTTGATCTTAACTATTTATGAAATATCCCTATTGATTTACTTAGAATGGACCCTTTTTAAACGAAACTAGGAAAAAAAAGGAAAAGAAGGGTTTTATATAGTCTTCATAATTCAGATGGACTTCAATTTCTCAATGTATGCCTTAGGTTTTCATGTGTTAAAAAATGAAAGTTTTTATGATTTTGCTCGGTGAATTATTCTGAGACAAATATATGCATCATTATTGAACAAATCTGTTCTTCATTAAAGATTGTGAGAAACTCAGATGATGGCGAGTGGTCTATTTACCTTTTCTTTATATGCAAATGCAACTATATTTTTGTTAAAAGAAGGAATATGAAATGAAGCATTGTAGTATTCTTGTTTTAGGCACAATCTCATATGTGCTGTTATACTGCAGTGTAAACTTGTAACACTGGAGAATAAGCAGCCTTTGTTAGAGGGTGAAAAACTCAGCTCATCCCAACTAAATCTAGGCAGACTGAAATGGATTATTAGGAAAGCAATTGTCATGGTTTCTCTGTGTGATTTTCTACTTAAAAGCATATGGAAGTCCAGAGATGCTTTCACGTACTGCTCAAATGTTTGATTCAGAGTATATTTTAAAAAGGGCATTTCATAACTGATATGTTTTATATTGTAGAATAATGTCTAAATGTAATATTAAGCATATGCATTATTACTGTTATTATTGTTGTTATTAACAGTTACACAGACTAGACTTTTTCACTCCCAGTTTGTTTGGGGTGGTGCATGCTATTCAGACTGATACAGGAACTACGTTTTAAAACTAAGGTACACTCTGAAGACAGATGTATTTAGAACTCATAGACTTTCTTTAACATGTCATTATTAATTTTAGTTGAACCTCCTGATAGCCGTTAACTTATTAACAAACAACATATTTTAACCCTCTTTGCCAGCAATTTTTCAATAGATGTAAACTAAAACATAGCTACGTCTTTACCTTTGAAGAGGTGAGGGTGTATTAAACTTCCAATGGTTCCTTCTTCTGATTGTCTTCTACTTTCCTTCTGAAAATCTGCTATCTCAAATCAAAACTGGTTCAACACAATCAATATTTTGAGAAATTGTCTTTCAGTATCATCTCACAGAAAGAAGCCCCTAGAAGTTTAGAATTTGTAAAGTCGTTTGCACAACTGAAAAAAATCTAACAAAAGCCAGGTTCAAAAGTCTTAACAACTTTCCTGTCATGTTCTTATTTGCACATGGAAGCTATGTAAAAGCATAGCACAGGAAACATTTTTTTTTGAACTTTCAGTTTAATATAGTTTTAAACTGATTAAAATACCATTTTTTCAAATTTGTGGTTAGTTATATTACATTTTTAAACAAATGCTTAATTTTATGGTTTTTTTTGCCAATTCTCTTTGTGTGTCTGTGCATATGTGGCTGTATTTTTCCCATTGTCTTGGGAGAGAACAGGTGGATATCCCACCAAAGAAACATAGTCACTGAAGTGAATGCGTTAAGCGAGTGTTAACAGTATTATTATTAGTCTTAGTTAGATAGGATTTGAAAACAATAAATCAATTTCTGAATCTGACCATAAGATTAGCATCCTTTTCTTAATTTTCATTAGGATTCTGGTAAAAATCTATTTAATGGTAATTATAAAACTCCAGATGCCTTCAGTAGGGTCCAGTATTTTTTCTTATGGCTTATTGTTTTGGAAGAACAGATATGACCGTAAACAATAAGTGAAATTCTTCCAGTATTTGGATTCTGGGTGAGTATGTAGGAGGAACAGCTCTCTGATAACTTAGTTCATGTTGTTTAACATATGTCTGGTTTTCATTTCCCTGGGCAAAACCTGTGTGCAGTTCTGATAGAAAGCTCGGAACTCTTGATTGGAATGAGGGCTAGTTTCTGCTTCCAGTAAATGTGTGCTGGAGAGCATAGACGTTGAGGGAAGACTTCCATTCTATAAGTAGGCTGTTTATTAATAGTGTAAAAATATAAATTACTGCTTTTTTGTTACTTCAGCAAATTGGTGTGGGCATACCAAAAGTTAAGTTGAGAAAAAGGAGACCCAATGTACAGGTAACTTTGGATGGAGGTGATTAGTGCATTAGAATGCATAGACCTGGAAATACAATTAGAAAGCTTCTGCCCTGCTTACTAGGAAAAATCTAACTAGAGAACTGTTTACTTTGACAAACAGCTTCCAAAGCATGAAGCTTGCATCCTTCCTTGTTTAAATAATAGAAAACATGTTATTGGCTGTAGTGAAGGGCGTTCCATTAAATTATGGTGCTTTACTAATAGGTGCTAATTAGAGCCTTGCTGTAAAAATTATTCTTCAGATTTTGAAATGAATTTGAAGACTGGAAAAAAAAAAAAAAGGAGACTACTTGTGCTGGCTTTGCTTGCATAAAACCAAAGTCAAAAGAAGATCATTCTTGTGACTTTATTGCCAGTTTTATTGTACAGCCTATGCTGTAATGCTGTGTAACATTACAGAATTTAAATGAGCTCTTCATTTTTTTTTTCTGGAGAAGTCATAGTAGGACATATGTTTTATCTGCTATTTGCATCATGTTTCTGGGTTTAACAAACCCAATTCCAGAGGATTGACTGCCATTAACCCAAACACAGAAAAAAAAAGTAGTAACACGTATATAAAGCAATCCCTGAACATAAAACCATTAATGAAAACTTAAAAAATCATTAAAGGAATAGAATAACTATGTAACTAGCAAAATAACCAAGTTAGGTACAGTGTGCCATGTTAATTTCCTTCGCACATGGGAACATATAATACAAAACTGGTGGTTTGCACAAAACCACCACTAAAACATGGTGTAAAATCCTGATCTAATTCAAGTCAGGGATTTCACCAAGTCTAAAGTGACTGTGTTTATACCACAGGTAGAAGACCACCTCCGGGCTAGATTTTTGGTTTGTGCACTAGAGAAAGCAACACTGGAGCCTAAAAAAATCTCAATTTTCCAAGCACCCCGCCTGCTCAGCATGCTGTAGCGTGGTTTGGCTGTTGCTGGACCGTGCTGGCTGCCCTGGGAGGCACAGCACTGGAAAAGCTCTGGGCTCCCATCCACTCCAGATGCTCCTGTGTCTCCCTCTGGAGCCCAGAATTTTGCTTCCTTCTTACCATCATTTATTTTAAAAACCTAAAGGCCTGTGTCTTCATTAGTACTGCAGGTATGAATAGGAACTAGGCTCCTGCGGCTGATGGGAAAGAAGGCCTTCCATAGAATTTGTGAGAATACTGACCTCCCAAAACACATGACAATGACATTTTAATGAACCTTTTTTTTTTATGTTGCTGCACCAGTTCTTTCTTTCTTTGTTTCTTTCTTGATTTGTCATTGAAGTAATAGATCTTTGCCTTTATTTGTCATGCTGAAAATGGATTGCACTCCCTTTATTTGCATGCTTCATTGCTAGTGATTTACTTCTGTTTTGTTTTATGAAGTTGTGATGGTGAATGTGGTGGTGTTGCGCTTATTCCAGTCATGTCATGTGCATGACTGGACAAAGAGAAGAGCAAATTCAACAGTGAGTTTGTTTCTTCACGGCTTGGAATAAACCCCACTAAATGGCAACCTTGGAAGAAAAAATTATGGAGCCCAAATACTGGTAAAAACACATTATTTGGGGACAAAGACATAGCAGGAAAATAGTTTTCCATTTAAAGTACGGACCTAGGAATTTTCTATTCTAATCTCTAATTGATTACTTTGTGCCACAGGCACATCACATAATGTAACTATGCATACTTAGTTTCCTCATCTATTAAAAGTCATTATAAGTGCCTTATAAAGAATGTGTGGTGATATAAGTCTTAAAAAAAAACAAGAACAAACAGTTAATGTATACTTGGGTTCTGACAGACTGTTACTGTTGACTGTTTTTTCTTTGGGACTCCTTAACTATGGCTAGCCCAGGTTATCATTTGAAATGAATATTGACCTTGATTTGATGCGATGGCTTTTGTTTTTCTTTTTTTTACCATTTATTTTCTTCTTTGTTCCTTTGTGTGTTGGAATGGAATGTGAACTTCACAAATGCCTCCTCTGCCATGCCAATGCCTTCATGCATGCTGTTTGGGTTTGACCATGCTATTCATTATCCATTGCATGTAAGAACATTTATTTTTTTAATTTATGTTTACATTTTACCATCTTGCTATTTATCTCAAGAGTGTGGATTTGTTGGGGGAAAAAAGCAACTGCATAACAATAATTAAATTGTTTTGAATTGGTAGAGAACATATGTTAATGCTATTATATTAAAGTTGCTAGTTTTATCTATCCTATCTAAATAAGAACAGAACAATTTCCTTGAAGTCATCACTAGATATTTAAAAGAAATACCTGGAATCTTTGTCTGAAATCTTTCCGGTGTATATTCTCTTTCTGAGAACAAATTTATTGGCTTTTCTCTTAGCAGACAGTAAGTCTTACTCGCTAAGAAAAGGAATGTTTCCAAATACCCAGAAACATGTAAATTGGTTCCTCAGGAACATGAAGGAATAATCTTTTGTTTTATAACACTATTCTATATTGCAGTCTTGAAAACAAAGACTAATGTTAAGCTCCTAATACTCCAGACTATTATATGAAGGCATCTTTTACCAGCTATTCAGGATGTTACTTTCTTCCAGTATGAACTAAAAATACCTGCATAAATTGTGATGAAACATGCTTGCATTCTTTAATAGAATAGTCACATGCATATTTGTCAGGTACCTTTGCCAGAGAATGTTAGAAGGAATATAATCACCATTTTGAAAGAAGGGACTTAAGTCTACCCTGTAAATAATTTCGTATAGATGAATCACTGAAACTCCCTAAAAATTTCATGATCAGAAATTACACTAGTCTTGAAATAACAGTATCAGCTAAAGACAATTTTTATGTTGCTGATCACAAGAGAAACAGTGCTCAGTTACTGAGAAAATTAGGTCTTGAGATCCTTTAATGTGTGAATGTCCTAGTACACTAAGAAAATTATTATCAAACAAAAAAAATTAATAAACCTGTACTTTTTTCTTCTTCTATTCTAAACTGTCAGATTTAAATGGTTAAATAATATATTCCCATACTCATTTTTCTAAAGATCCTTCATTAGGTCGTACATTAAATTAGCACTGAGTGATGAGGATTGAGGATTTTGACACCACACATAATATAAAGTCAATGGGGCCTAGCCAAAAATTAAAAAAAAAAAAAAAAGGTCAGGTCCCTAACAGCTTGTACGGAAGACGGCTCTGTCCAAGTAATGCATACTGCAACTGAGAAGGGAGTAGAGGCTGGATGGTGGTCTGAGTTTGTTCAGCAGAGCTGCAATGGTCTCCCCACACTGCTATCGGACCACGGTTACTACAGCTGCATGTCACCAAACTTTGCTGTTCTCCATAGCAGAGAGCTGACATCATGTACATTCCTTAGGTCTTGAAGCTGTTGGGTCGCAGTATTTCTGTGCTACAGGTTTCCATCTCTTAAATTGAGATAATGGTACGGATGTCAAGAGAAATGCATTCAGAACGGCAAGGTGTTCAGGGAAGTCCTGTAATGCTGACAATAAAAGTGAATTTTATTATTTATAATAAATCATTTGCTATAATTGCTGCATCTTTGAATCTTGAACTGCAGTCCATTCCCACCTTGTAACAGCAAGTCTGTAGTCTGCTTTTGGCAAAGCTGCAAAAGAGTACGATTATCCCATCTTACCTTTGTCTTCTCCCACCCTTACAGTTTGTGACATACCAGCTGTAGGGGAAGCAGCTTTCCAACATGATCCACATGCATTGCAGTCTGTGAACAGACACTGGCCATTAGTGTTATTTTGATTTTCACTTGCCCAGTCAACCTCTCTATCAAATGAAAGAAAATAAATGAGAAAAAGGGTCACTAGTAACTCATCATGCTAGAAAAGATTAAAATAGATGGGTAAGTAAGCCCAGTTAAGTAGCTTACTTTCAAATGAAGGGATTAGAATGATTTGTAACATTATTGTACTCTGTCTTTGTTATTTGATAATTCAATATCTTCTGCTTCAGAATCCTAAATCCCAGGAGCCTGTTACGCTGGATTTTCTAGATGCTGAATTGGAAAACGATATTAAAGTTGAGGTGAGATTACCTGGTTTCTTAGTACCTGTTGTTGCTTGTATATCATTGCATAAAAACTAAAAAGCAATAAATGTTATAGATTTTGAATGGGAATCTATTTCACTATAAATTTAAACTTTAAATTTGTCAAGATGATCGCTTTATAGACTGGTGAAGTTATAATGAAACAAATTGAGATGCAGTGTTATTCATAGGCAAGGACAATACATCATATTCATCTCCTGATTCCTATTTAAATAATTATTCATTGAGTGGCAATTCCTGGGGAAGGGACGTGTAAAATTTTTCAGAACACTTTAATAGGATATTAATATATTACCTGAAATATTTTTAAAGTATTTCCCTTTCTCTTACTGATGCAAACTTATTTCTGTGGTGAGAGAGAGAACTGAGAAATAAAGTGTTGACAACAAACTCATTCCTGTGAATATCAGAATTTGCAAAAATAGTTTGTTAGTTTTGTGGAATAAAATCTAGGGGTTTAAAAGATTTTAATTTTTTAAACATATTTTTTCACTTCATTTAAAATTGTTCTTTCATAATGAAACTAATCAGCATTTCTTGGTATCTGTTAAATTCTGCCTTAAGTTTCTTTGAAACACCTGCTTCAGAGAGGAATTGCTCTTGGACTGGTATAAAAATGTTTTTGTCAATCACTGCTGCTACCAGAATCACACAGATGTACTGGGAAGCACAAGAAATGTTAAACAGAACTTCTTCTCATCCGCACAGAATTCATACTGTCCCTACTGCCCATCATCAAGGGGTTTTATGGGTTGCTCTCGCTGTGCAGAGTATACCAGAACTGTTGCTTCATAACTCTACTGATTCAGTATATATTTGGATAAAACAACTTCTAATTTGAAAAATCATAAAATGTAAATTTAACTCTTTTCTTAAGAGCTATAACTTTCATATGCATTACCATTTTGGGTGTTTCTGTACAATATTTTGAATCACTGAAAAGATTATTCATGTTATGTGCAACACCTTGTTCTTTTTTCTTTTTCTTTTTTACCAATAGATTCGGAAAAAAATGATAGATGGTGAAAGTGGAGAAAAAACATTTGAAACACTGGTCAAGTCCCAAGATGAGGTAAGACAGGAACACAGGCAATTGCATTTACAGGAACAAACAAAACCAGAAAAAATACTGTGAAATGGTGAAAGACGATAATTTTGTAATGTCAGTTGGTATCATTTTTCCCTCTAGATTTGCTAGTTTTACTGGCTTATAGTAAAAGAAATTATGTACTTATGAAAAGAAGAATTGTTTGTTCCTTGGTTTCTGTGGTACATCATTAATCACTGATGAGGTCTTGCACTCTGTTCACCAGGAAATGGACCCAGCCTACTTTTGTGTACAGATCTCAAAACAAAGTACTTAATTTTCTTGCGGAGATGTGTGAGGATGGGTTTGGTAGTTTGTGTTGTGGCTGAATGGGAAGAAAGTAGTGGGGAGAAAAATAGCATTTATATGCCATAAATGAAGACTGGTTTTGATAAGCAAATTCATCTTACAGTTCTATTATGTACTTCTGCTTTCTGAACAGCTTGTTGAGTTCTTTATTCTCTTGTCCAAAGTGCTCATTCCTGATAAAGGTTGCTACTGGTTTCTCTAATAAGACAGACATTTCCTAGCAATAGGAAATACTCAAATTTGGTATGCGTCCTTACATGTATGCTCTACTTCTTTGGGACCGTAATGAGAAGAAATCATGACTGGTGTGCCAAAGGAGCAGTTCTGGACAGAGTATGCCCCACATTTACAGTTCTACAACAGCTTTCTGAAACTGTCTTTCTCTGAATGTGAAACAGCTTGAAGATAGCTAGTTTAATGACTTAGCAGAAGAACATGAAACAAATATGACAAGCAGACACTGCACAACCTTTATCTGTATAATCACGCCATAACAATACTCAGCAGAATTGCTTGGGAGTGTGCAGATAATTTTTCAAGTGTAGTATTAGCTGCCCTTTCCTGCTGATCTCCTGTGACTTTGGTATCTCCAGTGGCTCTGCTGTTTGTACTTAAATGGCAGAATGTTTCAATTAAAAGTTCCCCCTTTTCAGTAGGCATGTGCTACAGAATCTAATCAAGTTAAATTGACAGGAAATCAGGCCTCACCGTTTAGGGAGGTTTTACTGTGTTAAAAACAGCACAATCCTTACTTACATTTAGTTCAATGTCTAATAGATGATAGCAACTTTTAAACTCTACTTGAAATTTTTGGCCAGATTACACCACATGATGCTCAATACTGAGCAGTTCCTATTACCAGCTCAATCCTGCATTGAGGGAAGATTCATATATACTTATCCTCATTTTGATACAGAAAAATATATTTTGTCCTCCTAGTCTATTTTTGCATTAAATATGGTAACTTGTCTTCATGGGTAGAAACCAGTGACAACACACATGTCTTTGCTAGATGAGGCTTAAAATGGACCTGCATTTTCTGAAACGTCTCAATTGTTCATCCATGCTGTGATTTCACAATGTCAAGCTCATAGTTGCTTGGTTCCACAACACACCTTTGGGAACATACGTAGAATCGTAGAATCGTAGAATAGTTTATGTTGAAAGGTCATCTAGTCCAATCCTGCAATAAGCGGCAACATCTTCAACTAGATCAGGTTGCTCAGAGCCCCGTCCAACCTGACCTTGAATATTTCCAGGGATAGGGCTTCTACCACCTCTCTGGGCAACCTGTTTCACCACCCTCATTGTAAAAAAATTTCTCGCTTATATCTAGTCTGAATCTAACGCACTTTCAGTTTAAAACCATTACGCCTTGTCCTATCACTACAGGCCATACTAAAAAATCTTAGCTTCATCTTTCTTATAAACCCCCTTTAAGTACTGGAAAGCTGCTCTATGATCTCCCAGGAGCCTTCTCTTCTTGAGGCTGAACAACTCTCTCTCAGCCTGTCCTCATACAGGGGCGGCTCCAGCCCTCTGGCCATGTTCATGGCCTCCTCTGGACTCGCTCCAACAGGTCCATGTCCTTCCTGTGCTGCAGACTTGAGAGCTGGACATCTCACGGCCATTCCTCAGCATCTTAATATCTGCCCTGGAGTTGACAAAGCCTGTTGCTCAAGGTCTTCATAACTGTGCAAAATCCATCAGAGGCATTTTTTAGTCCTGAGTTATGGGTGCCATTGAGATTACTTGTGATGATGTACTTGTGTCCACCTGTGAGGAGACAGATTAAAATCTGTATATTCATTCAAGTCCCTGCTAACAAGATTGAGACTTTGTTGCAGAAAGGTTGTCAAGGTATTTTGTTGGATTGAAGAGTCAAGGCAATTTGACTCTGTGTTGGGTGCTATCTTCCTATCTTTCATACTCAGAAAGTGCGGAACCTCATAGTCTCTCTTCTTGAGTACAGAACCTCAGCTTCAGTGGGGGCACAGTCATACTTTCCTACTTCAGCCTCCATGAGAGAAGTCAGCGTAACTCCAGACTTACACACCTACATTTCCCAGGTGCAAAGCATGCCTGCAGGTTATGGTCCTTGAACCTGTGGAGTCCCATGATGTCATTAAACCTGCCCATGATCCTTGTCTGTATCCAACTTCATGCTGCCTTTTACCTCTTCCCATGTTCTAAAGCAGAGACTTGCACCAGACAGGACTCTCTTCTGTGCTTTCACAATGAAGCCTCCATCCCAGCCCTCTTGAGTAAGGCTTTACGATGCTGCTTTACAATCTATGGGGATATCCTGCTGTGTGAAAAAAAAAAAAAAGTGCCTTTTCCTGTGTGGTTCCACTGTAGGAGGATGGTGAATGCATAGGGCCTTCCTGGGGCAGGGAGGGTAAGCTCAGGGGGCTAAGCTGCTCCTGAGGAAGGGATTCACTGGGACATTTGCAGACTCGTGGTGTTTTGTTGAAGGAGTGCCTTTCCAAGCCCATGGGTGAAAAGGGCTCTGTGTAAGTGGTTAGAAAGGGGAGGATCAGAAGGTCACAAAAATACAGTAACACCGTTAGGGTTATACAAGAAATTGCATTCATGGCAAAGTTGTTGAAGAAATCTCAGGCTGTGTGAAAAAGACTTGAAAGAGTTGGTCCTGCAACTCATTTCCCAAAGAGGGAGGGGAAGTATTTACACTTGCAAATGCTGGTGTCAGCTACAGCATCAGGGTTGAGGGGGATGTGATGTCCTTGGGTGCGTGAGAATGTGTCAGTTATGCATGTCCCAGACCACAGTCTGTATTTTAATAGAACATCCCAAGTCTTTTGATCCCAGAGGCTTCCAAGTGTCCAGAGAAATTAATTTCCCTCACCTTCCCTTGCATCATGGCCCAATATTTCTTCCTCGGACTTCTCTGAGAGAAGAAGGGAGCAGCCAGAGATGGCTGGCGATGGTGACTGCTTCAAGCCATTGCACCCTCCCAGCTCCAGGCTGCCAGAGCCAGAATGAAGCTGCTTCAGACCATGGGCCATGCATGAGCCATGCATCACTTAGGACTTGATAGCTTCGTGTAGTTTCTTGTAAAAAGGGCTGATGTGGTCAGTTGCTCTGAGCTGACAGTTGCAGTCTTGAGACTTAAAATTGATGTCCTTTTTGTTTTGCTTTTTGGTTTAACTTTGCATTGATTTGCTTTGGTATTGCAGCTGGCCCCAGCAGTGTCTTGGGAGATGACTTCATACTACAGCTTAGAGACTGGACTCATAGCAAGCATGGGTGGGGTGCACTGGAGTCTCCCAAGGCCTCAGGGGGTTTCCGACTAACAGAGAAGATGCCATAGGAACAAAAGCATTGCCACATTCGGGCAGCCGGGGTGGACAGTAGTGAAAACTGAAGGGTCACAGAAACAGCAATAACATGTGTAGGTTCTTTGGCATTGACCAGCTTGGGGTGAGATGGTCTCAGACTGCTCAGTAAGGACGTAAGCAAAGGTAAACAGGAGCTGATGTATGATGATGTGTGATCTCCTGGATTGTCTTTGAAGGGAGGTTTCGGCCAGTTTGTTTTCAAGCATGTTTACAGCACTGGTGGCAACAGGATTTAGTGTGAGCCCCATTCTTCCCTTCCTTCCCTCCCACCTTGGGTATTGCTCTTGCCAGCCTACATAGAGTGCAACCCATGGCACTGTGCCTGATTTGGAGGGACTGCCAACGCTAGGTTCAGGTGTCTGCTTATTCTTGAGCTGAAGTAATAGTATAGGCACATTATTAAATATAAATAGGTTTGGACAGGAATCTCTTCAGACATCTTTTTACCTTAAATATAAAATATATAAGGGCATTAGACACTGATACATGAATCTTCTTTTTGCTTTTTATCCCTTTTTTTCTTTTTATTTTTTTCTTTTTTTTTCTTTCCAAGATGACTATTAAATTCTTTGTATTGTACTGTGCTGAAAAGCAGCAGCCAGGTAATGAGAAAGTTTCAAATCATAAATGTCAAAAAAGACACCTTTTGGAATAACCACGGTCATTTTGACACTTTTGTTTTACCACAGGGAAAGAAAGAACGTAGATGTTACCTGATGTTTGTAATGTTGTGGTGCAACAGCTGCACAGACTTCATTGCTGGCATACTTACAAGTGTCTGATTGTAAAATAATACGTTGCAGCTGCCATAAACTTGTAGTTTTCAAAGTGGAAAGCTGAGTAAAACAATGTCAACCAGGTGCATCAATGATTAAATCTATGCGGAACTGTAAGACTGTGTCTATAATGTCATTTTTCATACAAAAAAAAGAGGTAAAGCTTATCCTAATATATTAAGTTATTTGAAATTATTCTTTTGCATAATATGAGTTTGTAAAATGTTTAAGAAAAGGAGTTGTAGCTCAGCTCATGCTTTTAGCAAAATAATAAATTGAATTCCAGCAGATTTGTACTTTATTTTACACTGTATTTCTCAAGAAAGGGCACAGTTATTGAAGCTTCATAGTTAATAATTTATTTTTTTACCAATATTTCTTTTTAGAGATATATTGATAAAGGGAACAGAACATATACATGGACTGCAGTGAATGGCACTGATTACAGGTAACTCATTTCTGTTCTCTGACTTCTTTTGTGTAGTTAAATGTCCTTTTTGTTTATTTTGGTTAATATTTTAGCATATTTTCTATACTATCTAAGTCAGGATTGTGTTGCATCCAGACCTGTAGGATTTGCTGGGTTCCTTTACAGCTCATAAGTGTTGCTCTGTCTAAGGACCAGAACCTCAGTCATTCATCTAACTGTTCAGATTTATCATTAGGGTATATTTCAGTATGCAGGGAAAAAAGGGGTTTATGAATGATGTTAAGAATTTTCTGTATCACACTATACTTTGATTCTTAATTGTATACTTTCTCTTAGATTCCTCCTCTTATTTAATCTTTTATTTGCATTTTCTCCATTTTCTTGTTTTAATATGCATATTAAAAAGGACGATGTTATATATTTGTCTAAATATTTTTTTTTAATTTTTTTATTTTGTGCAAATCTTTTTCAGTCACAGTCGTTGCTTATCTCATGACTTTGCTAACAGTCATGTCAGATCCTAGGGGCAGAGCCATGCTACTGATTATGTCTGAAATTGTATTTGTGACAAGTTTTAACTAATTACTGCTGATACGGCTTTGTTTGTAAAAGTTTTGTGGTGAATGGTGCGGAAACAAATGAAGCAATAGGTAAAGGCACATCTTTCCTTGAATGCAGCATCAGCGTGTATATTATTTCAAGCTCATTTAAGCACACAGCTCTGTAACATCAGGAGTATAGAAACTTGTCATTTCAAACAAGTCAAGTTTTACCAAGTCCCAGAAAAGTTACACTAATCTAGTTCAAAACTACATGGTGCATTAAGTCAAATTTTCACCAAAACAGTGGTTTTCTTGTGGTGAATTCCAGCAGTCCTCAGCCAAGCTGGTTCCCATTTTCTGTTATGTTCCGCAGAGGTGCACAGCCAAGGAGAATGCAAATGTTAATTTGTATGTAAAACCAGACAAATCAGCTTTAACAAGAGAATACGAATGTAGGATCTTTCATTCAGCATCTCATTTTTCTGTTGAACTACCTCTATCTTCATACTCTGTAAGAAAATAAAGTTTTTTATCAGGCTATGCCATCCAGCAATCAGTAAAGAAATGCATTTGATTTATATGACTTCTTAATTCTTACTGAGCTCCCTGGCATGAGATACAGCAATAAATCCATGGAGTCACATTGCAGCAAACCTATTAAACATAAAATTATAGATTTTAATTAGCAATTTCTGCTAGCAATAACTGTTAATGACAGGTAAAGTGCTACTGATTTCCCTAGAGGAGAATTGGTTAGAAGGCTATCGTTGTATATTCAGCCATCTCACATTCTGCTTAAATGACAAATGTATCATCAAAGGTCATCTTGTTTATGGCTCAGCTGTACGACTTTGTTAATGTTAATTCTGCAGTTATCCATTAGAAACTTTTGCAGTTCTACAGTCATGAAATCCAAGTGCAAATATTAAGGATGTGGTGTGGGAGATGATGCTACCTCTTTAATGATTACTCCTACCTCCTGTCCTTTGTGTACTTTTTTTTAGAACTGAACTCTTCTATGCTTGTATTGAATTTAGTTGCAAGAAGAAGCCCTGTATTTCTGAACAAAAAAAGGTAGAAATTAAAAGAAAATACATTGCAAATGCTTTGCAAATCTTAAAATGATGTTACACAGTGATGATCAAAGGTTTTTAGTGATGACTACATGAGTCAATACATTTTTTTCTATTTGAATATAATGTGAATTCAGGTATTGCCAGGTACATTTCCTAATGAGTACTGGTAGTTGTTTTATTAGTAAAAGGAGAGTCTGTCATTATATGATGCATGCAAATCAGTGCAGTACTACATCCTTTTTTTTACAGTCACTGATCACTTTGGTATGTATTACATTGGGATGCTAGATGTCTTAGAGGGAGATACAAGAAACCATGTATTTTGTTATTTGCTATTATGTGGAAATTCCTCGCTAATCCATTAAAAAGCGCAAAACTGCTGCAAATAGCATAATTGCTTTACTTGTCCCGTTTCTATTGCAGTTTGGCATTGGTGTTACCATCATACAGCTTTTATTATATTAAAGCCAAAATAGAAGAACCAATAACTCAAGCCAGATGTAAGTACTATGAAGGTTCCCTGGTTTTGTCTTGTATTGCCAAGTCTCAGATTCACTTAAAAAAACAATGTTTAAAATTCATAAATTTTGTGGAATTCACTGATGTTATCATGATGTACCCAAAATCTGCAGCAATGATTCTAACCCATTGTAACATCCAAGGTACAAGAAATATTCTACAAAGATAGAATATATGCAGGTACCCCAGTTCCACTGACAATCCCTTCCCCCTTGCTCTGTGCCTATAGAATCATTGCTTTGTGTATCCTCTGTTGCTGTCATTTTAAGGGTCTGGATACAATTTTTTTTTCATTCTATTAGCTAAATGTCATGATATAGACTATAGTAGTAAAGGATTTTTTTCTTATTTTTGCAGTAGTTACAGTTTAATATTTAGCAAATTACCTCTGCTGCCTGTAGGAATAGATTAATGTGAAAGAACTGTTTGGTTTGGCTTGCAGCTAGGTTTTTATTTTGCATTTTATAAATAGTTCTAGTGGATGTTTGTAATGTATTTTTGGATTAGACTAATTTCAAGCCATTTGCAGATTCTGGAGAGAAAATTGGAAATTATACTTGTGAGTATTCAAATGCTTTTTGGTTTTCAGGCGTAGCTTAAATGTAATCTAGATAATAGACAAAATAGAACCCATCACATCCTTTTAAATTTATCCAAGTGTTACCATAAACTCAAACAAATACAGTTAAATAGAAAGTTAGAAAAGCACTGTCAATCTCTCTGACAGGAATAGATACTGTTTAGGGAGAACTTAGTTAACACTAAATCACTGTCCTCTGCCATTGCCTCCTACATAAGAAGTAGAATACGGCAAGTTTTTATTAGTCAGTGATTTATTTTGTAACTTTGTCAAACAGCAAGTAGTTTAAAATTAGAGTTTTAGCGAGTGAATATGGTTCTCTTGATGGATTAGAACATCTGGTTTTGCACTTATATTGATACAACCTGCAAAACAGACCCTTGAAATAGCCACAGTATGTAGAATGTACTTGAGAAATAATTGAGAAGGACATATTCTTCAAAGATGTTTGTCTTTTTTCCAGACTACTGCTGTATGTATATTGAACCTTTTATCTATCTATGCACAATATTTTTATTCAAGGGACTGTTTGAATAAAATATTGGTTTGTGACCCCTTTTACTTTACCCTGTTTTTTTCTGTTTCTCTGCTTTCTCTTTCTGATGGATAGTGGCAATCAAAAAGGGCAAGTATATTCTTGTTGATCAATTTCCTTCTGTTTACTGCAGTTGATATTTCCCTCTTATATTTTATTCCTACTGGATATTCTCCTCTGTATTCCTCATCTCAGGATTTTTCCCATGACCATTGGGTACCATAGCAATAGAAAAGACAAAAAGATGTGAAGTGTTTTTCTGTTTCCATGCACGCTTCAATATGTTGCTAATCTCTATTCCTTCTTTGTCTGGTCCTATTAGTGTTCAGCGACACCAGCTATTAGAGCTATTATTTTCAGTAGCATTTAAAATGATGTTTATACGGATGAGTTTTCAAACTTTAGTGCAGAAAATACTAGAAGCATTTTCCTTCATGTTCTTGCAACGCGGCATCCTAAATATTGCTTTGTATCAGAGAAAATAATTCTAATGAAAACATCTCATATGTTTTCATGTTGTCATGCTAATGAAATGTCTTCTCAGGAAGTTGTTTGATACATTACTGTTGCCAGGTGTATGTTGTATATAATAAGCAGATAATTTCTTTCTATACTGTGAAATACTGGGAAGTATACAGTATATTATTAGGAAAGTGTCTCAAAATAAACATTTTTTTTCTAAAGTCATGGATGCATGCAAAATCTAGTTGAATATTTTGAGAAGAAAAATGATGTCAAAAAGCCCAGTTTGCTTATTTTGTATTTTCTCTTCATCTTTGTAGATTCAGAAACACTGAAGCTTGATAATTTTGATGAAGCTGGCTATACGTTTCTAGCACCAAGGTTGGTGAATTTCCCAGTAATAAATATTATTTCATCAGTAAATAGCCATTTGATCAGATTAATAACATTTACAAAATACTGACTTGACCAATAAAGTTTCATTTTGATAAAAAATATTAACTGAAAGAGCAGTTATTAAATTTAGGTTTTAAAAGATCAATTTTTTTCTTCTTGCTGGAGTGTAAATACCATCTTCAGGCTCTGATTCCTGTTTATATTAGTCAAAGAGAGCTGTAAAATCTGATATTGATGTTTCAGTGGAAATCTCATACGTCTCTTCATTTCTTGTGGTTGTGATTTTCAAGATCTTATGACTTTGTACCTTTGCTTCTCATTTTTAAAATAGGTACCATAATACTTACCTTGAGATGTTTTCTTTAACTTCAAGATAAAGTGTTGCAAACCTCTTTATCACTTGATAATGAATTAATTTTTGGTTCATTGAATATAAAAACTTATTGAGTCATTGAAAACTGATTGAGTAAGTTCATTTGTTCCCTGTTTTTTCATGTGAAACGGTGCAGTTCTTGTTGCCCTTGTAAATGTATGTTTGCAAGGGAAACATGGAATAAGAAATAGTACTTAAAAATTAAGTTAAAGACAGTTATGATAAATAAAGGAAATACTGTACCATCAAGCTCAGTTAAGAATTGTTGCATTTCTTACTTATACATTTCTGTGTACTTTTAAATTTTAATAAATAAATTGATTTCAATTAATAGATTGATTTGTATGTAAAACGAAGTCTTCTGTCTTCAAATCTATTCTCAGCTTGACTGTTTAATTGAATTTTTTGAATGCACTGAATTTATTGATAATCAATTCTACCAATCAGCAGTTTCCAGCAAGTTCCTAGTTGGTAGGCAGATCTACATGAGCAAAGCCTCTTTGATATGGAGATCTGTTTAAATGTGAATGTTGGTATGGTAAGGCAAATTCTGCCTGTAGTCTTTCAGGATCGTGGTAAAGCAAACAAAGGATAATAAGATGGCTTATTCGTGTGAAATACTTGAACAGACTTCTTTTGTTCATAAAATGAATGTAATATAAAAAGCTCATTTAAAAGCAGAGCTCCCTGCTTTACTGCTGACGACTGTCTACATTTTAATTAAAGTTGCTTAATGCCACTCACCATCTAATATTTGCCTTCAAAATGCCCAGTGACTTTTATTGTGCTTGTTTGCATTTAGTGAGTTCCCCCATGATATATTGCTTTATTTTATTAGATTATGTAAAGGACAGTAGTTTTCTATCTCTTTTGCATATGTCAAAACAAAGAGTGTTCATATGATTATGTGGCATGTACCCTATTAAAATTGCCTTTAAGACTTTTCAGAGGATAGGACCTTATCCCATAAATCCAGCCTTTGTTGAGCATGAAATGACTACATTTTCATCAGTAGTCCATGTACTTTCCAGTACAGTTTAACCCAGAAGCAATCTAAATTCACTGGGCATTTTCTTGTTTAGTTTACAGACTCTATGATCTCCTAATGTCGTGGCCCACACTAATCTTGAGTGCTTTTTCTAGGAATCTATGCTTTATCTCATACATGGAGTTTTCTTATAATTCAGATTTAGGCAGGCACTAGAGCATTATATTTGCTGTAGATGAAATATTCGATACAGTCAACATTCAGTACTGACCGTGGTAGTCAACTTATGTAGCAGTGACGGCCACCTCATTGTAGCTGCACAGTCCTGCTAGGACTGTAAAATTGCTGAGCTATACTTGTCTGCTTTAGTAGCAAATGAAAGAATTCTCTGTTTTGTTGCTTTTCAGGGAATACTGTAATGATGTAAAAAAATCAGAAAACAACACAGAATTTCTAATAAATTTCAATGAATTTATTGATAGAAATACTCCAAGCAGTCCGTCATGTAAGTATTCTTCCCAACTAACTGAAATTTTTCCTTAGGAAAATACTTACTCGTAAATGAGAATTAGTCAAAATGACAGCTTTCGTGCCAAAATC
This sequence comes from Pterocles orientalis, assembly GCA_011057875.1. Taxonomy (NCBI): domain Eukaryota; kingdom Metazoa; phylum Chordata; class Aves; order Pterocliformes; family Pteroclidae; genus Pterocles; species Pterocles orientalis. The sequence continues at coordinate 515,641 of WKFP01014084.1, forward strand.
GTGTGGGTTTGGTTTTTATCCTCAATGGTTTTTTTTAGTCAAAATAAATCTAGTGTTGGGATTTTCTACACAAGGTACAGATTGTAAAATTAGTTTGCTGTTTTCTGGGTTTATTTAAGAAAGTTTGCAGGACATTATGCACCCAGGGTTTTCCACAGTTCCTCTCAGCATTCTGATCTAGCAGCAAGTAACGGTTCATTTTAATACATTCCAGATATTTTGAATTTATAGTTTTTTTGTCTTGAGCGTATCAGCCAACGTAAGTCTCAAATAGACTTCAAAATCTTGTAATGACATCTTCCGTCTGGTTTCTTGACAATTATATAAATAAAGGAGCCAAGAACCAAAATAACCAGTAACCAGAATAAAAGATAAGGAAGTTCTATTGCTGGTTCACAAATTGGTTAAAGACATCTCACTTGGGTCTGAGTTTTTTAAGACCATAGATTCATGTAGCTGCTGCAGTTGGGAGCACTGGGCTGTGGGAAGGTGTCCATGTTTTGAAGTTGAACCTTAAACTCCATTTAGAATGAATGAGGAGTTATGCTTTTGAGCAAACCATCAGTAATGCATTAAAGTCTTGTTCTCATTAAAAATTCAATGTTTGGATTTGTTTGCTTATGCATACAAGTCTGTTTAGCATTATTGATAATTTATAAACAGTTGGAATAATTTTTTTTTTTTGGTTTTGCATTCCCTGAGTCTTTTTCACATGTTGCTGTCAGGGATCAGTTCAATTAGAAGTTCTCCGACAGACCACGTAACTGAAGGAACATGCACTTAGATAGGAGATCTTTTCACAAAAGGCTATTTTTATGTGCATTTGTGGGTGTTTGTTGTTGTTGTTAATCGAGTGATCTTATTCATTGGCACCTTGCTGACTGAAATTTTACTTGAATCCCTTGGCTCAATCTTGGAAATGAAAGCATTCACCTCAAATTCTTAAACCAGCTAATAAATGAAAATTCTATTTTAATATTCACTAGTATTGTAAGCAAACACTGAGAACACATTTAGTGATATTGTAGTATATGCTAGGGCTTATTAAATAATTATGCCAAAATTTTATCAAATTATTCATAAAATCACAGAATCATAGAATTGTTTGGGTTGGAAAGGACCTTAAAGATCATCTAGTTCCAACCCCACTGCCATGGGCAGGGACACCCTCTACTAAACCAGGTTGCTCAAAGCCTCATCCAGCCTGGCCTTGAACCCCTCCAGGGATGGGGCATCCACAGCTTCCCTGGGCAACCTGTTCCAGTGTCTCACCACCTTCACAGTGAAAAATTTCTTCTTAGTGTCTGGTCTAAATCTGCTTATACCTGTTACCCCTTGTCCTGTCACTACACTCCCTGATGAAGAGTGCCTCCCCATCTCTCCTGTAACCCCCTTTAAGTACTGGAAGGCTGCTATTAAGTCTCCTCGGAGCCTTCTTTTCTCCAGGCTGAACAACCCAGTTCTCTCAGCCGTTTCTCATAGGGGAGCTGCTCCAGCCATCTGACCAATTTCATGGCTCTCCTCTGGACTTTCTCCAATAGGTCCATGTCTTTTTTATGTTGGGGGCCCCACATCTGAACACAGTATGCTATGTTTCGTTTTGGAACCCACTCATTTTTTCCCTTCTTTCTTGTAATAATTAAGTTACTTTAAAAATAGCATCCTGGATAAGTAAACAATGTTAACTATGGCTATGGACACTATCCCAGCTACAAATGTTTTTCTAAAGGACTAACTAATAAAATCCCCAAAATTTAAATAACCTATATACTATAAGTCTAGTGCCTGTTATATTTTGAAGCACTCTGTCCAACTTTAGCTTGTTAGAAGTTAGCTAGAAAGCTAGACAACTACCTCTGTTGTTACTAAGGGGACAGTAAGAGCAATTCACTCTACTTCAACATCTGCTGTATGTAAGTAAGCAAGTCTCACTTTGTGGAGGTGCATGCACGACAAAGTCATCCCAAACAAAAAAAAAATCATCCAGTAAAATATTAGCAGTTTGTATTAGCAAAGATAAATATCACTCTGTGAGACACATTTTGATATTTATATTCAGATGAATAGCAATTTAATTTCTAGGAAAATGCGGATGCAGCAAGGCCCTCCAGATTTCATCCTTCTGTTAGTTAGTGGGGTTCTGTCATTAGTTCCAGATGGAGAAATATTTTTTAAAAAGTCCCTGACTTTTATTACATATCGTACTATGACATTGTGCATGTGAATGCGGAAGGTAAGTCTGTGGCATTTGAGGCAGTTTAACAAGTTTACTTAGCTAAGCCATGTAAATTTGTCTGATGAGAATTAAATTAATGCATTAAGATGTTATGAGACGGTGCTTCCTGCTGGTAAATCAGAGCTGCTGGCTCTGTGCATAGCATGCTCACACATTCAAGCTTCAGTGGATTTTATGAAAAAGCCTTTTTGCTGAAGCTTGCAAATCTTTTCAGTACCCAAATACATGTCCTATTGATCTGTTTTGTGAAAACAGATTGAATTAGGTAATTTTTTTTTTTAATTTCAATATAGGTTTTCTGGAATGTGAGACTCAGGGATGTCTGAGATGTCAGCATGTCTTGGCTCTCTGTGTAGCAAAACTGAAGAAGAGTTGGTGGTTTTTATTTTTATTTTCCCCCAGAAGGAGTTTTAGTCTGCTCAGCAAGGCTGAACAGCTGAGGTTTGGTGGAATTCAGAGCTGCAGGTTCCAGTCATGGAACAACTGATCTATCAACACTGATTTACGGTGTGACATTGAAGACCAGGAGCTAGATTCAGTTCCAGTTTAGCCCTGGTTTATTTTCCATAGTGGTAAAATCTGTATTAAGGTGCTTTCTTGCTTCTGTCTTCCATTCCTAGAACTTTCTCTTGCAAAGTGGTACTGAAAAAGATGCTTGAGAAGCACTGACTTCAAACCATCTTTTCCAAGATGTTTAAAAATTACGTATCCACCTAAGCCACTAATTCAAAATTAGTTTATTTCCTTGTACCCACCTTCAGAGGACAAATAGGAGTTTTTCTGAGAGACTGAGACTTAACTGAATTTATAGTTTTTTAATTTATTTAAATGTAGTTATGTTGTAGTTGAATTATCTCTGTTTTAGTAGCATGTAAGAGTAAGTATAACTAAGAATTATGTGTTTTTCACTGCATAACCTGAGATAAAAACTGTTTGAATGACAACATGCTTTAAAAATAGCTTAGTTTCCAAATTTAACATAGGGGCTTTGCAAAGCTGGGACCTGTACCCTTATCACCTTGCTTATTCCTATGACACAAAGATAGTTACGATAGGATACAATGAAAGAAAAGTTTAAGTGAAGTCAACAGTGTGAGAGCAATCTATTTATCAGTAAGTACTTGACATAATTGGAAGCTAGACATTATGTCTGATAGAAATAGCTTAATTTTTATGGGTGTAGCATCTTGAGAGCTCAGAATTTCATTTTTGCTGTTTAATGAAACTCCATGTCATATGGTTTCAGATGAGTGTCTTAACTCTTTTAATAGGTAATACTGATATGGTCATTAGAGTTTTGCTGGATGCAGGATTTACGAATGAACTTGCCCAAAATTATTGGAGTAAACTGTCTCTGTGAGTATTCTTTTTCTTGACCATGATTTTTTGATGCATTTCAAAGTTTGATAATAAAATAATATGCATGTGTGTATATACAGATATACAATTAATGTTTATGCAGGATAGATTTTTTTATTCACAATTATGCACTTAAATGGCAGCCCTTAACATAGGAATTTGTGAGAATTTGAGTCAATTTTCATTTTAAATTTTGTTTCTGTTGACAGTGATGGAGTTGTTGCACAATTTGTTGTTACAGACGGTGGAATTACTAGAGTGTTCCCAAAAAGGTAACAATTACTTTAAAATAGTATAATATGATAATTTTGAAACCTGAAAGGGTGGAATGTTATATAATGGATTTATTGACTGAAAAACAACTTCTACAGTCTAATCTGTACTGATAACTATGAAATGAACGGGATGTCTTGTGTTACTTTGATTTCACCTATGTCATTGCTTGAAATGGATCTGTAACGTTATTTCCATAACACAGCTTGTAATCCAAGTTTTTAATCAGTGCAGAGTAGCAGTAAAAGCCGTGTCCTTGTAGTATAGTGGGGCCATGCTAATCCCTAGTTACTCCTAAGCACTCATTTGTTTGGCAGTTTGGCAGGATGCAAATACTGTAAAGCAGTAGGTCCTTCTTTTTTTTTTTTTTTAGCCAAATAGGAGCTGACCAAATGGTCCAGGGACTTCAAGAGAGACAAATGCATCATTACTGAAGGGCAAATAGGGAATGTGAAATTGGTCATATAATCAACTAAACACCTTGATCAGTGACTGGGAATAGTGAGGGCACCAGTACGGATATACTGGTAAATGGCAAATTTATCTACTTTCTTAGATTATTCTGTGTTTCTCCAAAATGGGAGAATTCCAATGAATTTTATTCCCAAAATAAAATTCTTTTTTTGTTTTGGTGTTACTAATGATATCAATTCTTTTGGAATTATTTCTCAAGAAATAGCATGTGCTACAAAGTTTTGTTTATATTTTGTTGTACATATTTGTCTGAATACACTTAAAAATTATAACATATGATCCCTGTTGTTCCAAAAATGCTAATTTTTTTCCAAATTTTTTTAAATAATTGCACCTGGCAGTTTACCAGTGAAAACTGACAAAGTTTGAGGACTATGTGAACGAATCTTACATTATTTCCAACAGTGAAACATTAAAAAAAAAAAAATAAACCAAACCTGCTGCACTTTAATGATACTCTAACTATCTTTTTTTGATCACTAATTTTTTGTAATTAGGGCAGGAGAAGACTGGTTGGAAAATGCTGAAACTTATGAAGTCAGCTTCTATAAACGAAGTTTAGATAATGACAACTATATTTTCACAGCTCCGTACTACAACAGTAAGTCATCACTAGTTTGAAATGTCAGAGGTAGCCACTGCAAAGTAAGTGTACTTGTGGAAGTTTCCCATACCAGTTGAGGTCACTAACAAGGGATGCAAGTGGGACATGTCATAAGGAACATCACCCATTACTAAGAAAAAAGGCACTAAACAAGAGACATAATTTGTCATCCGCTCTGGTAGCCCTATACACTACGCTCAGACTTAAGAAAGCTGAAAACATGCAGAGTACTGGTGTTCATTTATTATACCAAGACACTGTTTTACAAAGATACTTTGGCAGAATTACTTTTAAAGGAAGTGAAAGAAAATTGCACTCGGGGACAATAACACTACCTAAAAAAAACTTTAATTGGGGCAAGTTTTGTATACTTCCTCAGCACCAGACCCAATTTGGGAGAGCAGGTATAAGGGTCCAGAGTCCACAACTCTGTCCACTCCACCGCTGCTTAATTTAAACTCTGCTTTTGAATTCTGTTTCAAATTGCTGTTATTCACCAAAACCAGTTTGTCTGAAATACTGTGATATTTAAAACCTCTGTATGCACAACAGTAAGTGCTCGTTACTGATATGAGCAGCATTAACCTCATCTAAAAGCAGATGCTACTGCAAATGACATACTCCTCTCTTAAACATATGAGATCTTTTATTGCTGTTATTTCATACTTACCTCTTGCATCTTTTTTCGATAAAATATTAACAAGGTAATTAACTAAATTCCCTGAAGCCTTTGTTGTTCCTCAAAGAGCTCCAGGGAACGTACTCTTAACTTGCTTTTTTTCATACTAAGCGGTGTTGAAAACAGGCTGAAGTCCATCAGAGAAGTAATTGTTGGTTAGTGAGTGGTGTCAGTATACCCTGCATTGAAAAATACACAGACGACAGCAGGATAAAATCTTTGGCTCTGATCCTGGTTTTAACAGAGCCACTCACACGTAAAGCTGTTCATGGCTCTGTTTGTAGAAAAAAAAGGCCACAGTAACTCTATGAAGCAGTAAAACAGTGTACAAAAAGTGAATGAAGAAAAATAAACAGAAGTATTCCTCTTGGTCATCCAGAAGTTGGTGGTCTGAGCTATTACAGGTGATAAATGCATAGTACAGCTGAGTCAGTGCTTTTGAATCATGCTTTTGAATCATACTTTTTGATTTTTTTTTAATCATTTGGATATTTGAATAATAAATAATTTCATTTAGAGAGGAAGAGACTTTATATCACCCTAACCTTTTTTTTTCCTTTCTATGCTCTCAGAAAGTGGTGCCAATAGCTATGAATCAGGTATTATGGTAAGCAAGGCTGTGGAAATAACAATTAATGGGAAGCTTCTGAAACCAGCAGGTAAGATAGAGCAGTGATGAAACATAATACATTAGTTATTTGGTTGTTGCTCAACAGATAATTAGACATTTAATTGAAATTTCAAAGGAACTTCACTTTATATAACATTCTTTTCTCTGAGACTGTTTTAATCTTGCTAGTGGAAATCAAGCCAAAGATCTGGCTGTGTTTTGAGTAAGAGTGCTTAATTTATTAGTCTCATGAAGGATGTTGGTGGTCAGACAACTGAGCAAAACTCATATTTTATCCTCCTCCAGTTTAATAATTTAGTTGTTATTTTATTTTTTTAAGGATTCTACAGTCACCTTTTTTTTTTTACTTTACTAAAAAAGACTTTCATGTATTTCTTGTTAGTTGTTGGAATAAAAATTGACGCAACCAGCTGGATGAAAAATTTCACAAACACCACAATCAAGAGCCTGGTAAGCAATTGACAAAGTCTTTTTTGAACTTTATTTGCATTTCTCAAGCCTTCAGATACAAATAGGTCTACTAGCTCTTTGTGCCAGAGTCACACTGGTGTGCAGTTGCCAAGTAGTTGTGGTATTTAAATAATCCAAATGCAAAAAATAAACCTATGTTGAAACAGGCTGTATTTTGTACGTGTCTTGCTTTCATAATTATAGAACACGGATAAAGACAAAGAAAAATGACATATTCCAGCCAGTAGGCCCCCTACTAAGATTAAAATGAATAAAATCTTCAAAAGAATTGGTTTAAAAAAAAAGGTGAATCTATTTTTATTTAATATGGAGGATGGGTAAGTAGTAAACAATAAGGATTTATATGGCAACTAGCATCATAGCATTTTAGCAGAACTTAATAAAATAGGTGCTTAACCCTTTCATTCCTTACATATAATGCTTAGGTGTCATTGAGAAGGGGGCTAAACTGAAGGAAAAACTAAGGAATTAATAGTACATTGGGAGAGACAAAAAGTGAAGGCAGTCATGGAACAATTGGATGAGGCAATGTTGCTTGGTTGGTTGTATATTAAGGGATTCAATAACTATGTCTAGATGTTGTAGGTGTGAGAGCTGTAGTTCCAAGGAGTAGACAAATACATTGCCTAAATGTCAGAACAGTTAAGGACAAGAAAATATAACTGAAAAAGAGAAAGAAAGAGAAATATCTCAGAATTAGAGATGAACAACAAGCAGCATTGTCTCGTAGCTCTTTTGCTCGTGACATAGCACAAGGAAACAGTTATGTGTGTGTAGGCACATATTGCAAGAAAAAGAGGAAAACGTGTTAGTAATCAAGGCCATAAAAGCTAACTGAAGATGATGGGCTTCCTTTGTCACATGAGATTCCCGTACTTTGAGACTGGTGAAACTTTTCATGGTCAAAAAAGATACTTGGCAGCATACTCTCTAGGCTTTCTTTCCATACCCCAAACGCATAGAAATGTACATGTTCTTTCTCCTTTACCTTATACTCACAACACTGACATCCTGACAAGTCCTCTAAGGTATTTATCTCTAATATATTGAGCACTCTTAAAAAGGGAGATGTATCTGAGACTTTGTGAAAGACAGTTGAGATTGTGCTGTTGATAATTACTGGATACAGGTTGTTCACAGACATATTTGTGATAAACAACACACACTCAAAAATAATTTAAATTAATATACAGATTGAAAATCAAATCACTTGTCTTGATTGATTCATGTAACTGCAAAATACAGTTTCTTTTGAAACATTTTTGTGAAGATTACTATATTTCTGTTTTCTAGTGCAACAGTGAAATCTGTGGCTGTGAGAGAAACAGTATGGTAAGAATATGTTCAGTTTATGAATATTGGGCAGATTATGAAAATGGACTCATTCTCTCTAGATGTATCTAAGACGAATTCTGTCATTCTTTGAGGGTTAATTTTACAGAAGACGGGATTTAGTCATTTGTGTCTTGAGAAAGAGATGAAGATTGGGGGGTGAAAGAGGGTATAAAAGTCAGGTGAAGTGGTCATTACAAGGAACATTGCAATGAGGTTATGACAGCTAGAGGGAAGAAAAAATAGAGTAAGAGCAATAGAGAACAATGTGATAAAGATATGGTAATTTTCAAAGCAAGAGGTGAATACTGAGGAAAGGAAATATTTTCTAAAAAAATCTGAGAAAAAGAACACTAGAAATACCTTAGAGAAGGGTAAATGCAAACTGAAAAGCACCAGAGTACATGATGTGCCCTTCAACAGCCATTAGTCATCCTCCTGCCCTCTGTTTCCAGCCCATTCAGGATCTGGGGATCCCACAACTCAGCGAGCGCTCAGCAGAGCACCGCTTCAGGGGCTATCACAGTATCAGATTCTGCCATGTGCTTAAAAGATTTCTCTGCTCAGGTCTTCTATGAGCTCTTTTGTGGTGTGTGAAGACCGTTAAATGCAGGAGTTACAGCAGACAGGGATCTCTGGGAGGTTATCTGTTTGGCCTCGCGGCTATCTCTGACTGCAGGGATCTTTTACAAAGTGTGAAGCGTAGGGAACCAGTGAGCTTCCCATTCCTGCACCTGACACCTGGAAGAAACCCACTACAGTCCTTGGCAAGTGAAAATAAGCACAACTAGTAAGCTGAGAGTCTGCCCTTGAGACTTTACCATTAAAAACTGCAAACGGAAAAGAAGTTTAAGCATGGCTGAAGCACATGAAAAGTTGCTGTCCCTTATTATGAGCTGAGATTCAATTATAATCAGATTTAATAAGGATAGTGCTCTTAGAGCTAACAAAGTATTGAGCAAATAAGAATTTACAAAATAACTTTTATGGAATTAAGCCACAAATAAGCCTTTGATCTGTACAAACTTTTATAATACTGATAATGCTACTTATTATAGCTTAGTGTTGGCCCTTGGCTATGGGGTTGTGATTTGGCCTGAGCCACACAGATTTGAAGATACTTCTGAAGTGTTGAATAAAAAATAGTTTATTACAGTGTTCTCTTGACAAATCCTTTCTGCAAAACATTTTTTACTTTCTTATAATAGCATGTGGACTGTGTTATCCTTGATGATGGTGGATTTCTTTTGATGTCAAATCGGGATGAATATACACAACAGGTATGCATATTTTTAAGTACAGCATATGAAACAAAATAGGGAGATGTTTTATAAGAAACAAATAAGTATTTCAGTCTCAGCTCACCCTAAGAATATAATCTTTCTTATATATATCTTGCCCATCAGAGTTTGAAAAATATGTCAGAAATTGAAAACATTTCTGAATTGCAAAAGAATTGCCATGTCAAAATTGCAGTTATTTTGTTAGTCTTTTTCAAAGTCTTATTTATGGTTAAAGATGCCAGACCTCTACCAAGTTGTCGTGTTCGTTGTGCACTTCCCTTAGGCTGTTGGACCTATAATGGTGAGGGCAAATAATATGACATCCACACACCTTCTTTCTCATATTCTTCTTGTTCTTCCCCAAGCAGGGTGGTCTCATTGATAGTGCATTTAACAATTACTGTCTAACTGGTGTTCTCCAACTAAGCTTGTAGGAGAGAAATAGTCAAACAAAAAAATAAATACATAAGCACCACAAACAGATGCATTGTGTAGAGGGAAAAATGGTGTGTGTGGAGGGGGAGAATCAGAACCGTTCACTTTTTAATGAAAAAATCATTAGGAAGTATTTTAACATGTCTGTATATTCTCCCTCATCAGATTGGAAGATTCTTTGGTGAAATTGATCCTGGCCTGATGCGAAACCTGATTAACATGTCCCTGTATGCCTTTAACAAGTCGTATGACTATCAATCGGTCTGCGATCCTGAAGAAGAACCAAAGCAAGGAGCTGGACTTCGTTCTGCTTACGTGGTCAGTAGTCCATTTTGAGGTGACTGACATTCCCTTCAAAGTGTGCAGGTGTTTATACAAACAACATGATCTCTCTTGTTTTTTTCCCAGCCTACGATAACAGATATTTTGCACCTAGGATGGTGGGCTTCAGCAGCTGCCTGGTAAGTGCAAATGTGTCAGAAATCTGTATGTCCAAACTAGAATTATTCAGTAGGTTGAGACTGTATTAGTTTCTTCCTCTTCCCACCCTCCCAAAACTGCTCTGAGCCCTTTGTTTCTGCAGTTTCTCATGGTGAGAATTCTTAGCTGTGTCTCCAAACGCCTTGGAAAATTCAGTGTTCTGTCCACACTTGAATGCAAAACTGATCTTGCCAGACTTTGTGATGATGTATTCCAACTCTACAAAATCAGCTTCAGGAAGCAGGGTTGGGATTAATGGTCTAGGTCTGATTGGCAGCTGTGAAGGTTCAGATGGAATTACTACATTTAGAATTATTGATCACTTGGTTCCCTATTTCAGAATATCAGCTTTCCCTTTTTCTAGCAAGAACTCTAAAGAAAATCAATGTTTGCTCTTCAGTGAATAATTTTACAAAAGCACATGAAATTTATCTACTACAAAATATAAAAAAAGTCTTGCTTCAGACTTCAGGATAACCAATATGTTGTCTGATGGCACAGTTCAATTAAAGGTTCTCATGATAATTATTAATTGCTTCTTTGAAATGGGGTGGGAAAAGCACTACTGAACTGTTTCAAGGAAGCAAATATACATAAAGCATTTTGTATAATTTTATAGTCATAAGTCCTAGCATTTTCTATCATTGAGGGAAATGGTTGGTGTATTTGAACTTTCGTGGAGTTTTGGGACTGACCCTGAGAGAGGCAGGATTGTACCGATAAAGTTTATCTTTCACAATCACAATATTGGATACATTTTAAAACTAAAGATCCATTTAGGAGCTTTGACTTTGGCTTGTGCATTATTAACAATAGCCACAGTAGACAGACACCCCTTTCAGCTACTTACCCAGCACCAAATAGGGATAAGTAATTAGGGCTGATGTGATACTCTCGCATTGGTGTGAATTGCACCCTTGGAGACTGCCTGTTCTTTTTCCTACAGTTTCATAATGCTTATTTTTTAAAATAATTGTCAAGCCGGAATAAATTACCTACTTCATGAAGCTAAGAGTTAGATATATAGCAGTTGAACAAACGTACCATGATTTTCTCACTGATAGCACTAGGAAGAATGTATGTTGGGTTTTTTTTGTTGGTTACATTTTGTTAACAGCAACAGTAAAAATCTTGGTTTTCTTGGACAACAGCAAACCTCAAAAACTGGAGATGGGCAGTAATCCAGAAGGGAAACTTGAGCTCTTCTCAAACAGAGAAACTTTAGTTTATCAGTGTTCAAATCAGACTCAGTGGTCTGGATTCAATTTAGACCTGAGGTTTATTTTGTGTGATGTTTAACTTGAAAGCACTACATGAAAGTACTTTCTATAGACATGTTTTTAATGGAATCTAGGTCAGAAGCAGGCAGAGAAGGCCATTAAGCAGGCAGAGTGAAAAGGGCTGACCAAAAATGGATTCAGTGAGGCACCTGGCAAAAGCAAATGCAGGGAAATAAGAGAAACCAGGTTATTAAAGAAAACTATAGAGTTTTATGCAACCACGTAGGATAAAGGCGTGAGTGATGATTTTCAAAATTTATATGGGATACATCAGCATTTAGTTAAGAGAGTACATATTGTTTCTCATTCATGCTCTTTTAACTCAGAAGATTTTAGAGCTTTCCGAGGCTGCCTTTTCCATTCAGTTCCCTGTAAATTCTGTGGTAAGCCCTTACGAAGGATTACTATTTTCTGTCAGCAAATTGCGTCACTGTTGAAGAGCATCAGGTCCCTTCTCATCTGTGATGGTTGGTGCACTGTCCATCTGATGATTGAATGCACAAAGCTGTGGATGTGAATCCGCAGCTCCTTTGGGCAGTAGGTCCACTGGAAAGGTGACAGGCAGGTTCAGTTTTGTTACACATGGATCGTGCTGGATAAGGAGAAAAGGAAAAAAGTCTTGGAGGTTGAGTAAAGTTATGCAGTCCCTTCTCTCTGCAGAACAGGCGTTAGAACAGAATGAGATGAGGAGGGATCAGGTCATATTTGCAGGTAGAAGCAAACCTAAAACATGACAAGAGCAAACTACAACAAGGTTTAGCAGGGAGTCAAAGAACCTACCTGTTGTGATTCATGTTTTGACAGGTTAGCAGAGGAGAAAGGGAGCATGTATATGCCAAGCTGGTACTTGCCACAAGTAAATAAAATAGGAAAAATGTGACTGTGAGTGAAGAAAAATAATTTGAAATAAATGGAGTACTTCAAGCCTAAATGTTTTGGCAGCATCTAGGATGAAAATATATTCCATACCTCAAGAGCAGGAATAGGGATGATTTTAAAAGTCAACTGCTGCAGTAATCATTTTTATAATATTCTTGTAATATTCCAGTGTTTGTCTCCTTCTCAGCAATTTAATGAGCCTTAATCAGTGTAAAGTATCTAATTCAGGACCATTTTCCTTGAGTGTGTTCAAAAGGAGTTCTGGGTGGTTTAAGTGTTAGAGGAACATCTACATGCCTCTTCCACCTCCCACAGAGGTATAAAAGGAGGACATGGATGGCATGATGATATTTCCATTATGTGAGTTATGGGCACAAGTGAGAGCAAATGTCAACAGCAGAATAAAAGATTAGTGTGAAAGACCTGGGAGAAAGCATGGAAAGAAAACCAGAGATAAACTGTAATGTTTGAGACACAGGTTTAATAACTGTCTAAAGCATATTTAGTCCTGATGATCCTGTTGTTAATTACTCTTACTTAAGTAGGTTTTAAGGACCAAGTAAAATACAAAGGCAAAAATCTTTTAACAAATACATATTGTCTTTCTGTGTTCAGGTCTATCTTACAGCAGCTGTTTTTGAGCTTGACTTTTCCACGTTTTCTTGAGGCAGGTAAGTCAAGAGAATGTTAAAGAGTCAACTTTGAGTGAAGTAGAAGGTAAGAATCTAGGCCGGGGGCCGTATTTGGATCCCCCCATTGTGTCTGTGGCTTAAAAATGTCATGGTTTATTTATTTATTTTCTTCTTTCTGTCAGCTGATATGGAAGATGATGATTTCGGTGCTGCTCTGCCTAAAACAAGCTGTATCACTGAGCAAACTCAGTATTTCTTTGAAAATGATGATAAATCTTTTGGTGGGATTGTAGACTGTATAAACTGCTCCAGGTAAATTTTATTCAATGCAAATAATAATTTTTGGATATGTATTTATTTTACAGAAGATAATAACACTATTATAAGAACAAAAAGATATTTTGGATTAATTACACCAAATTTACATAAGTAAGACAGAGAAGTTTGTAGGCAGTAAAATGATAAAATGCATTCTCTTTGTATTGGTTTAGAATTAATTTTAATTGTAATACTTGAAGAATTACAGAAATATTTTAGACAAATTTTATTTTATAGTCTGTGTATGCTCCATGAAAATTGTGTTCTATCTCTGTTACAATTTGTTTTCTTTTAATTTATTATGTGAACTTGAAGGTGTTCTGCAATACTCAGAAGAAGATGGTTTTCTTTAATCTGGTTATGTATTAGAATTTTTGATGGCCGAGAAGTTTATGCAATTTATCTTCAAATTTACCTTATAGTCAATAGTGCTGATGATTTAAGCGCTGTGGGTCTTATTAAGCAAACATACTCTTATGTTTTGTGATTGAAAGAGTTGCTCTCCAGGCTCATTGTGCCTATTCAAGATGATGTTTAATATTATGTTAAATAATTTGGATAATTCAGAAACATAGCAACTTAGACCTAATTCTGCTTTTCATACAGAAACCTAATGAGTTGAAAGTTTGCATATATTAAGAGTTTCCAAACAGTCTTTGAAATTAAAATTAACAGTCGGATTTTAAACTCCTGGAAGAGAATATTTCAAGCCAGGAAAGAGAGATTGGAGAATGGTGAATACAGCCAAAACACCCAGATATTTTTTCCCACTTCCATACTTCCTCCTCCATGTTGCTAGTTTGTGTTTCTGGGGTTCCTTGTTGTGTAGAGAACTCGTTAAGCTCATGGTTTTGGTATTTGTAGCATTTTTTGGTTTGGGTTTTGATTGTGATTTTGTTTTTCTTTGAATCTGGAGAGTTTTCAGAAGAGTTCTTTAGTTTGTTATACTTTAAAGGCTGTAGAAATTATTCTAGCATTGCAAAAATGGTGCCACAGTATGGGAAGGACAATTAAAGCAACTAGATATTTAATTACAACATTAGTTATTTAATTAACAGGTATTTTGTCCTCTAGGTGTACCCAATCAGTGGTACAAACTCATCATCTGTGAAATTTCAGAAATAATTATGTCAGTTCACACCTGAGTTATGAAACCTCTGCTTATAGAGTGGTACCCACCTGTATGAAAATATTTGCTTGCTATTTTATATGTGTATGAAAATGTATTTAGAATCCATAAAACAATTAACCTGTTAGACTGTCCTGAATTTACCTCTCTGTGACAGGTAGAATGTATTTTGTTAATGACTAAGAAATATTAAGGATTTTTTCTCTGCTTTGTCAAAGGTCTGTCTGCCTCTCCAGTAAATTTAAATTGTACTTGAAAATTGTCCTTGAAAAATCTAGAAATAACTTTACCTTTAGTATCTAAGGCGTGAAGTGTAGTATCTATAGCTTAAAGCTATAATGCTGCCTATTCAATTATTTGTAAATGGAAACTGACCATAGTGACTTAAAGGTCTTTTGTGGAATTAGATGTACTTAAAAATACAACAAATGCACATCCAACACACAACATACATGCCCTAAAACTGTTCCTCTCCCTCCTTACAGACAGGTTTATGCATTGGGGTTTTGTTTGTTTGTTTTTGTGAATGGGGGTTTTCTCAGTGTTGTCAGGGTTGATGGTGAACTGATTTTATTTCTCACTACATCTACTGTTGTAGCAGTACAGAGCTAGCTGCTAACTCAATTAAGGTCATTTTATGTTCTTTTCCTTTTTTTTCCGCTAAATCTGGTTGAAAAGGGGAACCATGGAAAGGTCAAAAAAATTACAAAATTTGTTGTGTGTGTCTTGCTGTTCATTAACGGAAAAGATAAACAGTAGCAGGCAGACTGTGTCTGTGAAGTTGGATTACTTTTATTCCAGTGCTGTGTGTCCTCAAATATGGATTTCCTTGCTTCATTTAAACATAGGTTTTTGTTGGCTTTTTTTCCAGACTTTATCATGCAGAGAAGATTTCAAACACCAATCTGGTATTCATTATTAGTGACAGCCAACTGCTGTGTCGCTCCTGTGACCCAAAGCCACTGATGCAAGCAGAGAAGCCGGGTATCCTTTAAAATGAAGTTATTTAGTAGTGTGGATTGATTTTTGGCTATGATATACTGGAATATATTTGAAAAAAAATGGCCTGTTTTTGCACACATTATTAGCATGCTTGCCATTGAAACAGGAGATATTTGTGGCTGAATATCTGAATATCTGAAGCAGTGTCGTTGAGGTAGAGAGCAAAGGTGTTATTTGTGAGGACCTACACAGAAATGGGCTTACAGGAACTTAAGGAAGTTTCCAAAAGGCAGATGCAAAGTCTTGGATCCAGAACACAATAATGACATGCAGCTGGACAGGCTGGGGCTGGAGTAACTAGAAACAGCTTTACGGAAAAGGATAACAGGAGCATGATGGACAGGAAGTTGAACATCAGTTGGCACTGTCCCTTGCAATAAAGAGGCCAGTTATGTCATGGGCTATGTTAGCAAGAGTGTAGTCACCAGGTTCGGAGGATGCGTCCATCGTACCTCTTCAGCACTGATGAGACCACATCTGAAGTGCTGTGTATAGCTTGGGACTCTCCAGTACCGTACTGACTTACTGGGGGAGGCCCAGTGAAGATTCACCAGGGTGTTTGGCATCTGGAGCACAGGACATGCAAGAGGAGACTAAAACTCCTGGGCTTGTTCAGCTTTTAGAAAAGGCAAGGGTACATCTGTCTAGAGAAGTAACCAAAACAAAGGGCAACAACAAGATAAGCATGTTTGGTCATGAAAAGTTAGGACGCTGTGCTGATGCCTTCAACACTGAGACAAAGTGATGGGGGCACTTCAGCGTGCACTCAGTGCCCATGAGAACCGCTTACTTCCCGTGGAAACTGCTTTAACCATCAACTGCTAGAGTTTGTTCAGTTGCTGTCATAGAAGTTCTTCAGAGCTGGCTGAATACATAGGTGGCATATGTGCTAAGCAGAGTCCTTGCAACACATGCATTAAAAAAAGCACATGAAAAGTTTTTCTAACTTACAACCACCTTCATTCCAATCTCTACGCCCCTAGCCTGTTCACTTCTGTAGATACATATAGGTGATAGTGATGGAAATAAAATAAAACCAACATACAGGTATTCTAGGCCAGGAGAAACACACCTCAAATTTTCTATGCTATGTGTGCTTGAGGGTAGCATGCCAGAGATGGTAAATCAAATCATAATTGGATTATTATGACAGAATATGGAAAACAATTAGTAGTACCTTTGTCCCTGTCAGGAAGTTAGTTGAGACATCTCACATTCTTGAAATAAAAGCAGATGTTGGAGGAGATGACTCTGTTTCTTTGGCACAAGCAATGCGTTCATTGCTACATTAGTAAAACCAGAATTCCATCTATGCTTGGGCTGAAAAGGAAGTTACATTGGGGTGGAAGTTATATCCGTGTCATCACAGAACTATGTAAACACAGCCTAACATTCTAATTGGCTCCAGGCCATAACAGCTTGATTAACCATTGCCACTGTCTGAATTTATAGACAGGACTCACTACAGAAAATGAAGCACGTTTGATGGGAAATGCGCATGTTACTTGCATTTCCCTGTGGGGCCCCAACCTTCTGGAAAGCAATAAACGACCTCAGATGGTGGCTGGAGCAGCTGGGTGGGCTTATATATATTGACTAAATGAACTATTTTATTTTTGTTCCAACTCTGCAGTACTAAGCTATTCTCTCTGTTCTGTAAGTAAGGTACATTGTGAAATGCAGATGTAGCGTAACATCACACAAGCGGGCAGAATGACCTTTGGGTGCTATTCAGGTGGTTATTATTAGACTGTTTCCTGCTGGCTGGTACAGCTTCACTCGTGCACATAGTCTTTTTGGATATTTCTGTTTTGATTTCCCTTACAATTGGGCCCTGGTAGAGGAAAGGGGAGGTGAGTCTGGTAACATCTGAATAAAGACAGATGTAGATCAGTAGAAATAAATTCCCTGTCCTCTTGCTTCTCCTCCATTGGGCATCTCCGCTCATTGCTATGAAGCTGCTGTAGAACTCCACAGTAGAGCATGCGTAGGATTGCTTCAAGTGTAAGTTAGAGCTGCTAAGATGAGTAAAGTTGTGGTGCTCATTTTTTTTTAAACACTCTAGCTTAGCTTTAATGTGTGTACTGCCAACAGCAGAAGCTGAAAGCAAAGCTTAACATGCTGAATGGTAATATAAGCAGGTTTCTGCAGAAGGTAGTTTTGCAGTTTACTGTGTGATCAGAGGGCTGGAGCACCTCCCATACAAGGACAGGCTGAGAGAGTTGGGGTTGTTCAGCCTGGAGAAGAGAAGGCTCCAGGGAGACCTATAGCAGCCTTCCAGTAACTGAAGGGGGCTACAGGAGGGATGGGGAGGGACTCTTGATCAGGGAGTGTAGCAACAGGATGAGGGGTAAAGGCTTTAAGCAGAAAGAGAGCAGATTTCAATTAGATATTAGGAATAAATTTTTTTCCTTTGAGGGTGGTGAGACACTGGAACAGGTTGCCCAGAGAAGCTGTGGATGCCCCATCCCTGAAGGTGTTCAAGGCCAGGCTGGATGAGGCTTTGAGCAACCTGGTCTAGTGGGAGGTGTCCCTGCCCATGACAGGGGGGTGGAACTAGGTGATCTTTAAGGTCCTTTCCAGCCCAAACCATTCTATGATTCTGTGATTCTGTGCCTTTCAAGTGTGCTGCAATGATTTGTGTCCCTTGCTAGCCTGTGGCAAATGTGAAGTATAGTATTTACACTTAAATATCAGTGATTACAGATTTCAGACATGTAAGCTAAAGCATTACCTCCCGTTACAGTGAGCTAATTAGTAGCATGTCACTGCTCCCATTTCTATCCTGCTGTTCTGCTGTTAGTTTGGACAGCATTTTCTCTGTCTGCCTTCATCACTGAAATGCTAATGAGATCTGATTAGGTTTTCTGTCACTTACTATCAAAGGCTATACTGGGATGATCTTATCTATGATATTTGGGTTAATATAGGTGTACACAAAATAAAACCAATAGTTCTTATAGGCCTTTACTGCAATTTTCAGCCTGTCTATAACACTACTTTTCCAAATAGGCTTCCTCGCTTTTACTGTGTATCTTCATTTTAGCAGAGTAACTCAACAGTAACATATGCTATAACCAATCAGGACCATCAAAAGTTTCAAATGTTTTCTGTAATATTTATGCAATGGTAATAAAAGCAGTACAGAAAATCTTAAAAACCCTCAGCTTTTATTTTTATTTTGTGTACAATTCTGGAAGTACTGGTTCTAAAAATTCATGCAGGATGTTTATTTTCTAGATTAAAGCAGTGTAAAAATGGGTACTTGATTTATTTGGAAGGATGGTGTGATTTGATTTTATTTAATTTAAACAAGGAACTTTGACTACTGATGTTTATTTCAGTGCTGTCTGAATTAGCTTAAAACTTCTCTTCTCCCATGAAAGTAAAAGCAGAATGTTAATCCTGCTACTGTACAATGCACCAAAGCCAGTCATGCTCCTTAACCAGAGAAACAGATGAGGGGCCGAATCCCTGTGAAATGGTCAAACAACCTAGATACAGAAAAGGTCCTGATGTCTGTTTTGATGAAGCCAAACAGGTAAAACTTGTAAGACTTTAGGACTACCTTTAAAACAATTGTAGAGCTGTTTTAGAAGAGCAGTGAAAACTACATTTAAATGTACCTTGGTGCCTGGTAACTTCCTTATCACTAAACATACTGTTCACTCTAGACCATAGCCACTCTATTTCAAGTATCCCATTATTAACATAAAATTAGCAGCTGCTTTCTTATCTGCCTTTTCTTATAACTGTTGCACTTTCTCACATGATTCCTGCTAAAAAAAAAAAGGTCAGCGAACATAAAACTAATGGTCTCTGTATGGTGCTGTGAAATTCAGTTCTTTCATTGCTTTCACAAATAGATGTTAATCCTGGCTTAGAAGTGGTATTTTTACATTAGTGTAATTCAGATTGTGTAATTCTGTTGAATTCAGATTGTTCAGAATAAATGTCAAGGCAAAAAGTACTGAACAGAGAAGTACCTGCCATTATATAACATAAATATTTTTAAAATGCATTTGTAATGCCTCATCCCATTTCTGCAAAGGAAAGATTATTCAGAATTAGTGCAGTTAGTTAGCTGTAACTGCAGTATCCCAATTTTTGTTCCAGTGTATTCTCTGCTTTCTTTAATGAGGCACAACTACTGAGATGACAATAGTGTTAGATAAGTCCAGACAGTTGATATTCAATGCATTTTTCTGCTAACCAAATTTTATTTTAAAAAGAAAGTCTTCTTCCTGGCCAACAAAGTTTAAACAAAGTTGAAAAACCATCCAAAAGCTATTTGGCCACTGTAAACATTCCAAATCCTTCTGATACGATTGTGTGTGAAAGTACAACTGTTGCTCACTAGCTTGATGTGCTAATCAGTGTGTAAGTCATGTGTTCTGTAACAGTGGATTGTTTTGGTTAAGTTTATTTGCAATATTTGCTGTGAATCTCTTGCTCTTGGGTGGATGCTTTCACATTAACTCTGCTAACTGCCAGCAATTTGCATGATATCTCATCTTGTGTGTCTTTTTTTCTGTGTTTTCTTTCCTTTCCTCTACTTGCTACTTTGCCCGTTATTAATAGGATCAGCCTATATGCACAACGAGTCGTGCCTCTGCCATGACGTCTGCTCCTATCTTCATTTTTCTGCAAGTTTTCATGTGGTGTGGATGGTCAGTTACTTTCTCTAATTTTTTGTTTTGTTCTTGGCTTAAAAAATTAGCAGACTTTTTTACTTACTACGCATACAAAAGAAAACAGAACGAAGCGGGTCTCAAAATCAGCAATCTGGAGAAAATTATCATCACAATATCAAGGGAAATTAAATATGAAAAAAACCTGTCTGGAGCCTTGTAAATCGGAATTACACAACACAAGGGCCTCTCCTATAGCAAATACACAGACATAGGAACCTGTTGGGTTTATATGATGGGCAATTTGAGATTGCACATGTACCAGCTGAGTCAGTGTCATGCCCTTCAGAACATTTTTCCCTTGTCCCTGTTAAAATGAAACAGAAGAAGAAAGTTTTCTGCACAAAATCAAACAAAGGTACAAAGTAATTAGAAAAGACAATAACATCTGTGAAAACAAAGCTGTACTTAGGGATAGCAAAGATGAGTACTCTGTGTAAGAATTACGGGAGTGTTGCTATTGAGAAGAGTAAGGAGTTTTCACTGCGTTCGGAGGAGCGCAAATGTTAATGATGGAAGGTAACAGTGTGCATCTATTTGGTCAAAGTATGAATTGAGTAAAATAATATATTTGCTTTTTATTTTTTTTTGCAACCTAAATATATTTATTTCCTAATTACAGCAGAAGATGGTTTTTTCTTCTAATGAAATACATGGATACGTGAAGTCCTGTGGGTTGCCCTAGTGCAGACGGTGGGCTTCATAATGGAAGCCTTGGCATTTTAGAGTGTGTTGCATTTAACAGTGCGAGAATGTGCACTGCTCTGCTAGTGACACATACACCAACAGAGTTGCTGATCTAATGGGAATAAAATTCACGACCTTGTACACTGGAGGGGTTTCTGATCAATATTATTATTCAGAAAACCACTAGAGGGAGATACTAACATAGCTATCAAAGTAAAGTCAACTGAGAGGCAGAAATAGAACCTCAGAGGTCATTTTTCAGAGTTACTGTAGTAAAATATTAAAAATTGTAACAATTTAGAACACTCATTTTGTCAGTAATTTATATTCTCTTTATACTTGGGGAAAGTTCAATTAATGTCACTTGAACATCAATGAAAAACAGCTTAAAGATCTGTTTAACAGTTGTATTTGAGTAATTTTCCTATTAGTTATTCTGTATTTAAGTGATCTAATTTCTAGCAAACCTAGGAACTTGCACAGCCATGGCTGAAGGTTGTAAGGAAGGGTGAAAGTCCCTTCCCCCATGCCAGTGGTATTTCACATTAAAATATAGAAGATTAACATCTCATGTTCCTACTCTTGCAATTTGGTCTGCAAGTAACCTTGTTTTAATTAAAAAGGTACTGTCCAATGTCTGTAAAGCTGCAGAGACTCACCTTGAGCTGAATTCTTTGTGTCCAAAATGGTCTTTCTGCTCAAGAAGGCAAACCAAAATACTGGGAAACCCAGAAAATATAATTTTAGCTGATAGACTTTTGGCAACAGAAAGTTATAAAGGTAATTTTGTTCATCCGTCCCGTTTTTAATAACTTTGTGATTTTGGAAATGGGGTTTCACTGGACATTAATCTGTGTAGTTTTATTAAAGTCACTGAAGCCAACACAGATATAAACCAGCTGACCAGGTTCAATAACAGCAGGGTTTTTTTTTTTTCCATCAAGGATAACAAAACAGTCTTTATCACCCCCTTGAATAGCTTGCTCTTACTTTGTATGTGCACCCTGGTTTTGTGTGCCATGCCTGAGAATAAAGAGAACTCTACAAGTTTTTAGCCTCTTCTAGGAATGTCGTATTTCTGTCAGCTCCCAGGGATGTCGGCGGGAGCTTTGGGGGTGTTTAACAGCCCAGACAACTGTATACATCTCGATGGGATCAGCTGTATCCCTGGTCTATGTGTGGGTAGCTGTACGGCTTTGACAGTCTGGTGTAGTAGTCCAGACAAAGGAGAGTAGCACAAAATTTGTGAAAGACCACGTACTGGAACTTGAAATGACTCCTGCATAAAAACAAAGGTGTTCTCCATGCAATATGAAGCATTTAAAAGATATGCTTATAAAAGGTATAACTTTGAAGTAACTAGTTGATAGCAAAGGCCAGATCAGAACCCCTTTGGCAGATAGTGTCATTTTATCCTTTGTATATAGTCAGTGTAGCACAACGGGTTCTGATAAATGGGTAAGGTTTCAAGATAAAGCTTTAGTACATTAGATAGTTATAGTGTACTTCTGAAGGAGTAATAAATGTGTATATAGACTTAGACATGTATGCATATTTATAGGTATTTATATTTCCGTGTGTGTCTTTAAAATTATGGTCTGGCACTGCCTTCAAGGAAATGGTGATATATAGCAATGAAAATGTGAGTTTGATAGTTAGCAATGAATATATGGTTTTATTAAAGCATTAATTTCCATTCTGCAAGAGCTGAATCATTTTCAGAATGTGTGATGATGTAAAATAACCCTCTCTGGAGTTATCACAGTAAGGTATGACATGAAGGAGTTGACATTTGGATTTGATGCTTCTCTACCTCAAGCGTGCAAGGAAATTTGACATGTGACTTATTAATACAAGAAATTTCTGATATGCTTCTGATGAAAAGAAACTGGCTAAAAAGGATTCTTTCCAATTTCTTTTCCAATTCTTTCTCTCTTCAAAGAGAAATAACATACAGGATATTATTTTGAATACAACAAAGAGAGGACATCCCCAACTGATCTGTTGGTTATTCAAGGTTTCTGTGTGACTCATTTAATAAGCTGGAAAATTTCAGTGAAGCTGCTTCAAAATAGTTCAGTGTTTAATTGCACTGGCAGAGGTAAAGATAAGATGAGGAAAAGATAAGATAAAATTATGCTGTGTAACTTGGTATAAGAAAGCTTAGAAATAACATTTACAGAAAATAGTTGAGAAGTTTTCTTAAAGCTCAGGAATAACTGAAGTGTTTTCAAAAAAGACATTTTGAAGATCATTCAGAACTCATGTTTTGCTCAGTCTGGTTCTGAATTAATAAGATTCCACTCATTTCCATAAAACTGTTGATTTTTTTGAATTTATGTAAATCATCATGTAATCAGACTTCCTCCTTTTTTTTACTCTTCTTATATTTTTCACGACCATTAAATCACATAAGAAAATTACAATGTGCAGTGCTGGGGAGAGAAAAGTAATTTAGATAGGATTTACTCTGCCGTCCTTGCCACTACTATATTTATCTTGGCTTAGGACACAAAAGAATAACTGATGCCAGAGAGAATATTTAGAAATTGTTCTTGGCAGAACTGCTGGTTCACCACTGTAAATTGGTCTACAAACCTCAGAAATTCAGTGTGACTTTGATCAATATGAGGTTAAAATCTCACCAGCCTTGAAATGTGTATAAACCTTGTATACTTTTGTCTAGTGCAATCGAACTCTGTCGTTCATAATGAAAAGGTGCCTCTTGTGTGTGAAGCTTCCAAGACATTCTCCACTGTTGTGAAGTTGTGAATCCTGTAAAAACTGGTCTGTGTAGTCTTACAGAGAGAGCAAAGGATATTGAAATATTTCTTTTCAGTCCAACAAGAATATCATATAGTATAGCTGTTGACTGTAAAAGTAGTGTCTCTAGTTTACAAAAATTCTCAAAAAGCAGATAGAAATGGGCAACAGAATGGTGTTGGGTTTTTTTTTTTTCAAGTACATATTGTGGTAGGATTCATTCATCAGCATAATTTGCCCAAAATTTGGTCTAGTACAGAGGTGACATGAAAGCTGAGTACAGTATAATTCTGTTTGTGGAGGTCCATCTACTCTGTATCCATACTGGATACTGTTTTCACAGCAAAGATTTTTTTCTTCTTCCTGTTATGAACAATTTTGTTTAAAACCCTCAAATTACTTCTTATTTATTCTTCAGATGGCTCCCCTCTGTTGGAAGATTTTAAACCTTGTGCTTTACTTTAGACTATTTCTTCAAAGATTTCAGTGATAAGAATCTTACATACCAAGAGGTAACACTGAGTACTGTTCATGGAATGCATCTGAGAAGAAATCTTTAATGATGATTTTGTTCCTAATGGTACTCACTGTAAGGAAGAAGCAGAGAGGTTATTTTTAGGTGCTTTGAATAGAAATAAAGCTACATGACAAGACACAATACAGATGCAAAAGAGTTGGAGCCAAACTAAATAAACGAGAAAGTTTAGTGCGTCTTCAAATCATAGCATCCTACTCTAAATCTGGTGCAGCAAAGTTCACTTATGACTTACTTGTTGACCAGAAACCTTAGGAATTTTGAACTTCTAGAGTGCAATCAACTGAAAAAAAAATGCCTAAGCCAAAATTATGGAAATAATTTATAAAGCTAACAGATGGCAGAGACATGTCTGGAAATGGCTACTATTGATAAAGAATGGCAGCCAAGATGAGTTATTTGCTTTAGGATATTTTTTTTTAAAATCTTGAATTCTGGTTTTGGGGTATTTTTTTGTTTTGTTTTGTTTTTCTACATCCAAGTTTGTAAAGGTGACTGTCAGTGAATGCCATCATTCTTGATGACATATTCAGACTAATTTGTCTGCTTTATCTGATTTTCCATATATTTCTTCCAAACTGATTTGGTTCCTCCAACTGCTCTGCTTTAAAGAATGCACTGTGTGGTGGGAATCTTATTAAAGTCTTCACCCCATAAAACTTACACAAAGAACTCATTGAAGTCCTTTGACGTGCCCTGTAACCCCCAAGTTCCCTTTTTACACCTCTGTTATCAAGCAGTTGCCCTAACTCCGTATTTGGCTTCGTGCTTTTTTTTTTTATTTTGCAGGAACATCATCAAAAATTCTTTATCAGCCCTCCTAATTTCCTGTTTATATCTAATCTGTCATTTTTATGTGCTTTCTTGTTCTTGCCCATTTGAGTAAACTCGATTTCCTAAATATTGACCTTTTCACTATGACAGTGTACTAACTTTCCCTACTGATTCATGCAGGGATGTTTCTCTGGGGTTTGGGGTTTGATGGGTATTTTTTAGGGGGGTGAGATTGGTGTTTTTTCACCTGTTTTTGGGTTGGGGTTTTTTTTTTGG
>WKFP01014084.1:542137-580680 GCA_011057875.1 Pterocles orientalis
GGGAGGGAGGAAGGAAGGAAGGAAGGAAGGAAGGAAGGAAGGAAGGAAGGAAGGAAGGAAGGAAGGAAGGAAGGAAGGAAGGAAACTTGTTTTCGGATATAAAGGTTCTTGAGAGTTTAACTAAAAAGTGATTCTCATTTTAAACTGGGTGTCCTCTTCTGTGAGGAAAATGTTAATTTCAATGTAATATTCATGTCATTTTCACAGTTATACAGAAAGCTAATTGAATCCTTCAAAGGCTCACACAAAAACGCTTGTGAATAAAAAATGTCTTTGTGATATTTGAACGTCGGTTTCCAAGGGTATTTTGCATGATGATGATGCTTTGTTATTGCTTTTCAGTTTGTTTTATTTGATGGTAGAGTATAGTCCATTGAAAAGGTAACTGAGTGATTCTTTCATTGTGTGAGAAACTGAACATTGCAATGTGTTGCAATCAAATCAATATGAATCAATATATATGAATTAAATTATATTATCAAACAGAGCTCTGAATATACTGTGCAATGAAAAAGCTGAGAAAATAGGATAAATTTAGCTATCATAACAAAAGGGTTGAGTTGGATTTTTTACAGAATAGCAATCTCACATGAAAACCTGTGTACAGATATTATAATTATATAAAATAAGATTTAACACATTTGTTTCTGGAACTATATGTTCTCTGAAGTTCATATCAGGTTCCCCCTTTGTTTCCTTAATATAAAATCACCCATAATATTAAAAATTCTGCTGTTGTTGTTTATTATTGGAAATAGCATATTTAACAGCAAAATGTCCTGGTTACTGAGATTAGAAAAAAATCTAAACAAATGGGGAGCCTTGAATCTATATGTATGCACATTGATACTTGATTGTGAATAATAATTTTAGAAGTTGTTTTTATACAACCTCATTGGTGGTACAGATTGGTGCAGTAAACTACAATATTACAGTGTAGCATAGTGTTGATGCAAAATATGATTTGCGCTTTTTTCTAGTTTTCAGAACTAAACAGGATTGCAAGACAGCTAAACCAATGAATGTGCAACTCTGCTGGTATTGTACAATTCTGCTAACAACTGCAATATGCAAATATTAACATGGCACAATACACTAGCTCTTTAAAAAAAATAAGAAAATGCAAAGCATTGGTATGTATGTGCTGGCAATTGATTGATATAATTTTGATCATGCCAAAAGCTTAAAGAAATAATTGGGCATGCATTAGTATCCTATGAAAGCTGAAGAAGCCACTCAAAGCCATGGCATGGCTTAAAAGATCAGGTGTCTACTGTAGTTGTACACATGGCTGATTCATTGTTTTCCTCATGTACCTTGGCTCCAGCTGCGTATTTTCTCATGTTTGGGAATACAGTGAGTGAAAAAAAGAAAACCTGACCTTTTGTTCAGTGATCAGATTTTGTTCTTTAAAAAAATATCTCTAGTAAAATCATGGGGTTAAAAGTACAATTAACTGTGTTGGATGACTTCAGGTCCTCCTCAGGGAAAGTTGAGCTAGTTTTGACAATATGGGTGAAGATAATCTTGGAGCTCTTCCTTCCCGTCATATTGCTGCACTTCTCTTCACCCTATCACCAGTGACCACCTGATAAAAAATTGGTTTGTTTCTTTCTAATGCTGAGACTGCATCCTGTATTCTTCCTTAACATGGTCAGTTGAAACTTTATGGGAGTAACAAGTTCTGTAGGATGAGGCCAATACTTACTACACTCTTAGCTTTTGTTCTAAAGATTGCTTCAAAGATATATTAGTTTGCATTTTGCTCTTTTAATTTCTTGAAAGATTCAGTATATTAAGTTCTCTATCGTTTTCACTTAGCTTCCCAAAAGAAACCCTTCATGGAAAAGTTACATTATTTAACAGTTTGTAACAATTATCTTATACTGGTAGGCAATATTTTGAGTTACTTAATAAGCATTTGATTGGAGTCTCTAGGCAGGAAGAAAGATGACACAAAGCAACTGTGGGTTTTGCTCTCATCCCACTTCCCTTAGAGTGGCCAATACAAAAGGAGGGAGAAGCCCATGCCGTGCAGATACATTAGCCTTCTTGGGTTAGCCAAAGAGAAAAATACTCTTTGTTCCTCTCCTCTGCCCCTCTGTATGACCTGAAGAAACATGTTTCAGTATAAACACTTAGCCTACCAGCCATTATACCTCTCTGGTAAAAACTCAGGATCTGACCCTCACAGAAGGGCTTAGTACTGTCCCCATAGAATTCAATACTTTAAACAGGAAAATACAAAATTTTGGCTTCTTTTTGCAGAAAGCAACATATATTTTGATTATATTTGAGTGAATGGGCAAGATTTTTTTAAATGCACTACCTAGATAGCTGCAAATTACAAAACAATAGTAAATGCAATGTGAACTTTAGCTGTTTCAAAATGTGAATACCAATCTGTTAGAAGTAACTTCTATGAATAAATACATATTCTCATCAGAAGAGTACCCTTACTCTCACATAATGCATAATAGTCGTCTCCTCTTGTCTGTGAAAGAAGAAGAAACTTGATCCTAGGCTTTAAATTGAGACATTTTTCAAATTACAATAGATCGTAAAAAGTTTGAGTTTTTTTTTAAAGCCAGATAAAATGCTGTGTTGGTATTTGCTCAGATCGTTTAAAGAGCACTAAGGGAACTGTTGGGACTGTTTCAGTTTAGACAGAAGTCATGCAGTCTATTGTATGTCTGACAAATAACCACCATTAAAGTTCTTACAGCATGGTACTGTGCAAAACATGATCTGTGGACTTAACATGAAAGGTTTCTTTCTAGTTTTTTATTTAAACAACCAGCATTACTGCCAAAACACTGACCGTGTTCCATATTTGTAACAGGTTTTTAACATGACATAACAGGTTTGATTGACAAGATTTTTAGGTCCTGTACCTTTAAGATTTTAGTGTGATCTTTTCCATGTTTCTAATGCTTGAGGCTTTACTGCTTGACTTGAAAAAAAACCAGCGTTGCTGCCATTTGTAAGTTTTCCTATAGTATTCCTTTTACTATCTTAAAAACTGGCCTTACTGGGTTCAAATAGGCAGTATCCCTTTCAAGTGACCTTTGCAACCCAAGTGTTACTTGCTGTGGTTGGGAGTTTTTCAGTATCACTGAAGAGACATCAAGACCTTTTGTTCCCATTAACACTTAAGCTCAGAAAACATGCTTAGTATGTCTTAATTTCAAAACACAACCTCAGTCCCACTGGTCCTAAAAATTCAGATGATAGCGCACTGGTTATTAAGAAGTATATTAATGCCTACAAGGCACTGCAACGCACTTGGGTGTTTTTAGAATGTCGACTGAAGGTGAAATCTTAATAACTCCTTCCTTAGGATAATTTTTACCCTAGCGTCATCAGTCATCCAAGCCTTTAACAAAGGCCAGATTTATTATTATTTTTTTTCATACCACAATGTTAATATTGTTAATACTCATTGTACACTACTGTAAAAAGATTAAAACAAAGTGTCTGAAAACAATTCAAGAGTTTTGAAAAAGTTAGCCTCACCCTTTCCCCAGCTACTTGCATCTGTCCTGTTTATGGTTTAAAAGAAAAACATCATCTTGAAGAAATAATTTCACTGAGACTAAAGGGATATTGTCTTGTTCAGATGCCATGAAATTGCGATTGTGATCTGACAAAGCTGTCTTCTCTTCTTGTGTTGTATGGAATGTCTGGATCATGCTTTCTGGGATATTCTTATTGAAATGCTCAGTGTGCGTTTCTGCAAAAAAAGACTTGGTTGCTCTTATAAGGCAAGCAGGTCTTTCTCCCTTTTCTTGTGTTCTCTTGACACTTTTGTGGAACTTGACAAGCCTGAAAAAATAATTTTTTGTAAAAATTTGTACAATAATGTTATAAAAAGTTTATAATCCTAAAACTGTTGTGTTAATTCTTGTGCAAAAACAGTATATTCAGAATAAAAGTTTATCATTTAAAATCAACAGCTACTTTGATTGTTCACTCTGTATAATAAAAACACGTAAATAAGAGCCTACGTAATTTTCTATATGATGCTTCTGAGTTTGCTATATAATTGCTCCCAAGTGTCTGAAAGATATTTTCCAGTGTGGTGGCAGTGACTTAACACAGCTCTTGTTGGGGTTCAAAGGAGGATGTGCAGTAAACCCTCCTTTCTGCTTCATTTGTGGCTGTGAATATTTCAAAAAAGTTTAAAAAAATAGTACCCAACAAAAACAGAGTCTGTAAAGCACTCACTAAAATAATAGTCTGCAGAGCATCTGAAGTAGCCCTGTTGTTCTGAAACAATTGCTTTTGGACGAATTGTCATTTACTAACTTGTAAACATTGATGAAGTCCAACGGTTCATTCACATGGAGAAGCAGAATAAAATCAGATGGTTCTGATGGGTGCTGCCCAGGATGTTGCCCCACCTCTGACAAGGATTGCTGCGTGATTTATGAATCAGCTTCTGTACTGCTGCCATCTGCAGCTGAGCATTAAATTCAAAGTGCATCTATGTACCTTAAATAGACTTGAGATGTCCAGGAGTTGCTTCACTGGGTTTTCAGACTTACTGCGGTGGCATTTGCAGTCTCCATCAGAAGGGCAGGGCAGATGGCTGCAAGTGGTAAATGCTTTTAGAAGCCTAATTTTAATCCTTGACTGCGTATGTGTCAAAGCCCAGAGAGAATGGCAGTTATAAATTACTGCTGGATTTACCGAATCCCGAAGGAGTCAGATAAGAGAGTAAGAAATCAGATGCAGATCCTAATGCTGCAAAGTAAGAGATCACCCATGTGGAAATGCTACAAGGCAGCGCGTGACACTGTACATCAACATCCAGAGATTACTGGCCTCAACTAGATTAGACGTTGCCGCCTAACTACATGATTGCCCCCACAAGCTGAACTCATTGTATCATATTTTCTGTATGCTATTGAGATGGAGAAATAAATAAAACCCCAAAATCCCTTCCTGGTACACTTTTAATTTACAGTCTGTATTACAATGCACTAATCATTAAGTACCAGGAGCCAGCACTCTCAGAAAATACAGAGTTTCTTCCCTGACTTCTGGAACTTAGAAGTATCTTTGACTTTGGGAATGGCTGCTCTGCAGCAAGATATTCTATACTAGTCCCTGATGCAAATAAAGCCAGAATACACTTGGCCTGTCATATCATATTATTTTGAGAGATGACTACACGTTGTCCAATGCAGCTCTATTGCTGCTAACCATCTACAAAAATCAAGAAGTTATATAACACTGATGTTATAAAAACCCTTCATTGTCACGTCTATTAGCCCCGTGCTTCTTGTAATGCTCGACTGAACAAAATGCACACCCTGAATCGTATGATATTTTCTCAGACTGTTGCAAACAGGCAGTGTTAAAAACATTGTCTCTCTTTTCAAGAGTCTATTAGGAGCTTTTGTTCCCAAAGTGTGTATGGGGGAGGAGGGAAGGAAAATGAGACTTTTTCAGGAGAATGGTTTTGTCTAAATTCTAATTGTATTCCTTCTAAATGTTTTATATGTATCTTTATTTTCTTTCTTTTCCTGATTGATAATATCACATTCTCAGAAGCTGACCGTTCCTTTTGAAACCTTGTTCAGAAACCCAGAAGCCTTTTAGTAAAGTCTACCCTTTTAATAGAACATCCATACCTCCATTCCTTTTGGGATTGGAACCTCTTTTTCTCTGAATCTCAAAAGCATTTTCTTGACTAGATCTCCAAGGTACATCCAATGCTTTGTAGAACGGCTGTTTTAACTTGGTAGTAAATTTTTCCCTTGGGGAAATGGTAAAAATGTTTATGATTTGTCTCTCCTAACTGTAGTTGTCTACAACTAGTCATGAGTACAGTGAAAAGAGTTTAGGAGCTTGCTATGCTGCTGGTCCTGCCCACACTTTGACCATCTGCCTTAATGATCAGGTGCATTTTCAAAAAAGAATTTCCTACTGCTGTTTAAGTTGTATTTTTATTCAAGAGAAGAATTGTCACATTAGGTAAAAGCTGCATCAGTTACTGTGGCAGATGCACCCTCCCTGACAAAAACCAGGGGCTTTAGGACCATAGTTACTGTGATTGGTGCCACGTATACAGTAGCCAGAAGATGGGGTCCCAGGTCAATGAAGACCAAGATGACCATATTTGACCACAGATCAGATTTGACAAGGGTAAAAATGAAGCACTGCTGGAAGGAGAGCTTGAGTCTGCCCTCCTCGGGAACTCTCCCCTTAGGCTGGGACACCGCGTAGGGGAACACCTTGAGATTGAGAGCCCTCCCTTAGTTTAGTGAGTGATTGCGCATTTTGGGTCATCAGCTCTGGAACTTAAGAATTCTTAAGGCAGCGTGTAATATTAATTTCTAAGGGACATTTTAAATCTGTGGCTTGTTAATGTTATAGCAGTCTTAAAGCAATTTTGATTAAAGTAGAGATAAGCTTAAATTCGTTATCAGTTTGTTACAAATCAATCCTGTTTGATATTATCACCTCATCTAAATTTCTGTGAGTTTCTGCAACAGCTACTTTATCCATTACTTTCATGCTCTTTGTTTTTTTCATGGGCTGCTAATGCTGCTAGTTTCTGACAGCTGTTTTGAGAAAGGAAATACAAAACATAGGACTTCAGTGGTATTCAGTCTTCCTCTCCAAGAGCGTCTTTCAATTATTTTTTCAGTCACTGATTTAGTTGTTTCATAAAGAAAATAAAATGTGTGGAATTGGGAATGGAGTCTATCTCAGAATTTCCATTTTAGCTTTTGTTAAAGCTTAACCTAGACTCTTCTTGTAACCCAGACTCTTGTGATCTCAGCCTCCATTCTGTGGCTTGATTATTTAAAAATAATTTTTTTGAGCACTGCAATATACACACATGCACACTAGGGAAAGGTTAAGTAGCATGCTTGGAACACTGACTAATAGTACTATGTTTTGGTATGTGTGGTTGACATGCATTATTAACACAAGCTATTTTGAGTGTCCAAGCAATTAGTAGTCATTGTGGTAAGGGTTAGTCGGTTTGCCATATAACATTTTATATCTTCAGGAATCAACTAACTCTAAGAGAAAATTGCAGACAACTGAGGTTCAGCTCTTCTTGGAAAGATACTGTAATAATTAATTTCAAATGGCTTGGAAATTAGGAGCATTCTCCTGTCCTGGTTACTTGTAGTGTGCAGAAAGGACAGGATTTGCTTTTTGGTAATTTTGGGGAATTCTAGTATGGGAAATAACATGCATGAAAACTTTGAGAACCTGGGGCTTGATCATATGCAGTGGGATTCACTAGGTGTCTGTGTTCCTAGGCTGATCAGTGGAGATACACATAATATAGTCGGTGGAGGAGGGAGAACTACTCAGATTACCAGCTGCCAGGGGTTTGATAGTAGTTGCAGTTACACACACAGCTTTTCTGTTGAAATTAAGGGTTCAAGATGCTAGATCCAGAGAAAGACATACCAGGCAGTGGAGATATATTAATTCAAAACTTTATTCTTCTGTTTTGCCGGATCAATCTAGTTCCTAAGATCAAGGTCCAGGCTCAGTAAATTCCACCTAAGGGAAGACAGATGTGAAATTTAGGCTCTTAGTTACCAGGGAATGATGCAGACTTACATCTGCTTTAACAGCCATTGCTGTGCAGACATAGCAGAAAAGATGCCAAACTCCAGGTCCTGAGAGAAGCTTGTTTTGGTGGCTGTGGTTGGATCACAGTCTGGGCCAACACTGAATTCCTTCCAAAGTAGAGGGGAGGAGGTGGTGATGGCAAAGGGGATGTTACTCATCTTTTGCATTGTGTGCTTCCACTTAAAGCACTCGTCTTGAAAGTGTAAAATCTGTTTCTAATCTGTCTTCAGTCTGAGGATATCTATGGGAGAGGGAATCTGAGCACTTACAAACAGAGGTAGCAGTGAAGAAAGGTCTACAATAAACAAAGGGCAAGGAGCTTCAAAAGGTTTTCCTTACTTTTTTTCTTTTTTTAAGAAATTATTTTCACTTCATTATGGCATGAGAAGAAATCGGTAGGTAGATAGAACATGAAGATCTAGAAAGTTCCGAGAAGGTTAGGTATTTCTGCCTATGTGGATGGCAATTGTGTGCAGGTTTTTCAGCAGCAGAGTTTTGTATGTTTGGAGTCCCAAATTTTTACAGAGTCACATTTTAGTTCTTAAGTGCTATGATTCAGGATTCTGAAGTTAGACAATATTTCTGGGACATTCCTGAGTATGGTATTTATGCCATTAAACATTTGAGGTTTTCTTTGGCAGATGAAAACCTCAAAAGTTTTCTTTTGGCAGTTTATGTCCACTTCCAATCTAGCAAGTCACACAGTATCAAGCTCTAAAACACACCCTTAATTTTCAGTGAATTAAGTCTCCTCTTCCATATGAAAAGCAGTTGTGATTAAACCTAAGCACTTAGTACCAGGAGGTAGGATTGATCCCCAGCTTTGGTTTTAGTAGACTATTTTATTGCTTGGAAAATGTGTTGCTCATAGATTCAACCAAACATTCCATATCCGCTTGTGATTGTATCCAATGTTGCATAATCTTGTAGCTGGGGTAGTAGCATAGATGAACAGTGGTGGCAGGTTATTTATTCTGAGGATTACCTGGACACTGATTTAACTGTCAGCTCACAGTACAGTTAATAAAGTTTTATTTTCTTGAACCTGACTTGCTGTATAACCAGAAATGTGAGAGTAACTTGGCCAAGAGGAAAGCAGATGGGAAGTTAATTTGTAGCTACCAGAGTGAGCAGAGGGGGCACATTTGGCACCACAGCAGTGCCTGTTGCTCTTCATGAGGTGCATCTGCCAGACTAAGGAGAGTGCTGGGCAATGGCAGCCTTGCCTGGGGATTCTCTGGAAGTGGTAGGAAGAGCTGTACACCCATATGTAAACTCGTGCCTCTGTCTCTCTGACTCCCTCTGTTAATTCAGGGAATTCAATTAGCTAAATCATATAAGATGGTCAGAGGGCTGGAGCACCTCCCGTACAAGGTGCGAGCTGAGAGAGGTGGGATTGTTCAGCCTGGAGAAGAGAAGGCTCCAGGGAGACTTTATAGCATCCTTCCAGTACCTGAAGGGTGCTACAGGAGGGATGGGGAGGGACTCTTGATCAGGGAGTGTAGCAACAGGATGAGGGGTAATGGTTTTAAACTGAGCTTTCAGATGCCTAAAATTTCACTGGGAAAAATCAAAAATAAGTCAGAGAGAATAGCTTTCAATGGCTTCCACACCTCTTGGGGAATTTAGGTGTTAAGATTTTGAGATATTAAGATTTTCTGGAAAAGTATGCATGTGGGCATAAATATTTTTGTGCCTTTTTGATACTGCCCATGGGCTTCTGACAGCCTGCTGGTGTGCTTTGCTTTCACAAGGTCAAAGAGCCTCACTGTGCTTTTCTAGAGCAGATGACATGAGTAAAACCATGCTTTAAAGTAGCCTGCATATAAGGTCTCTTTTGCAGAGCATGAAGGACAACCTACAGTGTGATACTTGATTTTTTAGAATCTATAGTTGACTGAAATGTCTAAAATAGAAACTGGGCTTGTTCTGAAAGAAAACCTAACCCAGGCACTGCACAAATAGGCACCTGTATTTTTTCCAGAAGTTGTCTTGTGTAAACAGATATTCTGTTACTAGGAGGCTTACTTTTTTTTAATAGCTTAAATATCCATTTAAAAATTTCAGAATATTGTGGAATGCCTATTTTATAGCTCAGCTATATTCACCCTGCTGTAAATAAGACCCTGGCCTGCCTTCACCTTAGCTGAGGCTTTTGCCTGCACTTCATAATTCAGCTGATTGACACAGTCCAGTGGATCTCAAAATTAAGTCCCAAAACAGTGCGGATGATGATGACAATGGTAACAGTGGAACAGTTTGGGG
This sequence comes from Pterocles orientalis, assembly GCA_011057875.1. Lineage (NCBI taxonomy): Eukaryota > Metazoa > Chordata > Aves > Pterocliformes > Pteroclidae > Pterocles > Pterocles orientalis. Next base: position 552,011 of record WKFP01014084.1, read on the forward strand.
GTTTTTTGCCACTAAATCCAACTGACCAACCAAAAACTCCAGATTATAAATCCTTTTGAAAGTAACAAAAATTATGCATGATTCACTTGATTGCCATTAGGAAACACAATATTTTTCACTGCTCCATAATGTTAGTATTATTCTGCTCTGTTGGGGTTTTTTATTTCAAAGTTTATAAGATGCATGTAACGAACCTATATCAAAAATAAAGCTAAGCTAGTTCATTTTTGAGTGTAACATGGAATGAGTGCTATACTGGGCATAATCTATCTCCAATAGATACAGAATCTGTTCTTAAAACCACAGGGAGTTTAATAGCTATAGCTTTATAGGATATTGGGCATTTAACAGCTTTAATTCTTGGTAAAATGAAATTCACAGTTACTGAACCAAAGAGCTATTTTCAGTTCTGAACAAATCAGAAATGCAAAGCGGTTCAATCAGTAGTACAGAGTGAGGTTGTATTTAAATTATAGATAGACACCCAATTTCTTGCTACAGTGTTGCTCCTGATAGATGAACTCTCTACTTAAAACTTAAATGTCTGTCTAAAGTTAAAAACTTCATCTTGTCCTATACTGTTTTTTCTGACGTTGTACTTCATGATGTACTTAAGGAAGAGTCTGGATTTTCAAGACTACCAAGCATTTGCCTCTCAGAGAAGAAACTGGAAGAGGAGTTTGAACAATTAGCCACTCCCGAAAAGCAGACATATTTTATGAAGAAAAGTAACTGCTCCTTGGGGGAATCTTAACCAGCCTAGAAAAGATAGTTGTTCTTGCTCTTTCTCTAGGATAATGGCAACAAGAAGCTTGAAGCCCGTGAGCCATACAAGAATATAAAGCTATGAGATGACAGACTCTGTAAGGATGATGTCTAGAGTGCAGTGCACTACCAGCTATTCTTTGAAGTTTGCGCTGATATCCAGTGAGGCTAGTATCCATCCTGTTCACATCTTGTCATTTAGGACAGTGATCCTCCGGGAAGACCTAATTACGACCTTCTAGTACTTGAAGGGAGCTTATAAGCAGGAGGGGGAATGACTATTTACAGGTGTTGATAGTGACAGGATGAGGGGGAATGGTTTAAAACTAAGAGAGGGGAGATTTAGGTTAGATATTAGGAGGAAATTTTTCACTCAGAAGGTGGTGAGGCACTGGAACAGATTGCCCAGAGAAGTTGTGGATGCCCCTTCCCTGGAGGTGTTCAAGGCCAGGCTGGATGAGGCCCTGGGCAGCTACTCTAGCAGTTGGCAACCCTGCCCACAGCAGGGGGGTTGAAACTAGATGATCTTTAAGATCCTTTTCAACCCAGGCCATTCTATGATTCCATGATTGTTCTTTGCCACCCACACGCCCAACTCTTCTCCTCCCTCCTGGCCCACGCAGGCTTCTAGCAGACTTCAACCCCTGCGCTCAGCAATGCATCTGGGGCGATGCTACTCACAGCGACTGCAGGCACCTTTCAGTCATTTCCACACACAAACACACACCAGAACCAGCTTCAGTCTCTGATGACATGACTTACCATTGGTTAGAGGAAAACCTGACAGATGAAATTAATAATTAAAGCCACAAATAATAAAATTTGAAAAGTATGTCTAGAGTGTCTGGATATAGAGTAATACAAACTTTGGCAGTGCCAGGCAACTGCCTTGTGGAAACATTGGGTGGCCTGAAATTAATTTGTGTAGTTTTTGCTTATGTAAAATGTTCAACTTCGTGACAACATCTGTTAAGAACCCAGAGGTTGTAGATGTCCAGCTTGCATTTATATGAAATAGAACCAGATGCAGCTGTTGGGAAATAGACTATAAAATTATCTGAATATTTTTTAAGTGACTTCACTGATATTTTGTCTCTTTTTTTATAATGATTCATGATTAATATTTTTAAAGGTGATTTATCTTTCATCTTGGGTTGCTCTATTGTTGACCTAACCTTAAGAAAACACGATAGAGCTGGAGAATAAAGAAAGTTTGCTGAAGGTAATATTTTTTGTATATTTCAATTAGGAAAATATGAATTAAAGTCTGTACAGTTATAAATTATGGATATTAGAAGACAGTTATATCATCTTATTTTTTTCTTTCAAGCAGAATAAAGCTGAAAATTTCTTGTCTTTTTTATTATACTGCTGTGGATGATAGCACTATACCGAGTGGATTAGCAACTGTCTGTCCTTTTGACTCAGCAACTGTGATTGATAGAGGTAGACTATATAGCAGCCTCTCTCTCTACCTCTTTTGTATTACTAATAGTAGATTATAACAATTAAAGGACACAAGCCTCATCTTCATTTATGGAAATTCAAGAAACATTTGTTCTGAAAATAGAAATCGTATTTATGGAAAAGCTTTTTGAGGTTTCTAGTAGTACCATCTGGTTGCTCCATCAAACAATTGTTGCAGTCAATTGTCTGAAAACCAGAGAACTGAAGTACTTGCTTTAAATTTAGCACTCGTTTCACTGTGTCGCTGGGGGGAACATTGCACATGCATAAAGCCAAGTATGTGTTTAAAACATCTCATTGAGTAAAAGTATTTGACAGCTAATGCACTGATGTCTACAGTGGGAGTTCTGTTATGCTCCTTTTCAAAGCTACTTTATGCTTGAGGTATTGCTGCTAACTTTGTCTTTTACAATTTTGGGGTTGCATATATTACTGTTGGGTTTTGTTTTTTTTTTTCAAAAAAAGATAAAAACCCATCCTTTTAATGAATTAAACCTTAAACTCTTGAAATAAGCTACTTTTCCTTACACCAAAAAAAGGAAAAAAAGTATGTTGTCTATGAGAATTTTTGAAGCTATTTCAACAAATGTCAGAATTATCAGTAAACTCCTATTTAAATCACTATGGTATCTCAGGACTTATGTGGCATTTGATAACACATCAAACCTTATCAGGGATATGAAATAACTACTAAAAGTTTGATTAAATGTTGTGAGCCTTGTTCTTTGCAACAATTCCCTGTCCTGTTTGCAAAAATTGCAAAGAAAATACTCTGGCCATATTCCTGCCTCTTTCCAAAGCAAATCATTTGTCTCCAATACATTTGAAAAATAAATATATTTCAGTTTGTAGGAAGTACAGAGGTCTCATGTAATCCACAAATGAAGGTTGATAAATAATTTGTGAATTAGAGTGCAGAGTAAGGAAAGCTGATGATGCATCTAAGAACTCTCTGTGAGCCCAGGCTCTTTCCAGAGAGATCAGTCATGTTTGTGGCTTGCTAGGTAAAGGCTATGAAATAACTCTTCCCATTTGTTTGTTTGCTTGTTTGTTCTTAGGAAAGGGAGTGTTATACAACTGGAGTTCTTAATATTTCATATACAACAAAGCCTGTGAAGTTAATCCATAGGTAAAGGTCTGTCCCACTCCGCATGAACCCACTGACAACTCCTGGGTGTGCATACTCAGAACCTGATTGCCCAGCGCGTTGTACTGCTGAGGGTCCTTGGGTGAGCAGAGCTGCTGGTCCCACTCCTCAGCCTTCGCACCTCAGCCATGGCCATTGGAGCTGAAAGAGGAACGTATGGGACTCTTGGGCTTTATGGCATATTTCATCCACATTGACAACTCGTAATTGGTTTCTAGTTCTATAATGAAATGGTTGAAGCATTTTCTTAAGGGTATTTCCCTGTTGCATGAGTTGATCTCTCTTTACTTATATTTTGGGAGAGGGGAAAGTCAGTATTTCCGTTAGATAATCTCATGTTCAGTAGTAAGAATTCACTTCCCCAAAAAAAGAGTAAGCAGTGGGGAAAAGGAAAACTGAAATTTCTCAGATCCTCCAGGGTTTTACCTAATTGTCAAAAACACCAAAGTAAAGGCTTAAGTTTTATTTTTGCACACATGCAAAGAAAATAAATACCCGAAAAATCTAATAGTCCATAAAGCTTGGGAAACTTTCAAGTGGTGTGAAAGAATAACCAGAATGACCTCTAGTCCCTCAGCTCTCTTGGGAGCTGGAAGAGAAGCTTGAAAGGACGGATGTGGAGTATGTTGTTTAAGAACATCAGCAGATCTTCTTGGAGTTACTAACTGATCATGGTATTTCATGTCATGCCCTAAAACATGGGTCTCAACCCTGCCTCCAGAGCAGAGAAGACAATTCTGCTTCTAAACTGTAAACTTTCACATTCATAAATAAACAATTTATGGTGTTAAACTGCTGTTGAACAAAATCACTGTAGACTTAATACCAGACACAGTTGTTTTAATAGTGGTTAATCAGCTGAAAAAAACCCCATACATTAATCTTGCAAACATGTTTGGACCTTTATTGTTTATTGTCTATGCAAATGGGTAGGTCCTGTTTCCTAGGCTAAGTACATCCTCACACTGAGGGATAGTTAGAGTACTTTATAAAATGCTTTTATAAAAAAATTATCAGGTAAGTTTGAGATTCTCTTTCGTTCAGTAAGTTGGTTTCTTAGCTTTTAAAGTCCAATTTCTTCCTGTTTTTCTATTAAGAAAATTTTTTATAAAAAAGAAAGCTGAGCTTCTCAGACCCCATGTGCAGATTTCTAAAAATGAAGAATATTGAGAGACTGCTGGTAGAAAAAGACAAAAATTGGCAAAGTTGTTTTGGGGTGGGAGGGGACTTTTTTCTTTTTTGTCCTTCATGCACCTGCACATTTTACACTGTTTTTTGAACAGCTGCGTTTGGTAGTGTAAGTGTTGCCTGTCACAAAAACATATGCTCCAGCAATCCCAAGAAACTGTGAGATGTTCAGTGACTCATGAAGTTTCTCAGAACACTTTTCCTGCAAATACGTTAATGTATTTCATAACCACAGAGCAACATTTACAATCAGTTCTTCAAAGAGGAATGTGGGGTAATGCAAGACATATGTGACTTTCTTTTTCTATTGGTAATTTTTTTCTTTTTTACTGTGAGATCTGTGAAAATGGATTAATGATAGATTTTTCTTGCTCTAGTCCATCTTGAAACTCAATACCCATCTCGCCCTCTGTACAAAATCGTAGGCGTAAAATGGACAGAGGCTTTGTTTAAAGTGCAAAGAAGATACAAATAGGAGACGGAAACAAGAATGTCATAACAATATAGAAATAAATAATGAATATGTGAGATCAGTATCCTGCAAACTTAGGGCACATGAGCTTCTTGTGCGAGCTGTCCTGCTGACTTCAGCGGAAAGCTCGTGTGACTTGTTGAATTATCCAAACAAGTATTCTTTTGTTAGATGCAGGAATAGTTTTAAAGTATTTCATTTGCTTCTTTCTCTTTGAGGAATGCATGTTGTTGCATAAGAGAAATTGAGATTGGATTTAAGGTCAGGGCATTCTCACTTCTTAGTTCATGCACTGAGACAACAACAATAATAATAACAATAATAATAATAAAAATGAAACTCTTATTTCTTTTGTACACTTCTGAGATCGCTGCTCCGAGTTCAGGTACGTGCATTTCATCATTACTTTGGTAGCAGTTCCTTTGCATTTCCATGTAAATATCAGGGGCAAGTAAAATGCGGCATCAAGTATTTCATCAGTTTGGAGATGCAGCATTTTAAACACCGGTTTGTTGATGATTCTGCTTATGGTGAAACACCAGCATTAAAATGTTTATATATAACATGGGAACTTCAGTATGTCTCCTCTCTTCTTGCAGAAGTCACCAAAGATCAGGATGAGCTTTGCTTGTCACAGTTTCTGCCACACAATAGAGAAGAAGGGCCATTCTCTTAAAACAAACAAACAAACAAACAAAAACAAAAACAAACCCAAACCCAAACCACCAAACAAAAAAACACAAACACCACAAGTCACTGAAAAACAAATGAAAAAAACCCCAAAATCATATTATATTATTTAGGCCAGAAAGGACTGTGACAACAGAGTTATAAGTCTATAGTAGCTTCCCTGGGCATCTTTTCAGAAGGAGAGTTACTGCTAATCTGTTAGATCATGGTCCTCATAGAAGCAACCTTCCTTTTGTGGGATTTATTGAAACCTTTACCCCACTTGTTGTCTTCCTGTAGCATCTGCCTGTCTTGATTTCGACCTTATTCCCATTATAGTACTTAGGGAAGTGTTGTGTAGGGTGAACCTTCACTTTCCCTTCCAGTCCTGTCCTGAGAATTTGTGCTGTTGATAGGGGAAAAAAACACATATAGCTGTGTAACAAAAAATGTTTATTTTTCTTGAGCTAGCTTAGAGCTTTTGAATTATTTTTCAAGACAATACTAGTTGTTTAATCCAACCTGTGTGAAATATGTTGTTTTTTCTCTCTTCAGTTGTGGATGAGGTCTTTATCTACTTCCTTTTTTATATCTGTGCTGACAGGTTTATGACATTGCTACTATGTTTTCCCAACTATAACAGTATAGCCAACTGCTCCTAGCAGTGGAAAAATACTGGTGTAAGACTTAGAAATGATGGGTGTGAGAGTTGTGAATGGCTGAGCTCTCATGAGCCATCACCACCACCACCAAGTTGGTGTTTGTTAGATGTTGCTCATGTCCATAACATCAGTAACATCTGCAGTTTCATAAAAACAGCCTTTGTAATTAGTTTTGACTGGAGTGGTTGCTGTAGGGTATATTGGAAGAAGAGAGCTTTATGCAGGTTAGAAAAGCAGAAAATTCTCCTACCTGAGGGTCCTATCCCATCTGTAACCGAAATGCCATCGGTGTAGAGCAGCAGAGAAGGTCTCAGTCACTTCAGCATTCTCCTAATGCAATCCAAATCACCGCAGGGCTGTAGCAGGTCAGAAGCAGTTAGTCTGGGGCTCACAACCACAAACATTTTGCTCTTTTAATTGTGGTTATGGGAAGTGGGAATTCAATGGTGAGACAAGTTCAGGCAAAAAGCTTACACAGTAAAATAAATAATAAAAAAATGTTGTCCTGGATTAGAGTAAATTTCCCCAAGCCATTAGCTATGGCTCACCACAGGCTACGGGCTTGGCTAAAGATACACCTCCACAGCAGGGCTGCACGCATGAAGTTGTTTTGCCAGGCGTGTAACACCAGCCAAATTTCTAATGTGGGACATTTCTCTAGTTACTCTGTGACGTTACAATGAATTCAAAAATGAGGCTGGTGGATGGATCCAGCTGCAAATGATAATTGCAAAGTCCCTTGGATGTTGGGTACATTAGATGTAACTCTGTACTTCGCAGCCTTGATCCCATCTCTAATTACAAGCAGCCTAAGGAAAGAAAACAGAGAAACCTTGTCAAAAACAGACCAAAACCCAACCACATGAATATACATGACCCTGTTGCACAAGTGCAACCTATGCAGTGAGGGTGACTGGCCCAAAAGATCATAATACACTCTCCGGCTGTAAAATGTATAGGTCACCCTCCAAGTTGGTATTCACAATTCATTTGGGATAAAATGCATCTCCCTGAGAATATGTTGGCATTTCCAAATAGCTAATTATTCCTTTTCTATTTTCTCACATTTTGCATGTGAATGTAGCTTCTCTCCAGCTTCTCACTCAGTGCTGAGACAATGAGCTCCCTGCCCACAGGGCTTCCCTCTTCCATCTCACTGAAAGGAGACATAGTGCCTCCTACTTTATCTTTGTGCTGACAATATGTACAGCAATTGAGAACTACACTCACAGAAATCTTCCTAACAAACAGCACTGTTTGGGCCTGAGGCTGAACTTAGAGTTTGCCTAAAAGACTTAACAAGAAGAGCAGGGGGATGATATTAAAACGCTGTGGCAGAGACTAAGTCCGTTCATCTCCCCCAGGTATTACAAATGGAAAAGGTTAAGCAGGCAGCTCAGCTGAGTCACTTCAGATGTATATGGTAGGAATAAACACTTGTGGTGTGACATCCACACCCATGTGCTGTTTACATCAAGCAAACTACAGCGTGAGTTTATGAGATGTGTGTATGTAGGACTGTATTAAACTGAAATAAACTGACCTACAAATTGGTACATTTATTATAAGTCTGGGGCTGTGAGTGTTCTTTTCATCTGCTAAGAATCCTGATTCGAAGCTATCCAGCCTCCACACCTTCAGCCAGAGCGCCTTGCCCTGGAAAGTACAGCAGCAGATAAAATGGGTAAGAAGACTTTGCTCCCATTCTGCAGCCCAGAGCTGGCACAGCCATCCTGCTTGCAGGCAGGAGGTGCACAAACGTGGCTTCTCCTGCCCACAGGAGCTCAGTCGGGTAAAAAGGTGCAGGAGATCCATTCACGTTTGTGTGAGTGGTGAAAGCAGGAGCACGCTGAGAGCAAGGCTGCCACGAACCTGGTGCAGGCTGAGACACCACAGGAGTGAACCAGCCACATCCCAGAGACAGCGGGTGCACCCTCACAAGCAGTGTTGTTGCAAATCGCTGTCCTGGGTTGTCACAAGGCATAATTTGGAAACCAGCATCTTGGCAACTTAGCTGCTGGAGGCAGCCCTCCTGGAATTGAAAGCAAGTCACAAAATTGTGAGTGGCATCTTATTTGTTCTCAGTACTTCACTGTTGATGTGCAAGCCAAAAAGCTGTTAATGAGTTAAACCCAACCTAACAGGTTCTGCTTCAATCCTCCAGCAGTGTCAGCATGGTACCTGTATCAAGAGAGGTAGTCAGTCATTAAAAGTAGAAATCATCCCTCATAGCAAAACAGCAAAACAGTGCCCCGGCAACTCTGAGGATTGGGAGCATATGCCAGAGAGTATAAAAGGAAAGAAGCGTGCATGGGTAGGGAAAGAAAAAAAGGGTTTGACAGCTTATCTGATGATGATCCAGGAAGAAAGCTCCTCATGGCATAAATCTTCATACTTATTACAAGTCCATGGTTAGCTGCAATCAGGACTTATGACTCTTATTCATCAATTTGATTTTGAAGTAATAACTCAACACTCTTTTGGCTTTCTCATTTCAGATTACCAGTCTGTAAAGCCATTGAAACTTCCTATAAACTCCAGGAAGAAAAAAAAAAGAAAAATCAGTTTTTAGTGGTAGGCCATTGGTTTTCCTATGTGTGTAGATTTCTGACTGAGAAAAAGAAAGCTGAAAGGATAATTTGATTTCACTATTGGATATTTTTAATTCAAATAAATTGTGGGCTTTTAAAATGTAAATTCAATAAACCAGTGCTCAGATACACGCAGTCTAGTTTACAGCCATTTCTAATGTTAACCGTTTATCCTATAAATAGTGTGAAGTTAAGAAAGGCAAGCTGGGCAATGTTCAGCCATGATATATAGACAGACTTTTGGCTTCTGTTGCCTTGGAAAAATTTCTTCAGTTATATCTTTAGTTATCAACATCTTTGGCAAATTTGAGTCACATAATAGAAACTTAGTCAAAGTTTTCAGAAAGTTAGAAAAGCCAAGCATTTGCTTTGACTTGAGTAACGAGTAAAGCTTAGCTCTGAATCATTTTTCCGCAGGTAACATGCAAGTTGCTATTTTTAAATTTTTTTAAGAGAAAAAAAATGCTCTAGAGTCTCATCCAAAATTGACTACCAATTGGAAAAAGTGCTTTTTCGTATTTTTCTTTATTTTTTTAAACTTAATTAAAAGCTAAGTGAAGGAAAATCTTGAGAATCCTGAATATTCAGTATTAGGACTGCACATGTAACTACACTGCTCGCATGGCTGGAAGTCGCCTGCAGCTAGTTTTTTACTCAGAGGTCTATATTCCATAGTCATGTACACAGTCCAACGCTGATCTGAGTAAAGGACTGCAGGTTTTCTTACATACATGTAAAAGAAGGTAATATGAAGCACTGAGAATCTTGTTACATAGGGAGACATACTTTTCAAATAATATATTGTACAAAGAGGTTTCTTTAGAAAATAAACAGAAACAAAACAAAGCAGAAAAAGAGCCACGATCAACTTTAGCTTGGTGATTTTCCACCCATCTAAATACATGGGGGATATATTAACTTCTAAGAATATATGTACCAATCCCACTGATCATTTCCTTGCTGATAACCTTCCTTTGAAAAAGCAAAACTGTGTGAATCCTATAGCAGAGTGTCTTGAAGCCAAAGACTGGCAAGGACAGGGATCCATGGCAGGGAACAAGAGTAGGGATCCCTTGGGATCAGAGTAACCCATGTCCAGGAGGCTAGATCACTCTCTCGTAGGACCAGTTTTCATCTCCTTTTCTCAAGCTCAAATCATATAATCTATTAATATGAACAACCCCGAAGTAAAGCACTACTCGGTGTCAGGCTGTCAGGTTAGGAGTCCTATGAGACGTTTTGCAGAGCCTTTTGGCCAACTACCTGACAACACCTGTGTCAGAACAATTCTACGCAGTGAGGGGCACAGGTTGTGTGTGAAGTACTTGGGGATTTACCTCCTTTTCTTTTGCTATCGGCTGCTATCACAGACTATTTCTTCGTGTTTGAAAAAGAGAAAATGAAGGTGTTACAGGTACTAACACTTCTACTCTGTGAAATCAGTCATAAAGGGATATTCTGGAATGTCACAGCTTGTGTAGTGTAATGCTTTAATTAAATGCCATGTCCTCAACAGCCTGCAGTCCAAAGATGTCAACTTCACCTAAATCTTCTGATACACACAAAAAAAAAGAGAGACAGAAAACAGCAGAAATAAATAGCAGCTCTATGAGACAGAATAAGATTGTGTTAGCAGGGAACTGTGGAGCCAGGGAGGATTAAGGGTAATGGAGATCACAGGTATTTTGTAGGATCAGAATCTTTTTTTTTCCTTGAAGGAACTTCTTGTTAAGAGGCAGACATTATACTGCTGCAGTTTTTATGCAAGAGATATCTGAATGCCTGCAAAATATTTGGAGCATGAATGAAGACTGATGCCATTACAAACATAACACTTATTTTCCAAAGAAAGTGCAAGGAAATGGCATCTGAGAGAGCTTGAGCCTTGTGTAGAGGACTGAGGCAGTGAGAATGTAGAGGTCTCTTTCTAACCTTCAAGATATTCCAAGAACAGAGTGTTCCTTGCCAATTTTTGTACAAAAAAAAAGGAGAAGGAATGCCTACTTTCTGGAACAGGTCCCAGTGCCATATAGCTGCTTTGACTCCTTTCTGGGGTGTCTAATTCTGGCTTTTCACTGCTCAATCAGGGTTCTGGATCTCATCCAAATAGTGTGCTCTCTACAATCAAGTTACAGTAGCACCCATATTTTTTCATTTTCTTGCCTTTTTTTTTCTTTTCTTTGCCTCTTCATTTTTTCATCTTTAAAATTGGATTTTTTTTTCTTTCAAATAAGTGCCAAAGAAAAGTTGAGCAGTCTAGTAATACGAAAGTGTGAGGTGAGATCCATCTAGCCTAACTTTGTGTGTCTGTATTCTAGATGTTTGCTGTTGACTTCAATGCTTGGCTTTCTGTCTGTGATGGTTTTAGACGCTTTATGTTTAGATGTTTCTTCTTAGGATGAGACGACATTCACCCTACCAATGCCTACTTCTGTCTACTGACTATAAGAGACAGGTATATATACACTTTTACACTGTAGGCTTCACTGTGGGGTCAGACTAATGCAGAATGCCTGGTTCAGCCTTAGATATCCTGTGGGATCTTTGGCAAAACACCTCATCATTTCACGTCCGTTCCCCACATGTAAACCATTCATTCATCACACAATTGTAGTGCTACCCTCTGCCTGACCCCTGTGTTAGACTGGAGGTTGGCCAGGGCAGATGATTGTCTTCCCTTATGTGGAATCACAATCCTATTTGAAGCTGTGAAGTGTTGCACTGATTACAGTAATTCGTAATGCCATACTATTGGTTCATAATATTTTTTAAAACAGCTTGAAGAAGTGAAGTGCTCAGAAGGACATGGAGTTAATGAGAAAAAGCAAAGGCATGTGTTATACAGAAGAGTGTGAGAGAACAGCTGTTGGGGAAGTGTAGGTCATCACTTGCTGTGCAGTTTTGTAATCAAAGTGTAAATTTTAGTCTAGCTTTATGGTAAATAGCTTTAGGTCTACCTGCTGTCTGCCTCCTAAGGATCTTTATCCTTCCTCAGTGGAAATGAGTGGGTGCTTAAAAATATGAATTATTGAATTCTGTAAAGGTAGTTCAGTCAGGAAAGCTAAAACAGATTAAAAAAAAAAAAGGGAAAAAAACCCCACAGCCCTCTGGGGTTCTGACGTTCCAAAGGTTTAGAATTTATTAAGATAACAAGGCAAATCGTTCTGTTTTCCAGAAAGGAACAAATCTTCTCCCAAACAACAGTAAATTAATATTCCTAGTTTTCCTGAATGGGCTTCCAATTTCTCTTCTCATTCTTCAAAATACAGCATTCAAAAAAATCTATTGATTTGTCAAAGATTTATTTATTTTTGGATGTGCATGAAGCACTGTCTTGCCAGGACCTCAATAATTTAGAACAGGAGAAAAACACACCTGGGATTTCTACCTTAATTAATGTCAGTTCCATACACTCTGCAAGGGGATTTTCCAAGGGTTAATATATATTATGCATTGTCATTATTAATTTCTTCTCTATATGAATATTTCTACTGAAGTAAGGTCCAGATGGCACTCCAAGCTTATAGCTCTCTAATGATTTTCCCCTTAAGTTTTCCCCTTAAATTTTCCTAGTACTTTTACTAAGAGACTACGAAGATTAACCTGTAGAGTTTCCAAAAGCAACCAGAAAGTTCCAAACCAAAGAACAGCGAACTTTCCCTATCATTTCCTATCAATTCAGTTACAAAGAGTACCACTAATGGAGCTGTGGACAAATGCTTTGCAGTTTATAATTTTTCCTGTTCTATGTGAGGAGAACCTCATGGATAAAGTGTATACAGGTGATGTGTGATGGAGGATGATACAGAGACACTCAAATCTCAGAAACTAAAATTGTGTAACACTTGTTCAGGCAACAAAACCATACACTCCATTTCTTTAGTACCTTTTACAATCCGTTTTATACTAATGTGGCTTTTCTTATGAACAGAGACTGAATTTGTGGTATGTTTTAAACTGCTTTCTGACTGTGCATGGGATGGTGTAAGTGTAGCATCTGTGCCTCCATCCTGCGTTAGCCTGTCACCAAGTGGTTCAGGCACTGAACAGAAAGAGGATGAAGTACAAGGTGTTCATGAGACTTTGGAATTAAGCTGGGTCCTCAGGCACTTCAAGATTTTCAGCTCCTCCAGGATTAATCATAGTAAATAATCATCAGTGGGTGGTGGTTTTGGATTTAGATTTCGGACTGAGATATCCAGTAACAATGAACAGATGCTCTTAGCAAATCATAGTACTATGCAGGACGGTTGCAATCCTTAAGCTATCAGTCATATCAATATCTACTTGAATTGAGGAATCTCCATGTCTCCACTTTTCCTCCAGAAGTAGAATTGAAGCAAAGAGAAGCTAATTGTCTCCAGGACAAAAAGAAGACAGAAAATATCTCAAATCCTATGCCAGGACAGATTTGCTGAGCCAGCTTTCACTTTTCTGAATGGCCACCACTGCAGCTTTGGCTTCAATCCATAATGAAGAGATATTTGGGAACTGATCTTAAAAAGCATTTTTGAAGAGGAAAAAAAAAGCAATGCTGAAAATGCATTGCTTTTCTAAAAAAACCAAAAGTTCACATTTATCTGAAAAACTCCAACTCCACACCTTAAGCAGATGTAAAAAGATTTTCCTGTTCTCAAGGAGTATTTTTCATGTTCTGATTTGTCTGTTTTCAGTTTTGCTTTTGATTTTCAGTAGAAAACAAACCAAACCAAAACAAGAATACTAAAGGATAAGTTCATGAACAAACCTTGAAACAGCTACTTTCAGATAAAAGCATTTTTAGTGAAATAGTTGTAATTGCTCTACTAATCATATTTGGAGCATTTCCTATAGATAGGCAATTGCTTTAAGAATGTGTTATTTTCTCAACACACATTTAGTTCATTTCTCTGATAGTCCCTCGTGAAGTCACTGAAGAAAGAAAAAAGGAGGATACCAAAGCACCCAAAGCCAACAGACTCATTATCTTCCAGGATAAACTTTTTCTCAAAAGCCAAGCCTACTCTGGAAAAGCAATACCTCAGCAGGAAGGTGCAAATACACTCACTGTGTTTTTTTTTTCCATCCACACAAGTCTTCAGAACTGGCATAATGAATATAAGGAAGATGAACTAAGGAGATAGTTTATTATTGGCATCATCAAATCTGAGCACAGATAATTTGGCCTATAAGGTCTCAAGACAGAAATAGAAGAAAGGACTAAACAGGTCCATTTTGAAAGACTGCCATTTGGTGGTGAGATGTTAGTGTCATCTAAACCTTAAAATCACTTTATGGCAGTAGTTTTTCAATATCATTTGGGTTTGAGATGGCAGGCATGGGTTAGGCCAGTTTTGATCCCATTCAGATTTGGGCACTGAATAAGTGGTGGCTTTCTTGATTTTAGTTTTCGACTTTGTCCCTTACTTTAATCCAAATTTTGCCTTGCAATTCTAGAAGAACAGACTGCTATATTTCAGTGAGACTTTGTGGACCTGATCCTCAGTCCTTAACTGAACTGATCACATCTCCTTCTGCTGTGGCAACTGCAGACTTCTATGCCAAGTTAATATTCCTTTAAAAATCTGTGAAAAATGGGAACTCACCAGACTGAGCAACAGCAAAGCAGCGTTGCATCAGATCAAGACAAAGAGGGAGTTTTGTCAGAGAACAATATTTCTAGACTGGATCACTTAATTTCTAGACTGGATCACTTAATTTCAGGTTTGAAGTGTTGGAGCTGGAGGGGAGACATAATTCTTTTTTCTTAGCCTACTGATCAGACTCCAAAGAACTAAAACATGTAAAGTAAAATGAGAAATCACTAAAATTTCATCATTATATCTTAGGATATCTTCATTCATACTTCTCACTCTGTTGAATAAAACAGATTATTCAAATCTATTTACTCTAATTCTCAATAATACACTTTGTAACCTCAGAACAACATTTTTTGTCTCTGCCTGTTCTTCCCTTTCCCTTTTTATTTTTTATTTCCGTAAGTCAACATGTATCAGAGCTGGAAATTTGTAGTTGTTTAACTGTAAGTAACTGTATTTACAGACAAAGTACAGCTATCTCATTACACAGGTCAAAAGCCAATTTATTTAGAATACAAAACATTTAAAAACCGACATCTGTTCTTGAGATACACAGAACTTCTGAATTGACGTCAACGATGTAACCACACACAACAATGTTTCCAGGGAATTTCCTTAGTGCTTTTATCTGAATGATAACTCAGTTCAATATAGTGTGGTTTATGTTTTTTTTTCTTTATGATGCACAATAGTGTGAAAGGACAAATTTTTAAAATGCCCAATAGTTATAAGGTGAGCCAAATTCAAACCAGCCAACCTTAGTTATCCTTATATCACGAGGGTCTTTTTTGGGACCAGATACAGATCTGATAGGCACTGCTGGGAAATTGCCCCTTACTGTAGAAGGTGAACCTTTGAAAACTGGGACCACTTTGGAAGCTGGGGAGTAAATAGATGTAGGCTTTCAAATGTTATGTCTTTTAAAGGTAAACTGTCAGCAGTAGCTATTTGGTTTCTGTGAACACTAGTATTTCCCTAAAAGATTTCTGGCAATGATTTAAATCTGCAGGTTTCTGTATTCATCATAGTATGAAACATATATTGAGAGAATAACTTACAGAAGCTACTGCCACTGTCATTAAAGTGCAGATTTGCTCTCTTTTGGTTCCATATTTGCAAAACATGCCTTTGAAAAAGAATCACCAGGAAATAGGGTTACTTTTCCTTAGCTATTTACAGGGTGTTAGCCTCTAAGAATGCCATAAGGAAGCAAGTCTTTTGGGACCATCAATGATAGTTCAATGTCTACATATAAAGGATCTTTCTCTTATCGGTATGACAATGACCATGAAAACACTTGAAAGAGGAAAACTCAAGCTTAATTTTGAAATGCCTATATGTGACAAATTCTGGAGGTAATATGGGTTCCTCAGATGCCATTTATAACATGAAGAATCTCTCTATGATTCTGAGTAATTAGAAGTTAGGAGTGTCCTGAAACCTGGAGAATTTTTTTGTCCTCTTTAGTTAACGATGTCACCAGTGGCTAATCTAGCCCGGTACAATTGCTTTATCATAATCCTATTACTTAAGGCTGGGAAATACCATGTAGTCATCTAGTCCATGTAGTCATCTAGTCTTGCTCATTGGTAGTAATGATTAATGTGTTTCAGACCTTATAGCAGGATTCTTTTGCTGTTCCATAAGCAGTAGAAGGCTGATCCCCTGTGGATATACATCCTACCCTAAGACAAGGTTGATTCCATCCATATGGAATATGAACTCCCCAATCAGCCCAGAGGTACATGTAGTGGGGTTAGTCCACATCTGACACAGACTGCTTCAGACTTACCTACACAGAGGGTTTAGTCCTGACCTGCAGACATGCGTGTTTGATCAGCCCAGCTAGATGATACCCTGTGTGACTGAGCATGCAGCTACTTCCAAAAGGGTTCAGTAACAGTTAACTTCTGTCTGCCTTTTCTTCATGGGGAATGTCTCCTTCTCTCTTCTAATGTGCTCCAAATTTTGACAATACTTTCAGACATGTACCTATTTTTGAATCTTCTATCCTTTTTCAAGATTGAAATTAGGCAATGTGTTTGGAATTGGATGGTGCTCAGTACTTACTAGACATATAATTTAGCAGATTACATGGTTGCAAAAGCCTTATTTCTTAAAGTAATCAGAATTACTAAACAAATCATCTGACGGCAATAAAAGTGCTAAGTGCTACAAATCCGTAATTTCAGGTGTTTTCCAAAAGGCATACAAAATGTGACTTATAGTGCTGGATTTTTTCAGCTCTCCTTCTACTTCTTGCCTACTCACATAAAGTGTTTCACTATGGATGGTCGTAAGCGTGACCTAAGTTATTATGACTACAGCGCAATGAGTATTTTCAAGAAAAATTTTTCTTGTTCTCTTTAGGAATACAAAACTAGACCTCATAATGACTGCAAACAGTGACACAGAGGTTGCCTAACATGGAGAATCACTAGTAGCATAAGTGATGGCTGAACAAGGGGTTTTTTTGTTATTACCTGAGGACACTGTACTGTTAGAAAGGAGAGCAAATTAGCTTTTGATCAAAACAATGGAAGTAGTTTTTTTGAAAGGCTTCATTTACATATTTTTTTCCCTGGAAAATGTCTGAAGCTCTTAGCTGCTGTAGTCACAGTGTTTCCAAACAAGGATTTGGTCCCCTAAAACCTGATCTTGAATCCAATTTTTAAAATTTTTTCTAAAATTTGTCTAAATATGTCTTATTTATGCACATCAGGAGAGGAGAAACATGAGTCCAGCGTGTTGGATGGAACACAGAATAGGTGAACATGGAATAGTTAGGCCAGACATAGAAAGTTTTCAACTGCTAGCATAGTGAGATTTTATTATAACTTTAATAAGATTGTAGTGGCATGAAACGTGCCTATTTTTAATATGGTGATGGAAAGAAATGTATGATATTGTTGTCTGTAATAAAAAAGCTCTGGGCTTGATGATCAAGGAAGAAAGTGCCTTGCAGCTCTATGCCCCATGGTTTGGACACAGCACTTCTATTCATTTTAATGGGAATTACATGCCCAATTACAAAGATAATTTTGAAAACATGTTTTGCTCTTTGAAAATTATACAGGAAGTTCAGAGAATGTGTGTTGTGTTGACAAATAAATCTCCCTCTGAGTTAGACACCAATCAACAAGTGTGAAACTTTTGAACCAACATTTTCAAAACCAGATGGCTAGAACTAGATTACTAGATTTATATTTAGGCACTTTTTTGAGTTACTTTTCAGAAGTGCAAGTTTTTAAAATGGTGGTTTCAGTAACATGGGAAAAGTTGGTAGACAGACGTCGAAAAGAAGAGCAGTCAGAAGTATCTATGCCTCTGAGATCTGAATAGTGAGGTCCTTAGCATCATAGGTAGAATTCCTTAATATTAATGTAAAAACTTTGATTCTGTATTACATGATATTTCTCCTTAGTTTTCACTCAAAATCCTCTTCTTTTTTCCATTGCACTGATGGAATTAATTAGCTTTCTTACACTTTTTTCATTATGTGAAGGAATCATTTGTGAAGCTGTTTGCTCCTGGTACAGATAGACCAGAGGCTAAAGTTCTCTCTCTCTTTCTTCCTCCCTAACTGCTAATTTATTTCCATTAAAATAAAACAGAATTTTTTTTCATTCATATTCACAGCTAATTTAACTGTGTTGGGAGGAGGGTTCCATACAATAAAATACCAATGAAACTGAGACAATGGAATGAAGCATGAACATATGAGAGACAGAGTTCCAAATGCTGCAAGTTTTCAGGAAAAAAAAAAAAGGGAAATAAATTAAGAAATATTGAACAAAAGATCTCTTTAGAAAAAAGTGGTTTCTCAGCAAAGTTTAGACACTTTTATTTTTTTTTTTAAGCACAAAATCAGACTGGGTATGCTGTAATGCAATATTATGTACTTAAGACTCACCTTCCCCTTTCATCATTTCTTTCTGTAGGTGGATAATGCTCAGTATCTTCCTTCCTAACCAGAGGAGGCAAATTAGGCTTCTTACTTTTACAACTGAATCTCCTTTTTTTTTTGGCCAGCTCGCATGGCATGGGCAGTCTATCTCCATGTGTTCCCCGTTTCAGGAAGACATCATTAACCCCACTACTCTCATAAGCTGCATGAAATAAAACGTGGCAAAGAAGAAGTTTCTTTCAAATTCTTTTAAAAATCCCCTATGTCTATGGAACAGACATGCTTTATTGAACAAGTCTCAGAGCAGTATCATGATTTACTGCTTTTTCAACTCAGACTAAGTCTACGTTAAATCACCAGTATATGTGATGTCAAGGTGCATGTAGAGGTAGACGGAAATTCAGAACATGTAGATATGTTAGAGATTTAAAGATAAGGATTTAAGCATGTGCAGTAGCAAATCACCTTTAGAATTTTTTTTTTGGTACCTGCCAGCTTTTGGAGTCTGCAGTAGGTGAACTTTACACAGTCATAGATGAAGAAATTCTGCCTTATCCTCCAGCCAATACTGGCCTTCTAAGCAGCCTGGACTTCTTTCCAGTAAGACCTACCACAAGAATGTGTTCTGTCTTCTACTACAAGCAATTTTTTTTTTTTTTTTCCGGTCTCAGACCTAACCTGGGTTTTGGGTTAACGTATAGAATGTAACTCACCAGTGAATGACAGAATCTCTCATGATTCATACTTACATGGCTATTGGGAATTTATCTTTGGCAATTACTTGCAGATGAGACAGGAAGCCCTCCTTCCTTGATAGAGTGCATTTCTGAGATCTGAGTCAGTAGTGATACTAGGTTGTGAAGCAGAAAGGCAGTTTTTGTTAGAGATAAGGAAAACAGGAATATCTAGCTGTACCTCAGTCCTCTTATTCAGTACAGATTTGTCCTATGGCTGCTTGCTAGTGGCTTTTGGACAGCCCCACACAGTATGGTTACATTTTCTGTCATAATTACCAAGTGAATTTGGGACAAAGAGAAGCTAAACCAGGGCTGACCCTCTTTCACTTATATCAGTCATTTGGTTTTCTTGAAAGGTTTTTATTCAGAAAATACGGTCTTGAAGGAAGCAACGGTTATCTATATCTGTATAGTTGTTGCTATTAAATTGTAAGTCCCACAATGCCAACAAACAGTTAAATTACAAAGATAAGATTTTTATCAGTAAATGTTACATGTGTAGCTGTCTACAGCAGAAATAATTACTCCATGTTTCTTTTATAAATACAGGAAAAAGAGCATGTTGATCTCTTTTAGATATCTTAAATATGACTGTAACCACAGTCGTCAGCATTTGGTCAAACCAATCACACCTAGAATTCTTAAAGCCTTGTATTCTTACCCAGTGGTAAAGCAGCCTCTGTAATTTGTGCACTCCATAAATAAAAGAGAAGAGCAACAAAATAAGTGGATGAATGTAAAACAATGGCACTTTAACAGTCTAGATAGCAGAAATTTCTTATTTTATTAGAGATGTTTGCTCTTCATGCTTGGAAAGCAGCATTTGCTAACATTGCTGTTGGATCTGCTAGACACAGTGAATAAAAACACGTTACAATAATCTAACCAAAAGAAAAAGAACAGGAACTAAACTCCTCAGAGAACAATAGTTGTAGTTTCTGGAGGTGATATTGAGTCATCAACAGCATTCTGCCCCTGGAAGAATGTTTAGGAAGTGAAAGTGCAGGCTTGGGTTTTGCAGCCATCCAGAATAACAACCAGACTAGAACAAGTGATAAGATCTGACTATGTCTATGACTTTTCAAAAGAGAGTGGGATTTTTTCTTCCTCTTTTTTTTTTTTCCTTCTTCTTATAGTGAATGTCCTTAATAAGTTATGGCTGTTTAAGATGGATCTGTGAAGGGATCCTCACCACATAGCAGAGGTGTAGCGGCACAGTCAAAGGTTCTACCATTTTATTCTGAACTCTCATTTGAGTCTTTAGAAAGAAGTTTGTATTTTTGTGTTAAAACCACAAAAATGGCCTTTATTATTGTTATTTGTTGCATGGCTAGGAATTTGCTAGGACTCCTATAAAAAATTATTCAAATAATATGTCATTTACCCTCAATGTGTCACAAGCCAGAAAATCACAAGGGGAGAGGAAAGCATGACAATGAGATCATAGAATTACCCAGCAAAACTTACTAAAATGGTCCTGGATTTTTCTATTTCTTTTCTTCATAATTTCTTGCCTTCTTTCTTGTTTCATTGTTTTCTGGGCAGGTGTGGGGGGGGGGGATGTTTGTTCCTGTTGTTTGGTTGGTTGGCTTGTTTCTGTTTGTTTTGTTTTTCCTTTGTAAATGAGAATTTTAAAAGTGATTGCATGAAACCAAGCAGTTTGTCCAGTTTGCCAGCCATGTGTCTATGAACTCAAGAAGCAAGCATGAGAACAATGAATAGGTGTGAAAAAATATAAAGACTGATAAGAAATCAATAAGGAATATTAACTTTGAAAGAGAGGCTGGCAATGGACTTGTTGGAGCAAGTCCAGAGGAGGGCCATGAGGACGGTCAGAGGGCTGGAGCACCTCCCATGGACAGGCTGAGAGAATTGGGGTTGTTCCAATACCTGAAGGGGGCTACAGGAGAGATGGGGAGGAACTCTTGATCAGGGGGTGTAGTGGTAGGATGATGAGTAATGGCTTCAAGCTGAAAGAGGGTAGATTTAGATTAGATATTAGGAATAAATTTTTTTTCCTGTGAGGGTGGCGAGGCACTGGAACAGGTTGCCCAGAGAATCTGTGGATGCCCCATCCCTGGAGGTGTTCAAGGCCAGGCTGGATGAGGCTTTGAGCAACCTGGTCTAGTAGAAGGTGTCCCTGCCCATGGCAGGGGGTTGGAACTCGGTGATCTCTAAGGTCCTTTCCAACCCAAACAATTCTATGATTCTATAATTCTGTGATGTATAGACTGGGAAGTAGGAAGAGATGCTGGAACGATATGATGGATGCATCAGCAGAGGATATGGTTACTGCAGAATCTTTGAGGGGCTTATTAAGCCTAAAAGATGTGCATTAAAATGCATATAGATGATAGGAAGGGTGTGGGTTAGAGTGCTGTGGAGAAATAAAGGCTTGAATTCCTCCAGTTTGGATGATGGTGAATTCAGAAAAAGATCATAAATGGTTTTAAGCTGCAGTTATATGGGGGTCAAACAATACGAGAGCGTGGTTAGCTGTGATTATTAAAGGAAGTAGTGCAGACAACTTGCCTTGATCATATTTGACTTAGCAAACAAGTTATTCTAGATGAGATAGTCTATGTCATATGTCATATGTCATATGATAGTCAGTATGAGCAAGATCGTAACTCTAAAAGCTTTGGAGCATAGGAGTGTAAATTCTAAATAGTCTCATTGTGGCAGACTAAAATCCATATAAATAAATAAGGAACTAAACATGGAACAGAGGGAGTCGTGATGTAATGGCTGATAATGAGGAAACAGAGCTGCCAGAGGGGCTGCTGACAGAGCAGCTAGAGAAATGAGCAGTGAAGAACAATCATGGGGGCTATAGAGAAACTGGCTGCCAAGAAGAAGGGAAATGACTAAATGCATTAAGGACAACAGGAAGATCAAATAGGCTTTGAGCCAGGCCAGAAAAAGAAAGTCAGAGGGAAGCTACCATGGCTCATGTGCTCAATTGAATGGTTAGTCTGCAGTAAAAGCAACAGATGAGATGTTATAAGCACTCTAATATTTAGAAGAAAAGACAGAGATAAGACAGATCCCAAAAAACTTCTTATACGGGAGAACAGACCTTCATCAAATTTCGGTGGCTTTTCATCACTGTCTTTGATATTTGCTCATTTTCTTCTCCTGACCTGTGCACTACTGGTTTGGTGTTCAGGGATTCTCTGTTCCAGCAGTTTCTCATCACAATGTGAAAGGTTCATCTCATTCCGCAATGGTAGATCTTTATGCTTGTAGCAATCCCCTTGGGTTACTAATGGATCATTTACACATCTGAGAATCTTGTTAAGAAGCTCCTGAGGTGGAATGGGATTCCAGCTGTAGCAGCTACCTACTGCTCTTATTTCTTACGGCAGGCTCCTGAGAATTGCACAACTGCCTATTAGCAAGTCGATGACAGACGGAACAGCTGTGAATTTACAAGTAATGATAAGCTTGAGACTCCTAAATTAGTTAGAGAACAGCAATTTGCAAATTTTAAAACAGACCTTGAACCAGAATCTTTTTACAGGATAATGCCACCAACAAGACAACAGGTCAGTGGCTGAAAACTGTAAACATTCCTCTGTCCTTTTTTATGGTTTTCCATCTTTCCTGAAAACAGATAATCCAAATCTCACACTGGTTTGGTTATGGGCTTTATTTTTTCTATTGGTCTGATAGATAGTCTTCAGGAATTTGTATGTTCCTCTCCAATTCACTGAAATATGTAGGTGTTTTCTTCTGCAAAGTCACCTGTATTCATTTGTTCTGGGAAGTAAGTGAAAAGTAAAAGGAATGAATAGAGTAAGAAGGCAAAACAAGAATAGTTGTCCAGGGAAGGTGACAAAGGAGAAACAACAGAATGAGGAAGAAGGAAGAATAAGGCAGCTGGTTCAGCAGATGGAAAAGAGAGAGCTTCATACCCATGGTGATTCTGTGAAGCTCTTAAAGACACGCTAATGTGAAGAGGACACTCTGGAAAAGGAAAAATGAGAGAACGAAAAATATGCAAGCTTGATGCACAGAAAGTGAAACCTTGTTTTTCTTGTATTCTTTGACAGAAAGCCAGGAATATACCTGAACAGCCAGAGAGATGGCTACTGGGGAAGAAATGATCAGCTTTCCTGGAAAGAGAAAACTGTGTTGCTCCAATTATCCTTAAAAGAGTGAAAGGAGCAGAATGAAAAGTGACCTTTTTTCTTCCTGCTGTTTCATCTGCTGGCCTTAGAATTCAACAACTTATAGGTGGGTTTGACCTCACCTAACTTTAAGAAATCTTTATCTGAGTTAATTTTGAGTACATGTAGAGTTAGGTGCCACTGGTGCTCATTCACTTCCAGGTAAGTGATCTGTATCCACAATGTTAGCGCTCTAGAGAACTCTGTGCACAAAAAAGGGCACCTGGAAATCTTCAAGGAAAATTTTTTTCACAGAAAAAAAACCTGTATGCACACTGATTGATTTTTAGTGTCGGTTTTGGGGTATCTCTGGACCTGGCCTACATTTAATAATGAATCATGTGGAAGATCTCTCCTAGGCCTAACAAATTTCAAATACTTCCTTTTGGATTTGAAAATCCTTGAAAAGATTTCTTGTAATGGTGACTCAGGATAAAAATACTAGTGCCCTGTACTCTCCACGCCAGGAAAGAGTAACAAAAAATTGAATTTTAAAATGTACACAAAGAATTCAGAGGAGAGTAATATAAAAATAGTAGTTCTATTTTCATCTTCAGCAAGGATGAGTACTGATTGTTAATTGCTCTGAACAGGCAGATGATTAGTGAAGTACATAACGTACTTGTTTCACTTAATACTCAGGTTATTGATTTTTTTACAGAACCGAAGTTTACATGAAACTGTGGAACATGGCATAAGGGCTAAATAGGAGACACTTTTAATTAGTGTCCAGAGTCTTATACCTGGAGTTCAATGATATTACTGTGTGAAAATAAACTTGCAGTACCTAGAGTGTAGCAGCAGAACAAGAGCAAAGCGAGACAGTTATCGTGGCACTAACCTGGTGCTCACAAAGCCAGCTTCTATTCTTGATGTGTTACTGTTACCACCAGCTGTGCAATCTCTGCATCCTTTCTTTCATAAATATACAGAGTGCAAACCTTACGAAAAAGGTACTGTCAGTCACTCTGTATTTGTGGAATCTCTAGGACAGTGCTGCCTGACTTCCTCTGAGGTCTGTGTAGGACATTATAATATTGGCAAGTGTGCTCCCGTCACACAGTGATGGAAGTTCAGCCTATCTCTTGCTGTGACTTCACTGCCTGACTTCTCTGTCTCAGTTATTCGCATTATTCAATGAGGTACCTCAATACATTTTGATGGAACTGCTCACATGCTTAAACATTAGGCAAATATTTTAATAATATTTGAGTTAGGCCTCTGTTTATTTGCTTTTCTCTTTTATTCACCAATTCTGTATCAAATATTTCTAATATAATTTAATTACAAGAATAATCATCTTGCAGTGTGTATGGAAAAGGAGAGAAAAATACCATCAAGGGAAATTAGAACACCAAGGCACTCTATCCTTTGATACTTTTTTCCTGTGAAGCCTGTACTTGGATTGATGGGTTGTTGTATCCCTTTATTGCTTTGTTTGGATCAGCTCTGCACCACTTTCCAAATTTAAAAGCAAAAAGTGTAACCCTTTTTTTCTTTTTTTGCTGCCCCTCTTAAAAAAAGTGACTGAACGTTCTTGTCCGACATCAGCAGTGTCCCTTGGAGAGATGATTCAGGAGATACCTTGTCATAGGGAAAATTAAAGGGCAAAAGGGCACCCTGAGTCCTATTACTTTTATTTCTCTGTCGATTTGGGGTTTTTGTGAAATGGGTGGCCTTTTACTAGTTCTCTATCTGTTTTTACGATTTCTGCTAGTCTGTGTTCTTACAATAAAGTAGTGGCACAATCACAGAAAAGGGAAAAATAATCAGGATTAACAGCTAAAATAGTACTTGAGTTTCACTCAGAAATATCACAACCATGGCTTTCCTGGAAAAGTGAAGAATGATGCCAAACTCCAGAAATATTGCCTATGAACAAAGCACAAACAGCTGATGTGCCACATTATCACAGCTATTGTAACACATTGCTGTAGCTAATTGTAGATCAAACCATAGAATATACAGATGTGTTTAAGCAAATATCTTGCCTAAGAAGAATTTTTGGGTTGTGAAACAAACTCTAGAGTAGAAATTTACTGACAGGCTAGAATTCAATATTCAGTTACAACACTTGGCTTTCAAAGCAAATATAAACTCCTGTACTGTTCAGAATATCTGTCCAATAACTCAATTAATATTATTTAATTGTATACTGCTTTTTGACTGACTGCACAAAAAAAAGGCAGTAAAATGCCTTTAAAAAATTAAAAATTAAAAAAAAAATTAAATGTAGTGAAATTGTTCCCTTAAAATTATGTGGGGTACCACTATTTCTACATGAGCCTAACTGAATATAGTCCTAACGTTTTCATTTTTTTTAACAGACATAAAGAGATTTCATAGCATACACATAGTAAGAATATCTCTTTGTAGTGCCATTTTAATCTTGGTTTAAGTATTGTTTACTTTACTGATCAATTGGTTTTGTTAGTGTTGTTTATCTGATACTATGAGAACATGATTTTTAACCCCAATATTGAAAAGAAAGATCAAAGAAAAACCATAGAATGGTTTGGGTTGGAAGGGGCCTTAAAGATTACTAGGTTCCAACCCACCTGCCATGGGCAGGGACACCTCCCACTAGCCCAGGCTGCTCAAAGCCTCATCCAGCCTGGCCTTGAACACCTCCAGGGATGGGGCACCTACAGCTTCTCTGGACAACCACTGCCAGCGCCTCACCACCCTCACAGTGAAAAATTTCTTCCTAGTATCTAGTATAAATATGCCCTCTTTCAGATTAAAGCTGTTACCCCTCATCCTATTACTACATTTCCTGATGAAAAGTGCCTCCACATCTCTCCTTTAGCCTACTTTAAATACTGGAAGGCTGTAAGAAGGTCTCCCTGGAGCCTTCTCTTCTCCAGGATGAAAACCCTAACTCTCTCAGCCTGTCCTCATAGGGGAGGTGTTCCAGCCCTCTGACCATCTTTGTGGCCCACCTCTGGACTCGCTCCAACAGGTCCACATCCTTCTTATGTTGGGGGCCCCAGAGCTGGATGCAGTACTCCAGGTGGGGTCTCATGAGAGCAGAGTAGAGGGGGAGAATCACCTCCCTCGACCTGCTGGTCACACTTATTTTGGTGCAGCCCAGGATACAGTTGGCTTTCTGGACTGCAAGCACACACTGCAGGTTCATGTCCAGCTTCTCATCAGCCAACACCCTCAAGTCCTCCTCCGGGTTGCTCTCAATCCATTCTCCTCCAAGCCTGTATTTTTGCTTGGGATTGCCTCGGCCCATGTGCAGGACCTTGCTCTTGGTCTAGTTGAACTTCATGAGGTTTTCATGGGCCCACCTCTTGATGGCATCCCTTCCCTCCAGTGTCTCAACCACACCACACTGCTTGTTGTCATCGGCAAATTGCTGAGGGTGCACTTGATCCTACTGTCCATGTCTTCAAAAAAGATGTTAAACAACACTGTTCCCAATACTGACCCCTGAGGAATGCCACTCCTTACTGGTCTCCACTTGGACATGGAACCATTGACCACAACTCTTTGAATGCGGCCATCCAGCCAGTTCCTTATCCACTGGGTGGTCCACCTGTCAAATCCATGTCGCTCCAATTTAGAGACGTTCTATCACTACATGCCCTCATAAAAAGTCCTTCTCCAGCTTTCTTGTAGGCTCCCTTCAGGTGCTGCAATTACCAATGTGATTAATGACATATGTAGTGACCTCAGGAGAATATTTGTCTACCTATGTTTTCTTTAAAAATGAGAATAAGATATCAGTGAAAATCTGACCATAGTCTATCATCTCCAGCAAACTCATTTTCCAGCTCCAACCAACTCCAGCTATGGAAAGAAAATTGTGATTTTCTCCACTCTTGCACAATATTGATACCAATCTTAGTGCCACTTTGTTGATCCATTTGGGAATGTCATTCTTCCCCAAAATCATCATAGTTGTCCTTAAGATTCAACATGTGCATATGTATTAATTAGT
Organism: Pterocles orientalis; assembly: GCA_011057875.1. NCBI lineage: Eukaryota > Metazoa > Chordata > Aves > Pterocliformes > Pteroclidae > Pterocles > Pterocles orientalis. The sequence continues at coordinate 579,316 of WKFP01014084.1, forward strand.
AAAGCAGGGGTGTTTCTATAGTCCATGATCTGTTTGAGAATGCCTTATTGAATGAACGGTTTTCCATTATCAAACATTCCACAGTATAATGGAGACCACAATTTGATCCAGCTGTTCAGATTTTGGGATGAAGTTGCTAAAAAAACCCAACCATAACAACATATCTCTTTTGGGACATGAACTGCTGAAACACTTTTTTGTTGAAGCAGTGTGATAACTGAGTTGGAAAAACACTTTCTGGTGATGTGAAAGCAGTCACAAATATGTCGTCTTCTCATACCTTCATGGAAAACAAGTATAACTTAGCATTCCTGTCTGTCTTCAACAAGACTAATTAGCAGACTAATGAGGGTAGCAGACTGCACATTTCCCTTTGGGTTTTCAAGGGAGCCAAAGGGAAAATCAGCTTGATTTGAATATAACTACGTATTTTCCTTTTGGTCTTTTGAAAATTCCATAATAAAATGTAGAGATAAAAACACATATATACAACAATTGGAATATAGATCATATGTAATTAAATAAAAGATTTTCTTTGACAGTTGCCTTGCAAGTTCATATTTTTATTTGCTGTTGAAAATTTCTCTACTATCACAGAACATTTGCCTTTAATGCTTCTGACATATATGCATAGTGTTTGTTACTTGTGTATTTTTGTATTCTTACTCTAATTTCATTTTAGTCATGGGTTTTCAGTAATATGGAGGATTTATTGAAGAAGTCTTGGTCTTTCTGACATCAACATATCAGTGTGTAATGTGGTAAGGTCCAATGTGGTTGAGTTTCCACTTCAGATATTTTTAATGATCCTGCATAGCATTTCTCTTAAGCATAAGATCACGTACTATGTGCATGTGTTTGACTGTACAGATTATGGCATTTAGAGATTTTCAGATTATATACAAGGTCTACATTTTCCTGTACTACACACATTTTCAATATTTATTATAACTGGTTCTGGTTGTAATGTTCTTCCATTCAAATAATATTACCTTTTCTTTAAAAGAGTGTATATATATTTTCAAGGGGAAAGAAGTTAGAATTTAGGAAAGATTTTTAAAACAGGGAAATTTTAAGCTGTTTTTTCCTCATTATACTGTGTAAAAATGGACATTACCCAGTAAAATTTTTAATAGTAAGCATGTTAATAGTCTATATATACTGAAATATGTCTTAGTGGTGAAATAATTTGGACTTAATATTATGATTTGGTTCCTTTGCTTTCCAAGTTTGCTGAAAGCACACTGTTTTATTATCTCGCAGTTTAATTTCAGTATATCTAAGACTGGGTAAAATGAACTGGAAACAGAACAAAGTCCCAAACAAGTTAACAAAAAAAAAAAAAAAAAAAAAAAAAAAAAAAAA
>WKFP01014084.1:580700-606005 GCA_011057875.1 Pterocles orientalis
ACAGTAAACTTCATAACTGACATAATTTTGAAATTAATTACTTGCTACCGTGTGTAGAAAGGAAAAGAAAAGAAAAGAAAAGAAAAGAAAAGAAAAGAAAAGAAAAGAAAAGAAAAGAAAAGAAAAAAGAAAAGAAAAGAAAAGAAAAGAAAAGAAAAGAAAAGAAAAGAAAAGAAAAGAAAAGAAAAGAAAAGAAAAGAAAAAAGAAAAAAGAGAAAAAAACAAAAATGGAGGCGTGAGCTTGGGTGGGTTGTTTGGCTTGGTTTTGTTTTTTTTTTTTTTTCCCCCAGAAAAATACTTCTGGTCTACTTAGCTAATACATTAGAAGAAGAGTCACCCATAGAGTCAGGCTGTCCCCAACATGTATATTTTGCCCCCTAGAAGTGTTCTGTCTCTGCCATGCCATTAAATCACCTCATTCTGTTTGCCTGAAACACCCTTTCTTTGCATTTGGAAGGTAGAATAGGTGTTGGGGTAAAGGTCTGGTGGCAGAGTTAGCAATTCCATCTGCTAAGGTGCTGACGATATGAGTTTAAGCTTTGCTCTGGACTTGCACTTACACCTCAGCTGTAGGAGGTTATTGGGAAGGAGTTAAAGGTGATGCGAACTGCATCAATCTTTGTTTTCTCATGAATGCAAGATCTGCTGACCTATGACTATTGTGGCCTGGTAGGTGACCTATTCTAGCATGGCCTTTCCCTTCTTTTTGATGTAGGAAAAAGGACAGAGTTGAATTTTTGGATAAGGTGTCCAACGTCCTCATGGGTGTTTCAGATTTCTTTGTAGGTATTTGATACAGTGCAGTATAGTGAGGAGCTACATTGGTTTCTTCTTGGTTTCTCAAATATTCTATACGTCAAGAGGAAGAAAAACATATTTAAACAGACCTGGACTACTTCTGTTTCCACCAATGTGGAGATATGCTACATTTCTTCATTTGAACTAATCCCAGTGAGAAGTTAGCTGGACTGTGAACTTTCTTTCTCTTTTGTTCTTTCTTAGAAATTTCTCCCTTTTTCTCTTCTGCCATGCCCTATGGTTGCAACAAAGGAAGAAGCATGAGAAAAAACTCATAATACCTGCTGGAAACAGCAAAGCAGAGATAATTTAGTACCTTTTGTGTAACACCTTCAAGAATTCAACCCACACTGTCAGGATTTTTTATTTCCTATTGCATATAATTCTCATAGGTTTCCCTTGCTAATGATTGATAGTAACACAGTAAGCATGCGAGTTCAGGAAGAAAAAACTACAGTTTGTGATGAGGAAATTGTTTAAACAGCATGAAAGTGCCAATCTACATTTAAATGTGCTCTTTAAACAAATCCATTCTCTCTACCTTTCCTTTGCAAGTGCTATAGAATTGTCACTTCTGTTTTCTGTAGTTTCAGACTCTTCTTATCTCTTAATAGAGTCTGATGGAAGTATCCTACTAGCTCTTTTCCTCTTTATCAACATGTCCAATGAAGTAGGGTTACAAAAAACAGGGTAACGGGAAAACTGCTGTTTTCAGGATTTCTCTTGCCAATTTTCACTTCTGCTCTTAATTTATTCCACACAGCTTATTTTAATAACAATAACAAAGTTTTTGATATGCACACTACATTAAAAAAAAACCCCTTTTTAAAGAAGTAGGCTAAAAATTTCCAAAAGCAGCTTTTAATTCCTGATGCAGTGATGATTTAAGCATCCAAATTAAGACAAGTGAGAGCCTATTTTAGAGGTGCTGAGCATCAGCAACTCTGAGTTCTAGAGCTTTAAAGCTCAGCACAGTCAAAGGATCAAGCAGGCACATACAAGCAACTCCAAATCAGAGAGTGCTTTTGGAAAATTGAGCCTTGTTTCTTAAGGGTGAAATCTCGGCCCTTCAAAGTCAATTGCAAATCTCCCAATGACTTCAATAGGCTAGGATTTCACCCTTTATATTTTATAGGAAAAAACAAGCAACATCATACAGAAGTTTCTCTTTTATGATTTTCTTGATGTTTGCTCAACCCTGGCTTCCCTTTAGGTAGGAAAAATCATGGTTTTAATTTAAACTCCATAAAAACAAATAAACAGTAGCTTAATTACAAGGGTGGATGGGATGTTTCACAATGCTTAAGCTAATGTAGTAAAACACCAAGTGTTTGAAAAAACATTTTTAAAGCTCAGAAAACTTCAAACTGTAGTGTATTTTCTCCTCCCTGTTCCCAACAATGCTGGAGTTGCTAATTTTACAGCACAAATGAGAAACTGATGACAATTTCTAGTAAAGTAGGTTCCATTTATTTTGTCAGATGCCAACAGCAGCACTATAGGATAAGACTTTTAACTGCTTTGTCTGTAGTACTTTTTAGGTGCTTCAGCGTATGCCTGTAAGACACAACTTGCCTCTGCTCCAACTATATGATATCGATCCTTTCGCAGTCACCTAAGTATGATCATCTCGTATGCATAAATGTCTTATGTTTGTATAAAACACATTTCTGTGCCTATAATTGACCACACTATGACAATCATTTATAAAATACTTGTACTGGTTGTCATTCTTAAAGATGACATACTTACTGATGATTCAGACACGGAAAGTATTGCAATTTAAAAACCGAAACACAAACAATGTATAATTTTTTAATTCATAGATGGTCTGCTGGTCCTCGAGTCATTCTGGTCAGGTGAACATGGACAATGTGCTAATTAAATGTGCTTGAATCCTATGAAATACAAAGTAAGGTTTAAATATTCTTCTGTTCTACAGCTATGACATATTCAAAAATTTTATGGTGCTGTTAGTTCAAAGATTGAATACGTGGTCTAACTTTTCCAGACTTCCCACTAGTCCATTTCTTCAGGTGTTTGCAAAACAAGAATTGGCCGTGATGGGGTTTATTAACATACATAACATGGCTCTTTATTTTGCATATGTGCATGGCCCACCTCTGTTGATTTATTTTCCATAATAAGATTAGGTACATAAAGAATTTTTCTGACGACACTTTGACCACTCCCTTTAGGGACTAGAGCAGAACCAAAACTGTTATTAGTCCATATATGGAGGGTTCTTGCACAGAAGGCGGCCTTGAGAAAAAATACCATTCAACAGCTGTTCTTTGGAAGAGTAGGATAAGGATCACTCTTTTGTTTGAAAATTATGCTACTCATCTTCTCTATAATTGTCAGAGATTTGAGGACAGATTTCCTTTTTTCCCTGCAGTAAGTGTTGTCAGCATTGCTCACATTACAGTTTTTTAATTTCACTTGGTGCATCACCACCAGCGGATGGACAGTCAGAGGCCTTATTCCTACTAAGGTGATTTGTTCTGTGAGCAGAGCAGCCTATTTAGAGTATAGCTACTCTTATAGGAAAGAAGCAAAAGGAAATAAAATTTGTTCTCCCTTATTTCAGTAGTTGTTTTTTTCCAGACACGTTGGTGAAGTTGTCTGAGACTGAAGGGTTTCATTTGTGGAGGTGCAGAAGATAGACAACCTCTGATCATCATGCCCAAAACACAACACTGGATTCCATTTCAGACTGCACGTGTAATTTTAGAAAATTTCCCTTCAACAGCTAGCAAAGGTAAAATATCAAGAATATGGAAATGAGTTTTTCTTTGCTGCGTGTTGAGAGGTCATGTTTTCCTGTGGGCTTTCCAGAGACTCAAATTGCTCTTTTGTAAAGTACACTTGTTGCCATTCAATATCAATACTAAATTTGAGTAATCCTGTTAAACTACGTTCTTACTGGATTTTTAACCAATGAGAGTTCTACCAGATGTTTCTATAAGTAAAGGACAGCCCTAGTTCAGTGTATTTCAGCTGGATCTGCTTTTGCACACTAGAAGCTTGTTTTCAGGATTTTAAAATTCTCTTAATAGACAGAGTGTATCCTTACCTACCCACCTATCAATTCTGTGTATATAAAGTGTTTAGAAAACATTCTGCACTAGTCCACTTTACCTTTTGCCTGGCAATACTCCTGAGGCATCTGTTCTCAGATCAAGGGAACATTGAAAGGCCTTAAATCTGATCTCTCAGACAGCTGTGCTAATTTAACTAAAGGGGCTACAAGAGGGGATGGAGAGAAATCTATAAAATATTTGGCTGACATTTGAAAAAAGAGATAGGATGTTTTCTTGTTAACCTTTAGAGCAGCCCATTACATAAATTGTGACAATGTTCTCAGATTAAATGAGACTGTATTCTGGTTTAGCTCTAGATTTATCACTCCAGCAAATGAATTCTACTGTAAAGTCTGGCAATATATCTTTTAAAGAATGCTGTTTATCTCACTGGGGAAGCAAAGTGCTGATAAATAAGGAGTGCAGCCTTTTGGATGGAACATGATAAAGATGGATTTGAAAGAAGATTCAATAGCGTTGCTTTACTTCTTCAGTGTAGAAATGTTCCATGGTACATATCAGATTAAAATTAGAGATTTCTCATAGCACTTCTGTAAGTTTTAATATGATAAACAAAAGTATCTAAGAAATGTTGCCTTCTCATAACATTTAATTATGTGAATTCTAACTACTTATGAAAAGCATTTACCAAGAATTCAATGATGAATAGCTCTTAAGTAGTAGCTTCAATTTCTAGTTGTGTTTCTGTTCTCTCTGAATGAATAGATTTCATCAATTTATGTCTACAAGAGAAGGTTGAGCACTGACACTTTAAATATTTTATTTTAAAATCTCCTAAAATTAAAACAGCTTCAATTATATTTTTTTATTTCTCAGATACTAAAACTAAATCCTGCACTAGTTTCTAAGCAGTGAAAATGTCTTTTACATTTATTCTTTAAATTCTATTAATGTCTTTTATATTTATTCAAAATCTAAGTTATATCAGAGGCTGAAACACAGAGCTCTTACAGAAATTTAAAAGGCCTTTGTGCATCTTTAGGAAGAGAGCAGATAAAAGTTTGAAAAATTATTTTAGATTGACATATGAAAATGTTATACCATGAAACATTATCAGAGGAAGTCAATTTATGAAAACATTTCTGGAAATCTATTATTCAATTTCTGCAAAAACATACTTTAAAAGATCAAGAAATTATCTATTAATAAGCCAAGTGTAGTGAACATGAACCATGATTCCAATAGGACAAATTTTTGAAACATGAAAAAAAAAAATTCAGTGTTGTTTCCTAAACTGCACTGAAGAAGCTTTTGTGAGTTGCTTAAACTTTCAGAGGCAAGAGATTACACACTCAGTAGTGTTCAAAAAGAAAGACCCTGATTATTCAATGTGTAAAATATCAGAATTGTTACTGTAAGGTTCAAAGTCTAATTGTCTTACTTATGAAAGTAAAGCCTACATGCCTGAATAAAGCAAAGGATGGCTTTTCCTTACAGGGTAAAATTTATTTTCAGTAAGATTTTGTGTTCTGGGGGAACTGAACATAGCTGACCAGAAAGCAGAAGTATATAATCCTACTAGTCCCACACACTAAATTTGTTGAAAGTTGCAGTGTTTCTTTATTTTATCTTTATTTACTGTAGAAAGTTTGTTGGGTGATGGTGACTAATAGCTGAACATCTGGATGCAGTGACCTTTAAAAGCCTTTAGTCATTACTGTGCCCAATTAAACTCAATATCAACAGAAGGGCTTGCATTTCGACTGGACTAGAATAAATCACTTTGCAAATACATTGTGCAAACAGGGGGAAGTATTACCGTCCTGGGCTCATTCCCCTCTAAATGACTTCAGCAGAATGGGTCAGGAGCTAAGGATTTGTTTTGTTTTTTGTTTCCAAAGTACAAACTTTTACAATTAAGAAAATTAATTAATGAAGTTAGCTGGACTAAACAGCTCCAAAACTTCAATAGGGAACAAGACTGGAATTTGTCTAAGTCAAATGTACAAGAATTATCTGGGCCTCGCATCTCATCCAGAAAGAAAAAAACTTTTAAGAAAGCTTTTTAAAAGACTAACTGGATAAACAACCATCTCATAAAAAGGATATTAGAAGTAAACAGGGAGCCTATCTGGAATGGGAAAAGGACTGATCATTAAAGGAAGCTATACTTTAAAGGTCTAAAAGTGCAAGCATAAAGGGACAATTTCAAAAAGTCAAGATGGGTTTGCCTTTACAAAGGAAAATAAGTGAGCAAAAGTCTCTTCTATTAATGTCTAAAACTTGGAAGTCGGAGTCCCGTTCAGTGAGGAGTAGAGATAAAAGACAATCTAGTGTGGCACCCAACCTCGACATTCAATAGAGTAACTGTTGGAGTGAGGAGACAGATATAAACAAAAAGTGCCACATATACCATGGAAGTAAAACCCAAACCCAATGTTTGGATGTAGGGCACTGCATGGGCCAGGGCTGGTGGTTCCCTGGGCCAGGGATGGGGGTGTCAGGGGCTCCCTGGGGCAGTGGGGCAGGGCCTGGCAGCCAGGGCCCATTTCTTCCAGCGAGGGCAGGACAGGCCAAGGGCCAGCTGCGGTGGCCCCAGCCCTGGGGTTTGGCCCCCTCCTTGGGGGTGGCAACAGGCCAAGGCTGGGCTGGGACTTTGGCCTGCAGTTGGGGGTCAGGATCAAGGCCAATGAAGGGAACCAGGGTCAGACCCAGTCCGGGATGGCTGGGCAGGGCCATGGGGACAGAGATGGGTGGAAGCCAGGTTGGGACATCAGCCAGTGGTGTGGGCCCACACCACATCACAGCAGGACAGGGCTGTGGCAGGGCTGGAGTCAGTGTCCTACAGCCACTGATGTCCCCAGGGGCTGGAATGGGGCCCTGGGATGGGGCTGTGGGCAGGGTGGGGGGACCTGGGGGCTGACAGGGGCCTGTCAGAGTTTCCTCCGTGTTAAGCGCTTAAGCAAAGCAATCAGAAGCCTGGTTTTCCCACGCTCCTTTAAAATCAGTGGCAAAAAGCCTCTATAAACAGCAATTCAAACTCCCTAAGGTCTAGATCGATGTCTGAAAACGCCTGTCTCTCCGCTGATGAGTAGGATGTCTTTGGGCAGCGCCTGCACTTGTGTGTTGTGAAGTTTTACGCTGAATTTGGGAGGGCTGGCAGGCATCATGTCAGATCTTTAAGAAAACTGACTCATGAAATGTAGCAAGAAATAATTTAAAAAATTGTCAATTTGCAGATTGTCTTTTATAGCTAGAAGGTATGCAATGCAGAATTTGTATTTAAAAGAAGAAAAATGAGATCTTGGGTGGCTGGGGAACAATTGTTTAACCTCAGTAATACGGAACACCTGGAGGAAAGGGTAATCAAAGATTTCACAATAAACAGAAAATGACATAACACACAATGAGTTTATCAAAGCTAGTCATGCCATGCCAACAGGAACCTTTTGATATGCATTCTAGACAACACATATATCCAAAGAGCATTTGATATTGGTCTAGTGGAGGGTGTCCCTGCCCATGGCAGGGGGGTTGGAACTTTAAGATCTTTAAGCTCCCTTTCAACCCAAACCATTCTATGATTCTGTGATTCTATGATTATGTCACATAGGAAACTATTAATTTTAGTACAGTTAATTAAATTGTGAATTTGTGAATGAGAGATAACAATAGTCTGTGATGAAGGTAACTGTTAGGGTAGAGACAGTGCAATTCTTTGGGGTTGATGTTCTAATTAGTGGTTACGGAACAAAAAGTAGACGTTTCCATGGAGCTTGTTAATGGTAGAGTGTTAGGAGATGTTGAGTGCGTTTAGACTGGGTGTCACAGTATACTACATAGCTACCAAAAGTTCCTGTTCTTAGATTGTTTACATTGATGACTTACCTGGAACATATTACAGTTCTCTTCTGGTCCAGATATCTGAGTATCTTTCTTCTGCAAATTGAAGCTCGGCAGAGAAGAGGCTGCTGTGTGCCTGGGTCTTGCCCTGAGGTACAGCTAGGAGAACTCTTAATATCAAGCAGGTTAAATATAAACTTTGTGATTGTCTGGCCTCAATCTTCTTCCTTTTTTCTCCCTCCCTTAGTTTTCATGGTTATATTCCACAGACAGTTTGGCAGTAAATATCTTATTTCTTTTTCACCCAGTCTGTGACTTCCCTACTTCAGACACTTCTAGCACAGCTGTGAAAATAAAATAATGTGCGGTTACTGAATTTTATAATGAAAGAGCTGAACTTTGTGAGTCATCTTAAGTTGGTAAGAAAAATTGTGCATCAAACTAACATTATCACAAGACAAAATATGAGAAAGACATACAGATCAGACCAGCTGCTGTTTTCAAATACTGTTGCTTCATATGCTGCAGTGAAATGGCCAGACTTATAACCTTCTGAATGGAATATAGAATAGAATAGAATAGAATAGAATAGAATAGAATAGAATAGAATAGAATAGAATAGAATAGAATAGAATAGAATAGAATATTGTATTTCGTTTGGAAGGGACCTGCAATGATCACCTAGTCCAATTGCCTGACCACTTCAGGGCTGATGAAAAGTTAACTGAGAAACTGATCCTATGTGAATTCAGTCTCTGCAAAGGATATCTCTCTATATATGTTTATATAAGTTACATAAGTAAGGCATAGCATAAATCTGTGTTGTTGAGAACACTGAAGAGCAGAGTCCTGAGACAAGACATGCAGCCCATTGTTTTGAACTTATGGTTTCAGATGTATCTGGAAGATGTCTCAGTGTAGAACTCAAAGCCTCCTGCCTCAGGAAGACCCACAAATTAACATGCTGCTGGACATGTCTGGACAGGCCCTCCATAAGGCAGCTTTGTGGATGTTAAGAAATATGACACGCCTTTCCCATGGAAAGGAAGCACTCTTTAAAAAAGGTCCAAGTATCTCTATAGACTCAGAAAGAAAAAAAAAAAAAACTGCAAGAAGTGAAAGAGCACGTGGACCTCACCTCACATATATACACTAAGTTGTTAATGATGGGATTTTTAATAGCCCTTGCAACTGTTCATAATAAAATCAGTTGGCAGATTTTACCCTAGCATCGAGTGGCAATGACAACATCATAAACCAAAAAGAAATCTTTCTGGAATGGCCCTCTGTGCAAGCCCTGGATTATCACATGTTCCTGAAAATGTCACTAGTAATTTGCTATGACTGTGAGGAATTGTGTTACTGTTTACTGCATGTTTCAGCAACAGCAACCACTTGGTGTATTTTGTATATTTGTTATCTCCTGCCTTGTAGGTTACTCTCAAAGAAAGAAAGACCATGTAATAGGAGACTATGCATTGTTAGTGATTATGATAGCAAATAAAAACTGCAAGGTGCTATGCTGTATTTACCATTGACTGCAAGATCCTCTGTTCTGATTTAACAAATTAGCTTCTCAGAAATTTGCCCATCTGAACAGCAACTCTTTGCCATATGAATCAAAACTGCATTTGGCAAATAGGATCATTTCCTCATCCCTATCTGATTTTCATGTACAGCCATATATTTGAATGTTTAAGGGAGGAGTTTGCTGGTCTACTGAGGGTGGTTCAGCTGAGAAGTGTTTATTTTGAATCCCAGTTTTCTTCTCCCTTTTTTTTTTTCCCAAAAAGTTCTTCTCCTGCAGAAAACTTCAAACAAAACAAAACAAAAAGCCCTAAAATCAAAACTTAACAAAGTAATCTGAGGAAAATGAAAGGTGGTGGAAAAGTGAGGGAGAAGTATTTTTTAATCTTAACAAAATAAGCCAAATAATATATACTGGGTGAAAGTCTGGCTCCAAGGAGGTACAAAACACTGTATTTCTTGTATCTTCTCAATATTTGATTGTTATCAATAAAATCAATAATTTAATTAAAGAATAAAGGAAGATTATGACTGCCAGTTATAATATTAGCAAGAAACACTGATAGTGGTAATACTTTAAAATGTTGACAGGGAAGTTCCCAGTTTACCTAATTATGGTTTAAGTCTGTTAAACAGGATTAATACCCTTTCCATGTATGGGTTATAATTGTATGAGCACATAATTTTTTTAGTTGTAGACTTCTAGTATTGCAAAGCTGTCACAACAGATTTTGTGCTTTCAATGAATGAACAAAGCTTCACAACACCTTCTGGATATTATGGGTAAGAATTTTTGCATCCAGTAACTGAAGCGAGTAAGATCAAGAAATTTATTCATGGACATAATGCATATCCAGATTTACATATTATGTTCACATATTCCCATATGGATTCTTATACTAACAATACAAATCACAGAACATCAGAAAGATAACAAATACATAAAAATTGGGTAATGTATAATTGTGGATTCATTTATAACTTCCGGTGTGCTGTCCTCATGACCAGAACACTGGTTTCATTGCCCTCTTGAGCTCTTGACTCATGACTTATTTAATCAGAACCATAGCTATACAGGAAATTACTTTTTATTTTAATAAGAATTTTTTTATTTGTTTTCTTTTTTTTACTTTTCTGGGTTTTTCCTGTCTCTGATGAAATGTCAAAATATGATATTTTAGGAAACTAATTTTAAAAGTGTATTGAATTGCAGCAATTAAAATGGTTCATTCTATTTCAATTCTATTCTGTTTTATAGTTCATTACACATTAATTCTGATTTTTTGTTTAAAATATTTAGAAACTTCTTCAAACTGAAAAACGTCATTTTAAATTCTCATATCTGTCAAAAATTTCAGATTGTTTTGAAATTTCAGAGCTCCTTACAAACAGAATAAAGAGGCTTGTAAAATTTACCCTTTCTTCAGTTTTGTTTTTGATCTCATTCTGATTTAAAAATATCTAACCTGTGAATTTCCAGTCAGTTTTAATCAATGTTCAGGTTTCTGTAAGCAGTTTGATGTAACTTCTATATACTCTGTGTGTATTAGCAATAAAGATAATTTATTTATTGATCATCTTCTGGAAGTTTAATATGCTCAATATTCTCATTTAATCATATAAATGTTTCAAATCTCCTAATATATATTATCATTCTCTTTTTGTAGCTCCATTCACCTGTATTGTTATCAGTTGTGATAAATTCAACAAAAAATGTAAAAGGCAAGGACTGTAGGTGATTTTAAAACTACGAAACTAGTCCCCTAAAAGGAATCTATTACCCAGAGTTTGATACCTGAGCTACTCAGACAAATTTAAAAGTTCCCTTAGCTACCTTTGATCACTTTGGTACATTTGTATAACAGAGTAGGACAATTCAGAGGTACTGCCTTTGGCTCCTGAAGAAATACATGCGTGATAGCACGGTGCTATGCCCAACAGCCTTTACTTAATTTCAAAAAATATAATTAGCTCAAATCCAACACAGGAATGCTGTGCATCTCCGATTTCTTGTTCTAGAAATAGATAGGTGCAATCTTGGAGATATTGTTGCACATCAGTAAAGATATGTTGAACCTGGATGCTAAACCAAGAAGTGAACTGGAGAAGCTTAAGTTTGGGAACTAATCTATGTTTTTCTCTAGAGTGAAATTCTTGCTTCACAGTTTCTTTTCAGTGTCAGGAATTAGATCCCTGATGTCTATATATACAGACATTTAGAGCAATCATTGAGATACTGCAGACAGGGTCCTTCTTTTCTTTTGCTGTAGTGTGCATTAGAAGAACACTCAGGAAATGTGAGTTAACAGTTCATTGTTCCCCAAAATTGTTACTGACTTTTTAAGAGTTAAGAAGTCTTCAACTTGTTGAGTTGCAGGCTAGGCTCAAGCCTGAGTGCTGCAGTAAGCCATTGTGTTATCTGCTTTCAAACCAAAATCTGTGATCTGCGGTAAACTTTTTACAACTTCCTGAGGATTCTGTATTGCATCATAAACATCTGAACATGGCAGTTTCACAAGAGTCCATTGATTTCAGGATGGTTTTCTAGTTCGTTAGGACACTTCTGGTGCACTAGAAGAACATAATTTCTGCCCTTTACCTACCTTTTTGCCTCATGGCTGCATTTCCTTAATTCTTAGCATTTTTTTCCCTATTCTTCTCACCTGTTAATTTTAATATCTTTTTGCAATCAAAATCAATGAGCAAATTTCAGCTAAAATGAGTTATGTTGAAGACACTCAGAAAGGTAAGCATCTGACTGAGAGAGGGTAAATACTTCCAGGATATTTTGAGTGCAACTTGAAAAGTGCCTAGATAGTTTATTCTATCCCATCAGATTAATGGTGCCTTAAAATGCCTGTTTGTCTCTAACAACGCTACAACAAAAGCTAAGTGATTACCTCAGACATAATTGCCAAAAAACATAGATATCTAACATGAAATTAAATGAATATAGATATCTAACATGAAATTAAATGAATATCACCCAAAATTAATAGCTAGGTAGAAGTCAGAGACTTATATCAGCATTTGCTGATATGGGAAAAGAGCCCTTAGGGTAGAGCCATTATGTTTTATTAAGTTTATTTATGCACCATTTTATATGGCACAATGCTGTGTGTGGTTTTCAGAGTTCACCACTGAACCCACTGCCTCCAGCCCAACTGGCTACTGTGGGATGGGGCAGGTAGCTGAAGGCAGCACAGGGACAAACAGGTGTATCCTCAGGAGGAGGCATGTGCACCCACAAGATGGGCTTCCTTTGGTAAGGCTGGAGGACTACAAGAGTGAAATATATAGGAAATATGGGGCGTAACATGGCAGAAATACAGTGTGAGCCAAGTGGGAATATATGTTTTGCCACCTATTTATGATAGGATCATAGATGTCAATGATTTCCCTCCTCTCTAATACTTTTTTACAGACTTCCTGGACTCTAGAATGTCTGAAAGTTTTCTTATGTTCCGTATTACACTTTTGGTTCCCTGGTGTGTACATAAAAAAGCCTTTTAAAATGGATTTGTGGGTGGACAACCTTCCATTCCAAACACAAATAGTACAACTGCATCTATTATTTAGACACGCTAAGTGGAACGCTTTTTTACAATGTATTGTAGCTATACTTTTTTTCTCTCTGACTTATTAAATTTGGATATGATACAGTGACTTTTATTTGAAATAGAACACTTGTGCTCTATTACCTAGTTAAAATAAATAAACAAGCAGTTTCATCCCTTCACTGAAGTTGCTGTTCCCCAGCAGAGATTTTACCTACAAGGAAGGTTGTGTCATTGCCTCGTTGTTCATCAAGTATGTGATCAGTCTTGGCTTAAACAGCATGATGCAGTTCTGAAAAATGCTCTTCCTTCCTGTTGCAGTTGTGGAACGTTTGGCTGAATACTCATTTCGCCATCATTGCTACTTCACTGGAATTTTTGCTGACCAGATGACCTATGATTCTCAGTTTGAATTTGTGTTTTTCTGTCCTGACGTGCCCTTCTTTGAATTCATAGAATCAGATAATCATTAAGGTTGGAAAAGACCTCAAGGATCATCAAGTCCAACCGTCAACCCAACACCACTTCACCCACTAAACCATGTCCCTAAGCACCATATCTACAGGTTTCTTGAACACAAATTGCATCACAAAAGCTTGCTGTCCATTCAGACTTGGTTTTACAAGGCTGAGAGTTGTATTTAATCGATTTTCTTGTGTTTTGACTCAGGATAAAATTAAACGGGTTTTCAACTTGACTCTATGAATTTTTGATCAATAGTTTGTAAGCTATTTTGGAGTCAAGGTCCTTTGAAGTACCTTCTCCATTTTCATAAAAATAGTCCCATATGCTTAGACTTAAGAAAGTTCTTTTGAATACATGTCTAAAACCGTGAGTACTCCCATAGTTATAAATGGGAGATAACCAAGGATTTCAATTTGTGAGCATTTTTATTACCTCACAGAACCATAACTAGTTTATATTATTGATGATGAAGAATGAAGTTTAGGGCAGACCCAAACTTCATTTGTGTTATACTTTTTCTGAAACAGAGAAATGAACACTCATGAGGATTAGGTTGTCAAGTAGACTTTTACATGCTTTTCTGAAGATAAGCTTCTATGTAAAAGAGAGAATGGCTGTAAGAAAAAATTAGAGAGAAAAGGAGAAAGAAAGGGAAAGAAGGAGAGACAGAGAGAAGGAAGGAAGGAAGGAAGGAAGGAAGGAAGGAAGGAAGGAAGGAAGGAAGGAAGGAAGGAGAGAAAGAAGGAAAGAAAAAAGAAAAAAGAAGAAAAAGAAAAAGAAAAAGAAGAAAAAGAAAAAGAAAAAGAAAAAGAAAGAAAGAAAGAAAGAAAGAAAGAAAGAAAGAAAGAAAGAAAGAAAGAAAGAAAGAAAGAAAGAAAGAAAGAAAGAAAGAAAGAAAGAAAGAAAGAAAGAAAAGGAAAGAAAGAAAAGGAAAGAAAGAAAGAAAAGGAAAGAAAATAGTAAATTCCACATACAGTGTCAGCTACTGGCAAAGAGGCATATAAGTGGTTTACCAGAGTAATTAGAGTTCAAAGTTGGTTTGTTTTTTTTTATTTTTAAGTTTGATATATAGCATTCAAAATTTTGGTTAATTATGCCTCCTCTTGAAACTTGGAATATTATTTCCAGATACAGAGTCAGCTTTCTACATCAGTCCTTTCAATGGGACTGTATCAGACATCCTGGTCATAAAATACAGATTAATTGTAGATAGCGTGCTTACTCTTTTAATCTTGGGAAACAAATACCAGATTTTTAAAATTATTTTTTTATTATTTTTTCCTGGAGAAACTCTAAGAAAAGTAGTTTAAATGTTGTTAATCTCCAGCTGAGTGACATAGCCCTCTATTTCCTGTGAGTGCTCAATGCACATTCTCACTGGTTTGTCTGACGTGCTTCCATAACTGAAGGACATGTGCATAAAATAATCTCAGGCAAAAATAAAGACAGTTTGTTGCCATTGCTCTTCAATATGGGAATTGAAACCACATTGTTTTATCTACTGGGAATAACTGAAGAAATACATTGGAATGGTAAAAATCAGCTAATCAGATACATGGCATGTAAATCTATGTATTTGAAGAAGTGATGGTTTTGTTTTCTTATTAAAAATTGTTCAAGTGTTTACGTGAAAATCAACTAAAGTACAGAAGGTTTCTTTGGTGTTTTGTTTTGTTTTGTTTTTTTCTTAAGGAAAAGTAATAAAATGGTCATACTGAAGATTTATTGTTCCATAAAACAATGTCTATGAAAAAGGTATTATTTTCCAGGGTTTTATATGTTGAACATTTTGTATATTTGAAAATTTCTTGTCCAGCTGATTTATCTCATACTTTTGTTTGGCTGTTTACATCAGAACCTTAGTAGGCTGCATAAGGAGAGAAAAATGTCATAAATCACCGTGAAGATAATTAATTTTATAGCACCAAAAATTGGATAACGATCAAACATTGGCAGGTTGGAAAACATTCTAAGGAAGTATCACTGCAAACTTGTTCTGTTTTTATAATTTTCCCTAGACAACCTTCATTGATTACTGTCAGATAAAATTTCTAGTCTATGTAGACTTGTCCTTCAACCCAATCTGTAGATTCTTAAATTAAAAACCAGTGTTACTAATCTGGGGAGTTAGATATACAGTGAGAATTAATCTGTATATTGCTATTTTTAAAAAGACTTCAAAAAAACTTGCAGTAATAAAACAAAGTCAGAAGTAATGTGTTTCAGTTTAGGATAGACCACAACTGCTTTTCAGCAGAAGAAAAAATACTTTTCTATAGAGTTTTTTTTCTGTGCCAGTATTGTAAATGCATTCATTGATTTATGTCTATTTGTATCAATCTGAATTTATTGAGAAGAGAGTTTTATTTAATAATCTGATTAAAAAATATTGAAATAGACCACCACACCAGCTTGCTTAGCAGTAGTGCTCCAAATCAAAAAAGTTGTTCTTTAATTGATAAATTTCATTTTGGACATGAGGAATGGGATCAAAACTTTGGGAAAGTTGAGCAAAGCAGATGCATATGAACAAGCAGACAGCTTTAGAATTGTAACTTCAGACCACAGACATCTAAATTCTGCTTCAATCTTATTTTTGCTACAGAAGTTGGTAGCAAAATCCTCAGCAGAAGAATGTGCTAAGGCAAGAATATACGCTGTCACTGTTTAATGTGCAGTGAAGCCTAATCATTCATACTCAGATTTCACCTATAAGAACAAAGCTTGGCAACAATTAATCTCTATGAAAACTGGGAACTGGGTACTTTGTAAAAAAAGACACCACAGTGCTGAGGTATGGAATACTAAAAATAGCATAGAGAAAAAGGGTATGTATTTTACTGGCATAGCAAATGTAGAGCAGTCACACTGTTATCAGTGTCATTTCAGTACCAGCATTGCAATACTGGTGATAAATCTTTAAAGGACAAAACTGTACTGAAAATATTTCTCTTTAGTATATAAAGAAATGGAAACAGCAGAGAAATTTAACAGTTTGCCCTAGTCTTCCTTTGAGAGTTCCTGTCCTGATTCTGCAGCCTCCTCTCTTTTCCCTACTTGACTATTTTCCAGTAGCTGCGTTACAAAGCTCATTTCCCAAACAAGCAGACTTTGATTCAAAGATTCAAATAAAGTACCTAAAGCTTGTCCTTGAAAAGAATTCAGGCTGAGATTCCTCCTCTGATAATATCTTTTCTGATGCCTTGGCAAGCTTTCTGTCTCTGGGGTTACAAACCTTAAACCAGGAAAGATCAGTGCTTTATGGCCATGAATTGCAAATTCTTTTTTGTTGTTTGTGTTTTCTCTGAGCTGCTATTAATATGTTCTCATGTCTGAGAGATTGCTAGGAAACTGGTGAATCCCCATTTAGGTTTCTTTCTAAAATCTTTAACAGCACCCTAGGTAGAAATTCTCCTCTTTGATATGAAATCCTAGAGAATTTACTCTTGACAAGCAAGTTCTGGAAGTCTTCATTCCCTGGAATTCAAAGGGCTAATGCTTTTGTCTCTGAATTTTCAAACTGCTGAAGTTAGTCCATAATGTATAATTCACAGTCAAAGTCCAGCTTAATTTTATTCTTTGTTACTCTAAACATACTGAAAATGTATTTTAAAATATCTACCAAGCTGGGAGATATTAATAGCATTTTTACAGCAATACCTCATTTTTTTTAAACCACTGTACATTAAGTTTTTTGTAGCTGGTCTTTCAAAATCAGTTTTTGTTGGGTCTTCTCAGCATATCTCTCGATGATGTTTCTTTTACAGAAGCATCATATGGGAATTTAAGGACCCTTTGCTGTCTGCCAACCATTTTACCTCCTCTAGAGGTAAAATGTATACTACAGAGAATTTGTTTTAAACTTTTCCCAATTTAAAAGCACACATTTAAGTTGAATAAAACAATACATTGGCTTGCATTAACATCTCTGCATTGTTTTTGTCAATTTTTTCCTGGAAAACCTTTTCATTTATTTACGTGTTTGTTTGGATTTTTTTTGCACACACAATATTTTACAAATTATAAGTAAAAATTATGTTCTGAGCAACTACTGGAAACAAAAAATGCTCTAGAAAACCCCAAAATTGTTTCCCAGTTTGTGATTTAAAACATAAAAAGATCTTAAAAAACCTGCCCTCAGTTTTATGGTTTTGCCAGTTAAATGAAAGAATAATCAGCCAGGTATGTTCTGTGGCTTTATTTAAGTACACTCTTGCTTTTCACTGACTTAAAAAATGCAAAGGCAGTCAATTATCTGAAAATATAAAAATTTCAGAGTAAGCATTACTGTGTTGTCAAAATCACACATTTGCACACCTTAGCTCAGGTACTAAAATCATAAAATTGGTTTAAAAAGCAGGAGATTTTAAAATCAGTATGATTCAAGGTTTTCATAGTGGTTGAATATTTCAGGCTGATATTTTCAAGTTTTCAACAGCAAGAAAGACTAGAAATGTACTTAAGATACGTATATGAATTCAGTTTTCCTTGATCATGATTGAGCTTTGTAACTAACATAAATATGCAAAGGAATGAAGGCTTTCTGAAAAGAGAACAACAGCTGGAAAAATGGATATCTGAAGACTGGGTGACAACCACAGACGAATTTGGCCAAACGTTTGATTTTCAGAGTATTTTTTCCTAGAGAATGTATCTTCTAATAAGCATGAGAAAACACTTTTTTGTTTGCTAAAAATGAAACACTTACGGAGAAGCACAAATGCAAGCATATTTGAATGATTAAATAGTATAGAGAGTAGATGTCCTCCAAGAAGTAACTCAGTAATTATGGCATGTAAATTAAGGGCTTCTGGGGCTGTTGCTTCATATCAAATGTGTTCAGCTTCTGTTTGTTTTTTCAATGGCCAGTACCACAACTTGGATTAAGGTCAAAGAGAGTTTCCTTTTTTTCTTACATTCTTGCAAAAAAAAAAAAAAAATCTATTGTAAAGGTTTTGCAGATCAAATTGGGCCCTGAGTAATACAGGCAAAGTACATTAGACTTTATTTAACAGCACTGCCAATTATGTTTATCCTTTCTAGACTTTCTCGGCATTGGAGAGGCTAGTAAGAAACAAATTTAAACAAAACCTCAGTCAATATACATAACCCGAGTACGTACAAGCAACAGTTCTTCTGAGTAGAGCTTCCTAAGAGTGTATAGCCACAATGCAGCGTATTCCCAAAAACTTCAGATGGATATTACTGGGAATTTTAATGAAAATAACCATTTTTGCATGCACATTTTTTTGCAAAATTTATCTCCTTGTAGATAAAGCATCAAGGTGTTGCAAATATCTAAATTTTTATCAGATAAAATATGATCAGGCATTTTCTACTAATAGCAATATGCTGCATATAGATTCTCACATTTTTCTGCCACTATATTTTCACAAAATGTTTGAAATAGTAATTTCCAAATGCATCTTGAAGGGCTGTGTTATCATAAGCTACCCTTGGGCACCATGCCATAAATGGCTTAAACAACTTCCATACTACAACTTAAAAATTGTTTTGTTATTCATCTTAACTATTCTTTGTTAGCATAAAGTATATGTAAAAAGCAGTTACAATATGTCCTATGTAGGAGAACAATAAAGTTATTAGCTGAGTGCAGGGATGAAAGTTGGATTACCTGACTAGGGTTTAGGACCCAGACCTGAGCACCTAGGAGTCTGGGTGTCGGAAAAGTTGACAGTTGGACTTGATCCTTGAGCTCTTTTCCAACCTTAATGATTGAATATTATTAATATATGCAAATGATAATGAGTGGAACAAACACAACCAAGTCACTTTGGAGCTCATGTTCCTTTTTAACCTCAGCAACTTCAAAACTTTTCATTTCCCAGAAGCATGCATCTGTGTATAAAATGATAACATAAAATGCTGAGCATTTTGCATATGTCCTGCGTTATTTTACATGTTTGTGCCGTGAAAGTGCGCAGTTAAAGTGTGAAGCTGCTTGCACACATCTGTTTTGGTGTAGAGAAAAGTGCAACTGTATGGTTTTAAGCTGAATCATACTATGCCTTGTGCCTACAAAGCCAGTTAGTTGCCTTGACTAATTTTTATTTATAAGCTCTGACATGATCTGAAGGAATAAGAAGTTTTTAAAGCCAGTTTAGGTTATTAAATACACATGGAATTTTACCTGTGAATGCCACGTTTGCAGAAGTGACTACTTGAGGACTGTAGGTTACTACCTACGGTGCAGAGGGAGATGTGGCTCTTGTCTTCATCTTTGGGTTTCCCTGGTGGTAATCAACAATACGCCTCATCTGAGGTGCCACACTCTCCCGCTTCACTGCAAGGGGCTCTAAACACTTTGGTGAATTTGTCCTCTGGGACTAGCAGTTTGGATCTGCAGCATTTAGTATGATGACATGCAAAATCCTTTTGGCTGAATCTAAAATGATGGACTCAGGGGAGATTGTGAGCTTCTGCTTTCAAACATATATTAATCCTTGTGCTTGGATCTTATTGTCTCCTTCCTCCTCTTCCTTTCAACCTTCCCACCCCATTTGCTTTTTTTTTCTTTCTGCATGAAGAAGGCTTGGGGATTGGCCTGGAAGGTGCCATGTGTCTAGCTGGGGCTCTGTCTGAGATGCCTCAGCAAGTTTGACACTTGGCACGTGCTGTAGTTGTGCTTAAACTTTACCTTTCCGAGCAGTGTCAGGTCTCTCAGTCTGTACCTCAGTCTTTTCCCTTCCTAGTTTCAAGCTCAGTTTCTAAAAAAAAAAGACAGTAAAAGCTGATCCTGCTTGAAATGTGAAGAAGGATTTCTTGGTTTAAACTTCTCAGGCAGCCTCAGACATTTTTATCAATCAGCTCAGTGTTGAAAAATAGTTGTTACATGCACTTGCTTATTTTATAAGGCTTGTTATCCAATAGGACCTTAACAAATTCATACCTATACCACATACCTCAAGAAGTAAAAAAGTTTATTTTGAACAAAAGAGGTGAAACATATGAGAGATACTGTTTCATTTAGAAAAACTTTCCTTTAAAGCTAATTGTGACTTGGTATTACTCTGTGTGTGTGTCTGAAGATTCCTGCCAAAACTGTGAACATTTAACATTTCTGAATAGCAAGTTACATCTGAAAAACAAATCCCACTGTGGATATGGTCAGAAAAGGGAATACAAAAATAGCAATTTCTATGTATTTGGTCATGTCTGCTTACTTTTCCAACCAAAATATAGTTTTTGAAACTTTTTTACTCATGTAGGCAATACAGAGCCAATACATCTTTGGTAAAGTGTGCAGTAACTCTTTTCTTTTTAGAGATCTTCTGCAGAAATGTTATGCTACTTTCCTAATACAGACCTACACCGATTTAAAAGTCAGGTTATCAGGACGAGTTTGAAAAGCTGCCAGAAAAAATAGAAGCAGGGAAAAAAAAAAAAAAGAAAACCAAAAATCCGCACTCTCAGCTAAGCCCCAAAAAACAGAAAAAGAGAAAGAGATTTATAGGTCAGAAAACATGCCCTCCAAAGGCCAGAAAACATAACAGAATATTCTTGCATAAAACCTGCTACTTTTGGTTATCATATTTAGATCTTTAGTTTCTCTGTGTGCAGACTGAAATTTAACATGGACTTCTTTTTGTAAACTTAAGCATGAAATGCAATTTTTGCAGCCTTCCTTCTTATTGAATTTCATTTCAAGGTGAAATGTGACTGAACTGAACTAAAATATCATGCTTCAGTTGTAAAATACACGGTGCAAAAAGACAGAGAAAAAGGATCACACTACCTTTCGCAGTATATGATGCGGGACCAGAGTGCATTTTCATTTCCCAGATCCAGATGCAAACCTTTGTCTTGACTGCCTACAAATAGAGCATCTGAATACAGAATATATAGGACGTTTCTAATCTCCCTTCTGTCCCTGGCCCTCCACTCTATGTGCCCTAGTTTCCACTGAGGTGAAATATGAGGGGATTATGTAAAAGTTAGAGGTGTTCTCCAGCAGTTCCCTAAAACTGGACAAAAGGAGAACCAAGACTGTGGATTTGCACCTGCCCAGCATAATATATGCAGCCAAAGAAACTTATGCCCATGACTTGAGCTCTCAAGCAGAACTGCAGATACATCATGAATAATACACAAGACTATGTATTAATAATGGGAATCCATATAGCAAAATATTTTCTCTATTAGGAGAAACCCTAGTCCTCAAGACATGTTGCACAGATCTTCCTAAAATTCAGAAGAAAACTGACTGCAGGCCAAATACTCCCCTCAGGGAAGTCAATAGCAAAAAAATCCACTGGACTTTATTGGCAGATGATTTTGTGCTTTATACGAAAAAAGGTCACTCATCACATGCATGGACAACAAGTCAAATACATCTGGTTAACAGAATGTGGCTATTTTGGGCTCAGCATGGTGCTATGGTTATTTTTGTTGCTTACTGTTTATATTTATGTCTATCTTAAAGCACAGGGAGAAAAACAGAAAACAAAGTGAGATATCCATCCATCTGTTAGATAAGGATTTCTTACAAGCTCATTGGCCAGTGGAATACATATTCTCTTTTCTCAGGTTGTGCACCTCTGAGGAACTCCTGTAAATTAACTTTTATTCTTGGGAGAAAAAGGAGAGAAAAACAAAACAAAACCAAAACCCACAAAACTAGAAATAGTTTTAATTCTGCAGATTTCAGAAAGATTTTTTTTTTCACATAAATGTATTTTTCCTGTAACAACAAATGTTCAAAATATTTTCTTCATGGACTCTCTCTCAACTCCTTTCAGTCCCTTTTCTTTCACTTGCCAAGGCAGTAATTCCCAAAAGGAAGTTTTATGTTTTGCCACTGGGCATAAATTGGGTGGGGAAAAAAAAATTTGGGAGTATAGGAAAAAAACTGAATAAAAGTTAACAATGAATATTTCTCACTTAGGAAACAACCCATTTTTAAGAAAAGTTCCTTCACTCAAAGGTGTTTATCAGCAGTATAGATAGTAAGTCTGGGCAAAGGAATCTTGGCTGGAGGAGACCCGTTCTCTGAACAACATGGCATGGGGCCACATGCAGGTCTCTGGTTTATTTGTGGAAAATGGAGGGAAACGGTTTCCTGTGTTGTCACACACTTGTGCTATAGACAGTAGGTGGGTGCATGGGAGAAAGGAACAGTTTAAATCAAGGCAGAATTTTTCCTCAAGTGTTTATTTTTGAACACTCGCGTGTCACAAAGGCCGGTCTTATGACTTTAAACAAAAACCAACGCCGTTGCTTCCACGAGGTTAAAATGAAGTGCAATGGAAGAATTACAACCACTTTGTCTGTGACAGAAGGAAGGTCAGGCCTTGCTTGGGACCGAGGCTTGTCTCCATGGAACGATGCCAGCCAGCTGATACTTGACCTTTAGATTCCCCAGAGTTGCCACAATTTTGGGGAAGTGGCATTTGTCAGATGGCCAAAGAGGGTGATGGGAAGGCCAGGCTGGTGGCCAGGGGCAGCCATGGGCAGGTTGGAGGAAAGGTGTTTCAGGGAAACTGGCCTGGCTTTGTCCCTGGCCACGGGGTGGGGGAGTTCTGCTGAAATGGCTGAGGATGAGGGTGCTGCTTAGGGATGGGGCCGAGGGACAGGTGGGGAAAGGGGAGGCTGTGAAGGGAAATGTCTGCAGGGAAGAGAGGTTTGCACTGGCTTCAGGTGAGAGGGCAAAGGGGGCTGTGGGACCAGAAGGGGCTGAGGGATGCCCCGGGGGCTGCACAGCACCAGACACCAGCCCCAGGACAGGAGCTGGAGGGGGCCCGCCTGGCTGCTCCTCCTGAGCTCCTGAGCTCTTGAGGGAGGGAGGGGGAAAGAAGGAGGAGGATGGAGGGAGGGATGGGGCGGTTGAAGCCCTCTCTCTCCCTGGGCTGGCTGCGGGGCGGAGGGGAGGCAGCTCCTGGGGAGGGGAGGAGGAGAAGAGGCAGAGAGGGGATGTTAAACAGTTTCTTACCGTAAGAGGGAGTTGGGACCCAGATCTTTCCAGTTAATCACACAACAAACTTAGATCATCGCAATAAAAAGCAGCTCGGCTCACTCTGCCTCCTCTAGTGACCGGCTGTGCACAGGGTCCTTCCGAGGAACCATCTCACCTTCTCCTCCCCGCCAGCCGCCGGGGGGGCCGCCAGCACCATGTGGGCCACCCAACTGCTGCCAGCCTTGCTGCTCCACCAGCTGCTGCTGCTTCCCACCACCATCCCCGTGGCAGGTCAGTTTTTTTATCACTTTGCTATTGACCCCTCTCCACCTCACAGCTGCATCCCTTTCCCTCTCCCTCTCCCCGCCGTGGCCAGGGTGGACCCCCACCCCCCTGCAGGTGGGTCAGCCGGGGACACCCCGACACCTGTCAGCTCCTACCTGCCGCTGGGGCAGGCACCTCGCCCCGCAGCCGGCGGCCGGGCGGGGTCTGAGGTGCGCCGGGGCCGGTTCCCGCCCAGCGCCTCCCGCGCCTGAGGAGGGATGTGGCGCGGAGCCGTGAGGAGCGGGTCGGGGGAAGCCGCGCTCTGCCCGGGGCAGTGTCCGCGGCCAGCGCTTTGCGGGGGGACCCGGCACGTTCGGGTGGTTTGCGGTGAGGAGGCTGCTTCCCGCCGTCTCCTCCCCGGGTGAAGGGGCGCTCGGGCTCGGTCGGGACCAGGAGCCCTGGAGACGCTGAGAGCGGGAGAAGGAAATCTCATCATTGCCCATAGGTGCTCCCGGCAGTTATCAGGACATGAGGAAACGTCTGTCCTTAATTTCCAAATGGTCGAAGAAATGTTAAATAACAGAAGTTGACAAGGAATTCCCAAAACACAGGATGGTACGCTGCTGAAAGGGAATATCCTTGCTGAAGTTCAGCAGCATGGACATGCTATTTCCAGACTGAAATACTTGTAATTTCATTAGATGTTCCCGATGAAATCTGGAAGGCGGAGGGGAGGAAGGAACAAACAATAAGTAATCAAGTGCTGGAAGCTCTTTAGCTGAATTTCTTTCCTGAAGTGTCCCCCTTGGACTGGATATCTGAAGAGCTGACTCTGGGCTTCTATTGGCCCTCTGGGGAGATATTTAAGGGAGAAAAAAAAAGTTTGAGAAGGTTTCTACAAACCTTTCCTTCCTTCCTTCCGCCAGCATTGTTAGGGTCAGACCTTTGCACAGACAGAAACAAAAGACAGACACAATTCGGGGAAAGGATCTGCCAGGCGCAGGCAGAGCGAGGGCAGGCGCACGCCGCGTCTGCGTCCTGGGGCAAGGTCTGAGGGCATCAGGCGGCGTGAGTGGCGAGTGATGTTAATAGCTTCCAAGACATAACTACATTTTTTTCTAGTTAAAAAAATAAATAATTTGGAATGGTGATTCAAAGTGGAATATTTAGTGATCTGAGTGGGCAAGTCAAAAAAAAAAAAAAAAAAAAAAAAAAAAAAAGGACTTGATTGACAGCTTTCCTTTTGAAATCCAGGGTGTATTCTTCAGCAGAAGCAAAGGAGTAATAGAAGTTGTGGAAAAACACTTAGAGAAATAAATGATTAAAGCTAAAATTCCCAGCACCCTTTTCCTTATTTACTGCATAGTGGATTAGTTAGCACAAATGTGTGTGTGTGCTACACAAGTATACTTGTAGAAATGAACAAAAACCCCGAATGAAGGGAGCAGTTTTGATTGCAAATAGCGAACTGCTCCAGAAGTAATTGTTTTAATGATTGTACAATCAGGTATTTACATGCCAGTCCCACCAGATAAACTCTGCCTGTCTGTTCCAAGGACAAACTGATGTTGTCATGAGGAAGGAAGGAAGATGATATATGTTTTTCAGTATCTGAAAACAGAAATGTTACATACTGTTAGGAGCTTTTTCCCAGATTTATTTTTACTTCTGTTAGGTTGCTCTGTTCTTGTTGCTCATCTTGAATTTGACATTTTTAAAAATATTTTTTAATTCCAGCTTCATGTATTTTTGTTTTTGTGGAGTTGTTGTTTGGGGTTTTTTTTGTTTTTTTTTTTTTTTCCCCTTGCTGCAAGTTTTTTTTAATTCCAGCTTCATGTATTTTTGTTTTTGTGGAGTTTTTGTTTGGGTTTTTTTTTTTTTTTTTTTTTTTTTT
>WKFP01014084.1:613583-628842 GCA_011057875.1 Pterocles orientalis
AAAAAAAAAAAAAAAAAAAAAAAAAAAAGACTGGCAGACTGGCAGCATCACGTGCAGTAAAACCTGTCGTTTTTCTCCTAGAGTAAGAGTGTGGGGTTCTGCAGGATGCTGAACACCTCACCAGAGCTTCTGTGCTCAGTCTGCTCAGTGATGATTTTGTTTTTGTGGGCATTCTTTGCAGGTGACACAGAGATACAAGCACTATGCTACTACACTTTTCTGAACTCCTTTTTCCATGTACATTGCCACTTCCATTTTGTGGACATGTGACCTCCTTGAAAAGTGATGACTAGAGCCAGTTAGGAATTTTCTGAGGAAATGTTTGGGTGGTTTCTGATGTGTGTTTTTTGTTTTGTTTTGTTTTGGTTTGGTTTGGTTTGGTTTTTTTTACTGCAAAATGCTGACCCTTCAAAACTTTTCATAAAAATAATTCCTTTTAAACAGAAACTTTCTTCGGCTTGGCTTCCCCAGATCAAATAAAAGAGAAATTTGCAGCAGGAGACATTCATGATCGCTGTTGAGAAATCCTCACCTGTGACAGGAACTCATCAACTGATGGGCTAGTTTGAAAAAAAAAGCCAGCTAAACATCCCCTCTGCAACATTATTCCATGAACCACAGATACAGAAACTGGTCTATAGCCAAGTTCATAAGAAGCTAGGTCATACTTACTCTTTTGATAGTCAGGATGCTTTTCTTGAATGAGAAAAAGTTTTTGTTCTCCCTGACTGTATGGTTTTAGCACTAGTCTCTAGTTTACCAAGCCTAATGAATATTTAGTCTATCTAATAGTCCAACAGGAGGGACTGAGAGACGGCCTCAGTACTGCCAGTATCAGTAGGCTGCTGATTAGGGTTGTGCCCTAACCAATGGGCTTTCCAGTTTAGGAGTGGATGGTTCATCTTGATGTGGAGGAAAATTAGATTTCCAAAACTTCAGATTTTTTCACAAAGTATAACTTGTTTCCTGGCCAACTTTCATAGTGACAGTTTCTTGGCAACCCTCTCTTTCTTAACTTTCCTCCCCTACCCGCCTTAATATTAATCAAACCTATTGTTTCCCTTATGGGCAAGAAAGAGGACTCTTACCACATGCTACCATTGTGCTTACCTTGCTTCTTAAAAATATGTGATCTTCAACAACAATGTGTAGGTTTTTACAAGGTAGGCAAGGAGAAGTTGTGCCAGTCATTTCTGAAAATATATTAATTGCTTTCTAAACATGCGTGGTATCTTTGTACAGGATGTTGATTTCTTTTTACTTGAGTGTTTTTAAGAAAGATGAGTTTTTGCCTACATATTTGTTATTTTTATATATGAAAAACAAGCTAAGTGATGAAAACATAATTTAAAAATAGCAAAAACGGGTCTTTTGCTAATGTATGTCCATACTTTTTTCTATTACAGTTCTGTCGCAGCTAATTTTAAATGCATCTAATGATGAGTGTTATTTCTTCTGTGAATGGATCTTTTAGGTTTGGAATCCCATGCCCTAAGTTCTGTGCAAAGACAAACTCCTGTGGTTCCAAGTTTGCCGGCTGATACATGCTGGGTTATATTAATGGGTAAAGAAAAAGGGTGAAGAAAACACCGAGAAATTTTCATGTCATCAAGCTGTCCACACAATCAGTTTCTGAGTTTCTTTTTAGTATATAAAAGATAAGACAGTGATTGGTGAAAGATAAATGTGCAAGGTTCCTAAAGACTACTTGCCTAGTCATTATCAATATTCTAAGTGTCTGTCACTTGCACAAAGAAATTAATCTGCAGCTAATAACTTTATCAGGGAGTTTTCTTCCTTGTTCAGATATTCTTATCATTCAGTACTCTTAGAAAAGACAGTATGTCCTTAATAATGTTAATGTAATGAAACTAAATGTGACTTTTAATCAAAGCAAAAAGTAGACTGGTATATCACAAAAGAGTGAATGTCAGAGATTTATTTAAATTAAAGACATCTTTTTCTGCAAAAAGACTGTCAGCCAAGTGTGTTTATTCAAATTTCTCAGCACTTTCTGTAGTTTGGATGATCTGAAGCAGTTGCTAATGAAGATGTGGGAGTTACACTTAGTTCCTACAAATAGCTATTGCTCAGAAAAAAATAAAATCCCATAGCCATGATCAATATATGAATGTTGTATGTTCCTGTGGTCTGCATAGCTAAGTATATTTTTAAAATGTAACGTGATTTATACTTCCCCATCCCAGCTGTAGATAATCATTATACTATATACTGTCAACAAAGCAAAATGATACTCTGCCAGTTGGAAGACAGTATTCCTTCTGTTTAGTGGAATCCTTTTGGTGCTCAGTGCCAGGGGCTGCTTGTTTTGCTCTCACATGTAATGCAGCACTTACCCTGCTTAACAGATTTTCTATTAATGCCATTTTCATAAGCAACATAGCAGGAGAATATAGAGTTGAAAGACATGAGATTAAAATGTTGCATAAAACTCTGGAAAATTGTGCACTGGAGTCAAAGAAAGGAAAGCCTCTTATTGGAGGAGCTCATCTGTCATTATTGTAATACTTCAACTGAGGCCAGGGTTGGAAGGGAAATGTGCAGTCTCCCTCAGAGAACATAATATCTCCCCTTTGGATCTTTATGGTGATCATTAGTTTGCCACTTAAGCATTTCAAACTTTTCCGAGGAGATTTGAAAGCAGGATAACTGGGCCTCTTGATGGGTAAAAGCTTTATGCAAAGAGAAGGCTGCCCTGAACATTTTACAATTACTTGTATCGGATGAGAGCAGGAATTTCACTTTCTCCCCATCAGTGTTGACGTGTGGGGTTGAAGGACAGAGGCTCCAAAGCAGAAGGGAGGTAAGAAAGGATTGATCATGGAGGTGAGAAAGGATTGGCCATGGAGGTGAGAAAGATTGATCTCCATGCTTGGCTGGGAAGCACAAATAGTAGGAGGATTAGCATGATGGGAACAATGTTCATACCTCGTAGTGCGGAAGTATGGCAGCTACAAGGAACTGAGAAGGGGCAAGGACATCCTCACTGTTACCTCATCTTTTTTTCTGTAATTTTTTTTTTTTTTGGCAGTGCCCTTAGAGGGCTGTAGAGCTGTTCCCAAATGTGGTTAGTACCTACATGTAACACAGCGCTGCGACGAAGCAGAGCTGGGAACATGCTCCAGATTAGTCAGATGTGTTGGCAAAATCTAGCTGCAGGAGTTTTCAACGGCTTGTGGGCCTCCACCCATGTGCTGTCGGATGAGCCCAGCCATGCCTGGCAGTCCTCGGTGCTGCTGGCCCAGCTGGGGACTGGCTGCTGCCTCTGTCTCTCCTCAGCTCCAGCTCTTCCTACGACCCCTGGCCTTGGCCGGCAGCACAGTTTTCATGTATACAACATGCAGTAAGGCTCTCATCACTCCTCACAGGGGCTGTTTTGCTGCCCTCAGCAGTCTGTCACTCTTTGTTTTGCCCAAATCCCTGCCTTTCCTGCTTGTGCCTTTCTCTTTAGCCCCTACTCCATACCAGACATCCTCAGCAGTAGCTGAGACCCCATTGCAAAAGGACACAGGGTGCCTTTGGTGCCTTGGAGGAGGCACCAAACACTTGTAAAGATTGTGGAATGCAATGCGATATGGTGGGGATTTAATTCTTGAGCAAAATGCGTAAGAAGACAAATCTTACAAAAGAAAATCCTCTCAGTAATTTAGCCAAAGGTTAGATACAGCAAGTCAGAGTACGAACTGCAGAACATTTGTTTCTGCCCAATGGGTCCCAGCATCCTGCTGAGCAGATAACCTTTTCTTGGAAGGAAAGGAGCTGTCCTTTTGCATTTACCATCCAATTTTAGAATATGCTATCGGTTGTTAGCATTATCCTTAGCTTCTTGAGCTTTCCCGCTGACTATAGGAGAGGGTTACAAAGGCAGGACTTAGCATAAACACGAAGTTGGATTCCAAGTAACGTGGCAATCTTTGCAGCTGCTAATACGGGGTACATGTGCGTGTGTGTGTGTGTGAATGGTAATGTACAATGTAAAGCCAAAAAGAAATATCTTTTTGCGTTTCCTGAATCTGCCCAACAACTAGACTGAAAGCCAATGCAAAAATAAGGAAAAAATTATCTCCATATTATATATCTATATTTCAAACTACTTTCGAAAAATTGTAGATTTTTTTCCATGATAGCTTTTTTGCCAAGCAAATAAATTTCAGAAGTTACAATAATCACATCATCCTCCAGATACCTTTCTGAGAAACTGTTTCATTGTGACAAGCTAGAGATACCTCCCTGGACAGCTGGTTCTATTTTGGTGACTTTCCTTCTATACAGCTGACTGCAGTTTTTAAGGGTATGGTTGGTAAACTTCTTTCACGCCAAATTATTGTCTCACATAAATAACTGCATTAAACTTATTCTGGCATCCAAGTCTATTCAATCTACAAAGTTTTTTTCTTGGGCACATTTCAGAATTGTTTCAGTTTCTCATTATGTTGGTCTTTCTTCCTTTCTTCCTTTTTTTTTTTTTTTTTTTTTTTCCAAATGAGAAGTCATTTGGAAAAGGTATTCACTTTTTTGCATTCTAGCCAGGAATCTGGACATTTCTGATACTGAAACAGGCATAAGGAGAAGTCAAAGTAAATGAAAGTAAGTTGAAAAGTAAGTTAAAAGTATGTTAAAAGTGCTGAGCATTCTTTTTATAAAAGTGACTCTGTTACGACTTCAAGGGACAAAACTGTCTTGAATGTGTTTGTTTAAAAAGTGCTCCCTATTCTCATAGTTAACAATGCTTTGATGACCCTTTTGATGATTTTAGTATCAACATTCACCTTTAACATCTTTTATTACTGTGACCATGCTCTTAATTTAAGCAGGTGGTGTCTGAAACCATTTGGTAACATCTACTTTTACCATCTGGTCAAGTTTTTTTTTTTTTTTTTTCTTAATGGAGCCAGTATATTTATGACATACTGGGGCCTACACCAGTATGCAATTTATCCTTGATGTTTTATATCCTCTGTAAAGCATTTTCTTCGAGATGCTTCATCGAATTTAGTTAAAGTATCCCTTGAACCATATTTTATAGACAAGTTAAACACCTCATTGCATTTACATACTGCTCTTGTACGACGAGAGCTGTTGCTTTATTTCAAACCCTACTCACTGATTTTGCTTCTTACACAAACTTTGCCAAATGTAATTTTACGTGTATACAGCATACTTTATTTTTAATTTTCGTATTAAATTGTTATTATTTATATTGAGATAAGCATTTAGCTTTGGCATAGCTTACGAAAAATGTTTTCTGACACTGTGATAATCCACGGTTTTGCAGATTTTTGCTTTGTACATTTTATTGAGATCTAACATTTGCTTGGTTGTTTTGTTTTGTTTTGTTTTTGTTCTTTTTCCATTCAGATACATACTGATGAATGTTTGCTTGGGTGTTACCATGCAATTTTTCTTGAGCATGGTGTTCCTTGACAAAATGTTTGCTGCATTTCTTGTGTTGAACTGTGCTTTCCTGCATTTATTTCAGATGTGTTTAGGGTTAGGGGTTTTTTTCTTTTCCTTTTTTTTCCTTGAAGATCTTTCATATGCTGTTAGATTTCTGATTCCACCCCTCCCCCACCTAAGTTTTACGTCACATAAAATTCAGCTCTCATTTTTTTTGTTCTAGTTCATTAGGGAAATCCAGTTTACTTTGGCTTGCAATGATGATCGTTTGCAAAATTAAGTTAATAGCTAATCTCATTTTGACATTCTGACCTGGTTATCAGTTATAACAAAAATATTTCAATCTCTAATTAGTCCATCTGTTAACTGCTCAGGGTCAAGTGGCTTCATTTCATTAAAAACATGATGCAAAACATTAAACAGAGATTTAAAATGTCAGTTGATACTGAAGAAGAGACTATGATTCTTTTATATTTCTGAAATAATTGATAATCTAATAGTAATTCATCTAATAATGAAGAACTATCACTTTATATGGCCATTTTTCTTTACTGGAGTATATTTTGAATCTTCAGCTTCTCTGAGCTTCCAGAGAAATTCATCAGTGTGTGGACAATTTCCCTCTTTTCATTTTTTCTCCCTATTCCCATCTTATTTGCATTTCACTGCATCATTTGGAAGGACTGCTGCTGATTCCTACAGTTCTCTGACAGTGTCTTCCAGCCTAGGGAATTTAAGTATCTTAACTTCCTTGACAATTTTTTTTCTCAAAGATTTGGTTTAACTCTGACATCTAACAAACATAATGAACAGCAGTGCTGTTATATGACTACTTTTTATCCAAAACCAAAAATTATAAAATGTCTTTTTTTCATCCACAATATGGAAACTTACACACTTCAGTAACTATGATAACAGAAAGAAAAATTTTTCGTTACACCGGACAGCTGAAAGTTTCACACAACAAAGCAAATAACTTCTAAGCAAAATGCCAAAGTTCTGCCAAAGTTCTGCAAGTGTAAACAAACAGAATAAGAAAATAAAACTCCATACCAAACCATCAAGATTTCATTAAAATCTCAATTCAATCATAAACCTTTAATTTTAGTGTATTTATCTTCTCATTTGGAAAATTTGGCGTTGACTTTGATGTGTTGGTTCTGTATAATAAAGTGGAATGCAAAATTAGAGAGAAACGAAAGGAATGAGGCTTCTCACATTATCACAAGACTTCACAATGTGTTTCTTAAAGAAAACACTATTACAGAGAGTAGAGGGAAACTTGGAAACCCTGGAAGCTGTCATGCCAAAGACATCATAAGTCCTGTTTAATAAAAGCTTTGTAGAGTTTATGACAAGTCCATAAAAGTGGAGATTTTTCTAGGGGAGACAGCCAGTATGCTCTGGTTGTACTCTGTAAGGTTATAACTCCTAAGCCTAAATATACATCTATATTAGAAAAAGTTGGGTTGCCAGAGGAAGGAGAAAGTGACGGCCAATGAGGTAGATAGAGTCAGATAATGTCATTGTAAAATTTTGCTGTAGACAGTACAAACTGTGTTTTGATCTCATTATAATGGACAAAAGTGATCTTTACGCCTCTTGATGTCCTGAGTGCTATTTTGGTTACCACAATGATGGTGTCATATTGACTATATTAGTTTTTTACTACTAAACAGCTAATGCAAAACAAAATCCTTTTTGTGGTCAGACCAAATCCTGAGGGTCTGAAACTTGATTTGCTTAGGTATTTGAACTCTAAATGGCCTGCGACTAGATTTATACTGAATTTCTTGACTCTTGCATAGGTCACTATCAGACCTGTTGTTTTCTGCAACATATGAAATTTTAATTAAGATATAGAATACAATCAGGTACTTTCAGGACTGAGTGGTGTGGTCGTGTGGAAGCTCAAAATCCTTTTTGGATTTGGACACAGGCCCAGAAGAGAAAAAAGGAAGTTATGTTGCTGCCATTTTCCCATTAGCCCAATGGTTAGAAAATACCTGGAGAATGGGGGAGATGAAAATACAAACACCTTTGCTGATTCTTTACTAAGAAAGTGTCCTAATTTCTGTGGTATTGAATATTATGGTGTTCATTGCTTTCAGTACCTGCTGTTATACCTTTCTATTTTGTATAAATGTAACTAAAATTGCAGTGAAATAGGTTCTAGAATACAGGTACTATAATCTCCTAGTGAGTTTTCTTCCTAGAAGATGAGAACGATAATTTTCTTTGCCTCTGATTGTTCATTTGATACAGACTGGAAATACTCCAGGAAAAGGTATTGTTGGAAGTCTTTTCCCTCAGACGCTCTATAGTTTGAGCCAGTCTCAGTTAATACTTCATATCTGAGAAGATCATACAGAAACCTCACATGAAAAATATAGTATGGAAACCCAAAGTTGTGTTCTTGTAGCTTTCGGGTAAATGATTTTCACTGTGAGGAACCTTTTTTCTTAAGTAAAATATTAAAACTTCTTATGAAAATGGAAGAGGTTCAGCAGGGAGACTGTGGAAATCCCAGATGACATTATGGAGCACCTGCCCAATGCTGCATCCTGCTAGAGCAAATGTGGTAGTTCCCATTTTTCTGGGCACTGACTGAGCTCATCTTTTTTTCTGCTCAACCAAGGTTACTATCATGTTAAGAAATATAAAGAGGCACCATCCTCACCTTTTTGAGGAATTTTTTAAGTCAACCAAGGAAATATTTTTAGTTACTGGTTATTTCTGTTGAAGAAAAAAAATGTTGATTCATGTTTGACTGGATTCTTTTGGATTTGAATCAGCTACTACTCTTTTCAATTTTAAGTGGAATGTCTGACTTGCTTAGTAATGCGATATTCAACTACAAGAAACATCAGAGGACATGGCCTACAAAATAACGAAGTCCTGTTTAACAGGAGTTTAGGAAACTGAAACGAATGGCAATCACAAATTAGGAACATTAGTTATAGCATGTTGCATGACAATCTTTAATGTAGAACATTTCTAAGGCACTATTTGACTTAAGATTTTAATGATAGGAGGACCTAATGTGAAGTAAATTTTTTTTTTATTTATTTTGTTGTTAGAGTTGTAAAAATACTGCTTTGCACTGTTCTGATGGTTTCAACAGTCACACCGCAGACACATTTGGCCCTGTGCCTTTTGGATTATAAGTAAGTCATAGATTGTTGTCGTTTGAAAGCTAAAGTAAATCAGGCTGTTATGAATTGCTAAATACAAGATCAAACTCATAATCCTCTTTGGACAACTGTTAGGAAAAGAAGAAGAAGAAAAAGCAGAACTCTGAACCATGTTTTTCAGGCAGAACAGAATTTCTTGTTTTTTTTAGTCATATTCTTGCATGCTGGCTGATGGGTTTAAGTAGCTGTTATCATCAGGAATTAAGATAATAACGCTTATCAGTAGATGGGAAATGTTAGCATCAGGAACTGAAAGAACATACTTTGAGATTTCTGTACAGATTCTTACCTCGATTTGACATAAACGTCTTGGCTGAGACAACGTAAAACTAACAAATATGCCTTCTAAGATAGTAGATTGAGAAACTTACCACAAAAGCTACACAGAAGGTCTGTTTTTCTGTGGTTGTCTTAAAGAGCAGATGCAATCCTTTTTGCAGCACTTTGGCTCTATCACAGGTAGAGCAAAAAACAAAGCAGCTTCAGTGCAGACACAACGGCTTCCAGTAACAGGGTGCTGATACTTGATGCATGAGTGTCCTCACAGCGTTTCCCTAAATATAGTGATTCATTTTGGGTGCATGTGCATTGCACAAATACAAGGCTGAAAATGCTTAAAAGAGCTGATATGAGTCCCTAACACAGCATCAAAACTATTAAGATTTGATCTTTTCATCAAAAGGTTCTTCATGCAATAACAGTGAGGATTTGAAGGTAAATAAATTCTTTTTTTCTGAAAATGTTTGTAGTCGGAACTAAAATTGCAATCTGCTAGGTGCAGGGGAATATCAAAGTTCACATTCAGCAGTTCAAAAAGAAGGACACTTTACAGGGACATTGTAGAGGAGATATTCTACTCACTTGATTTTTTTCTTTTTTTTTTAAAGGCTGAAACCTGATGAAATCCAATTTAAATGTCTTTGGTGTGCTTTTAGGTGTCTTAGGGATAATTCGCCACTGAGAGGTGTGATTTAGCAGAATCCACTGAAAATGTGAGCTCACTTAATGATCAGGATGGAAGTTCTGCAAAGGGAACCCTCTTTGGCTTTACAATATGTGGAGTTATCAGAAACTCCTCCAGAGCCTCAGCTACTGGCATTTACAGTTATTCTGAGCTTCTGCACTGAGTGCACCAACCGAAAGTTAGCTGACCTGAGTGCACTCAACTTGCATGAGGAATTATCTGTTCTAATAATATCTATATTATTCTGACCAAGCACTAGATTGAGTTTCCATGTATTTTAAAGATTCTGGCAAAATTTAATAAATTGATACTGAGTATTCTTGTTCTATTATTGTTGCTGATTCTGTAGAGGAAAAAAAAAAAAAAAAAAGGACAGCTGTGAAAACAGTTATCTGGAAAGAAGCTATGAAAAATTCTATTACCTACTTTGTAAATTAAGGAGGGATTCGTTCACCTAACCTTACCTGGATTAGCCATCTAATCCAAAAAATCGTCTGGGCTCATTGAGTGAAATAAGAGGAATAGATCCAAA
This sequence comes from Pterocles orientalis, assembly GCA_011057875.1. Lineage (NCBI taxonomy): Eukaryota > Metazoa > Chordata > Aves > Pterocliformes > Pteroclidae > Pterocles > Pterocles orientalis. Next base: position 623,692 of record WKFP01014084.1, read on the forward strand.
GGGCAATTTGTCCTCCCTAGGTTACTCATCTGTTGGAATAGGGAGAAATCACTCTCCAGAGGTACTCATCTGCCTGCACTGATGATGGAGCAGGCTACACTTGCAGACTGGTTTCTATGGAATTTACATATTGGGGAAATTGTGGGTTAAATTGTGGGTTTTTCTTGCAAAAATTGAAGACTTTTGCTCTTGCACTTTAGCCAAACATTTCTAGCCAATCTCCCTGCTCGATTTTATACCCCTTCCTCTGGGCCTTTCAGCAGAGACATGGAAACCAGAGCAGTGCCTTCTTTTTTGTAGAAATCTTTGCAACAGTGCAGACTATTTCCATGCTACTGCCTCTGCCTCCCCTCATCAGCTTTTCTGTGGGCTAACAATTCTAACTCAGGCATACTTAAACTGGACACAACACTCACAATGAGTCTTCACTGGAGCAGAGGGAGGACAAATGATTATTCTGTGTCACTTCCAGGTTTCACAATTTGTGATGAAAAGTTTGCTGTTTTAAGAATGGTTTATCACATTCAGACAGTGATTTTCTATGATATTTATGTCTTTTCCTCCTGATTATACCTCCACTCTGTCCATCCAAAAAGACTTTTGTTTGTCTTTTTCCCTTGAGTTTTTCATGGAAAGATTGGTAAAATCTCACATTATCACGCATATTTTGTGGGTTCTGAAAAAGACTTACAAAAGGTGAAAAACTTTCCTCTTACTCTTTTCCAGCATTATGCAAGTCTTTGTCTGAAATAAGTTTTACTATAATTCCTACCATTCCTATTTTCAAGAATAGAGATCACCATCTAAAATAATAAATTCTTCTGCAGTATCTCCCTATACCTTATTTTTGTGAACTTCTTTATGCCATAGGTACTGATGTTCCTACAATTCCTAATAAATATTGCTAATATCTAATGCCATCTTTAATCTCAATCTCAGCACTCTTCTTTACAGTGTTTTTTTTTTTTTTTTCTTGTTTGCTTCTTTCTTAGAGGGTAAAGGAAAAAGGAGAAATCCTCTTCATGACTTCAAAAAAACAGGAGAGTTGATGCTCATTAAAGTCAACAAAACACTGGAAGTAAAAACCAAGCTTTTAAATACCACTGAGCAATGTGCCAAGAGATGCAGCAGAAACAAAGGCCTTTCATTCACTTGCAAGTAAGTTAAGTATCTCTATCATTTGTATTGGGTTTTTTTTCCCTAATGGCAACTATATAAGATCCTTTAACCAAAGGCCTCTCTGTAATTGTCCTCAGCAGTACCTTGTACTGAGGACAACCTAAAGACTGTGCTTTTTCGATTTCCATGATCTTGTTCTGCTTGTTGAGAGAATGTCAGTCTTTTCCGAAGCTTTATCTCAGTTGTTCTGTCTTCTTAGCTTGTCCAATCTGTAATTTTTTTTTCCGTAACATGGTTGAAAAAGTGTAGTCATGTTAAGATGTGGATGACTTGTGCTGCACTGTAGTGCTCAGTGAACATTTCTGAGATTTTTATGTCTCTTATAAAATGGTTATTGTCACACATCACAGCTGCAATATTTCAGCACCACTTCAGATCATGTTCTGTCTTCATTCTTTGCACATTACTCCGGCTGAAATCAACGGGAACCTCACACATGGAGCACAGATACATGCACTGCTGAAGTTCACTGGCAAGTACTACAAATCTGATACAATGGAATCAAACCTTCTGGGCTGCACAATCATTACAAGTATACGATAACTATTCTTCAGCATCTGCTGTCTCTTGGAAACACATCATGCAGATGTCTGCCTTGTACATATTCTCTACTATTTTTTGGAACAAATCACTATTATTTTCCCCATGTATTAGACTTAAATTATCCCCCTGGCCCCTCTTAGTCTAGACCATTAGAAATAAATGAAAGGATATGAATGCAGGAGAATCATGGAGACAATGGATGACTTCTGTAATGGTGAGTACTGTGCTAAATGTGAGCCTGATCTTGAAACACAAAAAAGTTTTGACAACCACTGCAAATGGAAGCTAGACCAAATGTGATAACAAAAGCTCTTCCTTAGCAGAAAAGGTCCTCAACTGTAATTTAATCCTTCTTTAAGCCTTTAATTCCAGTGTTGCAAGAGCTAGTTTGAATTGGTTTGTACTTCTACTATTTATATATGTAAACAATGAGCAGAGTTTACTTATTTCTGTTAGAAAATATTTTCCAGGCACTAATATTTTTCACATGGTACAAGCCACTCCTTTTCCTATTGGCAGAGCTTCCACTGATACCATTGCCAAGTGGATCAGGTTGTATTCAATACATCAAAAGATCCTTGAGTTTTGATGGTCAGCACTGATGAGTATTATGAAATTAGGTTTCACAGTTTAAAAAAATTCTGAATGATGCCAAACAAACAACGATTCTGTATTCCAGTATCTGCTTAGGAAAATTGTCTCAAGCTAGTTGTAGCTGCTCTGGCTGGTATGTTTTGTGTTCTGAAAATAAAAAGTAGGTTAATACATTTGTTGATTCTATCTTACATGAATAATAATCTAGAATCTCTCTGAATTTTTAAAACTTTCTCATTTGTGAAGAATTTTTTTTCTGTTGGGACATTGTATGATGGATTCATTAAGGGGCAAATTCTCCCTGCCATAGTCAGTCAATAAAGCAACATAGATGAGCCATGGGGGACTTTGAGAACACAGCTTGAAAGAGTCCTACTCACAGATAGCAGTATTGCAATCAGTAGTGTAATTATTTTGCTCTGAAGATGAAAAAGAATTACAAATCTGACTACTCATGTTCTGAATTTTCAATTTTCCCTGAGACATTTTTAGCAAGGAATGCTAGCGACAGAGTTGTAGGTGGTTAGGTCTTGCCTGTGCTACCACTGTGCAGCAGAGCAAGAGCGATTTTTTGTATCTGGGAACATTTTTGTGGTTTCCAATTCAGCCCCAGATGAGTCCTGTTGTAGTGTGCATAGTTCTTTGATGCTACTGTAAACACATTTGACATGTGTTCCCCTTTAGAGGAACCAGTAATTACTAATGTTTTCCTTTTATTCCTAGGATCCCCAGTTTTTAACTTCATACCAGCATATGTTTACTACAAGGTGAAATTTGCTGCCAAATTAAATTAAAACCAATTAGTTTACTGGTTGCTGTGGGAGCATTCTAAAATAAGAAGAGAAGTAGCACAAAATGGAATTTTGAGTACTTGAAATATAAGACTTGGAATTTCCTTTGTTTATTGACATTTTCATGGCTTGATTCTGATACTCCATATCCATTCAGTAGTCATCCCTCACATGGGTCACAGCATTGATGTTTTATTTTCTGTATGCAAACTCAATTTGTTTAAGTATTACATCAAACAAAATAGAAATATTTTCCAACATAATTTTGACCACAGCACTGGGAGCAGAAACACCTGGGTCTGTGCCCTGTGAGGTACACAAGCAGGAAGAGTGTTGGCTTTATTTTCTGCCAGAAAGTGGTAAAGTAGCAGATTCGAGACACTTACAGACTTATAAAGGATCAGCCATTCCTTACTTAGTTTGAGGAGGAAAAAAAAAGTTAAGACAACTTTTGATTTATTTATTATAAGCTTCTGTACCACTTGCAAGAAAATTTTGAGTACTATATTTAATAATTATTGATCCCTGCTGTTTTTAACTCTGACACCTTTTTGTGGGACCTAATATAGTCACTTCTCAGAATGGACCTTTCCTCTTTTCCTTTTCTACCATGCTTGCACAGATAGTCATCATTTCTGAGTTACAAGACAGTTACCTAGACTTGTTTCTTCACAACACTATTCCTAAAATCCCCCACCAAGGTAGCCCTTAGATTCACTTACCTTGTCTTTTTAAGTTCCTTATTTAACTCTCTGTGCATCATTTGCTGCCTTCCCTATCAGCTTAACGTCCTGCTAAGCTGTTCAGATCCATTTGTTTCACCACCGTTTGCAGACCATTACTCCCACTGTTCACTCCTCCAGTCACCCTTGCAGCTTTCTCCTCTGCATTTCTTATGGATGAGAAAAAGATGATATAGTTACTGTTTTATTGGTTATGCAGATGACTTTTGCAGACATGCCACTTCCTTACCTACAAAACCGCGCCTGTCTTATCCTTTGTTATCTGTTCAATTTCTGGAGTGGCTTTGTATTTACACAGAAAGGGATTCCAGCATCTTATCAGAAAATCTACTGATTATCTCAGTACAAATAGCAACAACAAAAATTGTTGTGATCGGCAGTATTGGTAGAAGGAAGTCCAAAAATTTGCTTAAATATGTTGACTTTGGAAGTGTAAAAACCTCCAGATTTGGGTCCAAGAAAAGATTGTTAGAAACTTTTATGTGCAGGAGTGTCTGAAGCCAAACTGGAATGAAACCAAAAGGCAACTGAAAGGCAAAAAACGAAAGAAATGTTTGTAAACAGTGGATTCTGCATTCCCACTTTAGGGGGGAGGAGGGGAAAGGAGAATGTAACTGGAAAGGCAGGAAAGGTCAAGGATATTTTTGTGAAGATGGAGTTAGAGTCACTTGGATACGCTCATATTTGAGAAGTAGCCAGGAGAGAACAGAAGGCTGAACAAGGGCAGAAGGATGAAGGTTAGCAGGTTGGAAACATTTGCAGTCAACAGAGTAGAGAGAGCAGTTGGATGAAAAATCTGTTTGGTGATGGAAATGATAATGAAGAGGATGTTTGAAAGAGAGAAGAGTGGGGAGGTTGGATAGGAACTTGTAATATTTTTAACTGAAGCCAGCAAGATCTCTCACAGAAAAATGTGTATGGCGAGAGGGGAATTAAATGAAGATCAAAGAGCTTTGAGCTGAGGGAGGTAGTGCTCAGGAATATGGTACAGGCAAAGTATGGATGAAGTGCAGAAAATCTCTGTGTCTTTAGATATTATGAATTAGTGTTAAAATGCTCTCTCAGGTCAGAATAAAACATCTCAGAAGGTCTGGGATGACTGAAAGAAATGTAGACTTTGTGGTGGGCTGGAGACAATAGCATCACGTCAGTGATTTGTTATTTGGTTCTACTGAAAAAAATAAGTAAAAAAAGAATTTTCAGTGGATTTTTCATTGTTTGTTTCTTTGTGGGTTTGTTGGGTTTTGGGTTTTTTGTTTGTTTGGGGTTTTTTTGTTGTTTGGTTGGTTTTTTTTTTTTTT
>WKFP01014084.1:628862-646530 GCA_011057875.1 Pterocles orientalis
AGTTCGGCACATGTTGTACTCTATCTTTGAAAGCAGTTAAAATTAAGAGAAAAAATTAAAACAAAAGCAAAGCAAGGACAAGCTCTATGTACACTACCACAGTTGAGATTATTCATAAAAATAAAAATAATCTTGTTTTCAAGCAGGTCTGTTGTTCTAGGCGAGAAACAGACTCCTTGTGCTTGAATTTTCCTCAAACTATCACTTAACTATTTCAGAGGCACATTGTAAGCAGAGCAAATAAGATGTTTTAAAGTCTTCCTTTTATTCCCCCAAGAAAGCAAAACAACTGGGGACACAAATTCTGTCTCAGTCACATTTATCTCACTTTTAAAATAAAGATCTTAAATGACAAGGGAACTCTTAGATTAGTGTGAACAACCAAGCTGGTATTTAATGTAATGGCCACATCAATTTAATTTCTTTGTTTCTTTGTTCTTGTCAGCACAGTTGTGGGTTTAAACAGTAATTTGGACTCTTTCTCTGACTTTCCCAGTAAAAATAAATCTGATGTCATTGCATGCTCCTTGGCAGGCCATGTGTCATTATTATAAACCACACAGAGATTTTTTTCTCATCCAGATTTTCTTTGCAGGGCCTTTGCTTATGACAGAGTTACAAAACGGTGCCATTGGTTATCCTTCAACAGCTTGACAAATGGTGTGAGAAAGAAGCAAGACCATGCGTTTGATCTGTATGAAAAGAAGGGTAACTGATTTATTTACTGATTTTGTTTTTCCAGCTATGGAGAGGGAAAAAAGCTGAAGTCAGTCAGTGATTTCTTGTCTATAGGAGCATTCTGGGCATGGGATGGTTTTATGCATTCTCAAAGCTGCACCTTACAGTTTCATATACAAATGTGCTGGTTTTGCTGCCATACAAGTTCATCTACATACTTGCTTTTGCTCAGTTTTCCAACATACATATTTGCCTACCATCATATGTACTAGTCTGAATTGCTACTTCAATTTATTACTTCAAAGCTCAGTTGTGTGAGTTACTGTTATTGACTTAATATTGCTTTTATTTACCTCATTAATGAGTGGGAGGCTTAGGTCCTCAAACATGGACTTTTGGTCAATCAGACATTTTGAAAACATTTTCAGTACCTTTCTTTGGGAACTTAGTGATCAATATTTTGAAGAAAAGAGACAAAAATATATGTGGACAATTAAACAATTGTTTGAATAATTAAGTACTTAAAGGCTATCAAAAACATATGATTTTTATGTGAAAACTGATTATGAGCTCTAATTTTAAATATGTTAACCAAACCTCTGATTTTCTTATCTTTTGTTTCAATAGACTATGTCAGGAATTGTATAATTGGAAAAGGAGCAGACTATAAAGGAACAATATCTGTCACCAAAAGTGGTATCCAGTGTCAAGCCTGGAATTCAATGATCCCCCATGAGCACAGGTAAGAGTTCAGGAACAGAGACAATGGGAATAGTGCTCAGACAGTTTCCATAAAGCAGGGTTTGACTTATTAGCAGACAAAGAATTTATGACAAAACTGACCTTAGACAACAAAATTTCTTAGGCATATTCTTACCTTTCCTCAAGAATTCTTGTTCTCCAGAACCCAGAAAATCCTTACCTTCTTGGGCTTTCTCCAAAGAGGTCTCTCCTAATGCCAGCTTGTGTGGCTGGATCCCTTCCTCTCCTACATCAGTTTTTTTAGCTGTTTATATCCTTTTGATCTCTTAGCTACTGGCAGAAAGAAAACATCTGCATAACTTCAGCCTGGGGTCTGGAAGTTTATCTTTTTTTCTAATAGACTCTCAGGAAACGGGCAATTTTAAAAATACATTATTAGGAAGCATGGGATATTAGCCCCCTATTTGATCACTCTATAATCAATGTTACTATAGTTTGCATAGTTATTATTAATTCTCTAATATTTGTAGAGTATGTTAAACTCTCTAAAGCACTTAGACCAGGCAATAAATACACAGAAAGGACTGAACAGATTACTGAAACCCTTTCCTTCAGATCATAAAAGCAGTAACTAAAGACTGACGCAGCAGGTATGGGACTTAATGTTGAGTTTAAGACCTGATATAGAGAGAAACAGACCATATCTACACCTTGAGAGTAGACTTAGTTCAACTATATTGGCTAAGGAAAAAGAGAAGAAAGCCAAAAACTTAAACTAGTAAGGGTAATGGTCAAAACAGATTCAACCACACAAATGTTTCTGGAAACTAGCAAAAGGACTATGAAGTACTGATCTACTCTTTGACCATTTCTCTTTGAACCTTTTTATATTGGCTTTAGCCATTTAGATAATAAACCCTGAAGAGCCAAAACCAAAGTCTCACCCATAAGCTTCCTATCCACATTGTTGCCTTGTGCTCTGGACTCCCAGCATCAGCACTTTGTTTTGGAAGAGCCAAGCTGGAGATCGTTAGTGAGGAACCAGCCTGTGCACTGCTCAGTCCTGTCCTGACTAAATCTATCCAGTGTGCAAGATGATATTTTGGAACAACATTAAAAGGCAAAGGATACTTGGGTTCTCTCCTCTTATGATGTGTTACAAAGCTGAGCCTCAGGCTTGGACTTGACTGGACTTGGCTGCTTATAATATAGATGGTAGTGTGCCTGATTTTCAGTGTGGGACCAGACCCACTCTTAATTGTGAACATATGATAAATACCATCAGCTCCCACAGCAATAACCCATTGAGACTCAACCAACACCTTGAAGTGTACAATCTTCATCTTTTAGAAATTAAAGAATTCTCAATAACTACAGCCTAAGCAAAGAGTAAACATTTATTCTATATAATGTACATATGACTTTATATAATAAAAGAAAGAAAAGTGTCTTGATAGTATATATTATTACTAAATTGCGTTTTAATATACAGCATAGACACCTTTATCTAATGCATTTGGACACTCTTGTACAATGTGTTTTATGAGAATGACTTTTCTCCTGCCTTGTGCAATAAGTTTAATTTTTAAAAGGTCACTGGATAAATGAGATGGCTGCATGCTAATTTTGTTTTTCAACATCAGAAAATATTATTTCATCATCAGAGACATGAGGGAGATGGGAAGAAGCAGACAGTAGTGGTGTGTTTGGAACTTATTAGTATGAAAGACAGATTTTTAGGTCAGTTTTTCTCAACATCTGATTATCACAAAGTGCCACTGGAAAATAAATATATTTTTTCATATTCAAGGGACAAATGTACTTTACTGACTTTTCATTTTCTTTCTAGAAAGAATTGAAGTAAATTTAGACTTTAAACTTGTGCTTGGGTTTAACAATTTTTTTTTTATTATTTATTTTTATTCCTGTAGAACCTGGAGACTCCCAGCTGAAATAAGGGTTCCATTATTTTCACCTCCGTCCTAGATGGAGCCAATTTTTTTTTCTCTTGGGAGTTTTTTTATCTAAACGGATAAAGCCAATGCAAAAAGTGTTCAAAGAGCAATGGTCAAAGAGTAAACCAGTACTTCACAGGCTAATTTCCATGACTTCTGCTGTGGTTGAGTCTGTTTTTACCATTATTTTTACTGCCTCCAGTTTTTGGCTTTCTTCTTTTTTTCCTTACCTAATATAGTTGAACTAAATCAGAACACTGTTTTAGGAGTGGTTCTATCTTTCAATTCCGGGTGGGTCTTTATGCATGTCATCTTTTCCTCCCTCAAGACTGTTGTTTCAGTACCTGTTGAAGCCATTTGTATATCTGACTCATCTTGAGTTTCTAATGCTATTCACTTAGACTTCTTTTTTTAATGTTCTGACAGCATATCTGACATAATTTGAGATTCATTTTCCCTCTGTTTTCTAATCTTCATAATTTCTGAGCAGAAAGATTTTCCAGCAGGAAAATTAAATAAAATTTTCTAATAGGCACAGACATGCTACATAAACACATACACAGGTTGCAATGTCGCATCAGAAAATTTCATCCAAGGTTGTCTTTAGCTAAAAAAAATTGAGAAACTTATATTACGAGATTACAGAGGAAAAACAGAAGCAACAAGTTTTTAGGCAGAAGTATGACACAAGATTATTCTCCTCAAGCACCAAAAATAAGGAAACACTTTTAAGTAATGCTTTTGCATTGCCTAGACTAGAATCACAATGCAATTAACAGAGGTATTTTCAACTTCAGTTAGTTAAAGGTTTCATTAATGGGAATAAAATATGATTAAAATGTCACACGGCAGATTTTTCTTTTTGTTTCTCTCTCTTTCTCTCTTTTTTGTTTTTTTAATTTATTAATTTGTAACATAGAATTTGCCAAGGACAGCAGGAACCATACATTTCTCTTCTGCTTTTCTATATCAATTAAATCAATGCCTATGTATAAAGACTGTTCCAAGTGCTTAGTTTAGCTTCCTAAGCTGTGTCTACAGTTGAATTTTTTCTTTTTTTTCCTCAAGAATATAGATACATTTCAATTCCCTTCATGATTAAAAAAATCCACACTAAAGCAAAACAAAAAAAAAAAAGCAAACAAAAAACCTCCAAACCCTCAAGACATCCAAAATAAAGTACTGGGCATTTTCAAAACTAAAGGTGTACTTTACTTGTGATATTTCCATCAGAATTTAAATATACTGAAAAAAACCCCTACAACAAATCTTAGAAAGCTCAAAAATTAAATCAATTTATTAAGTTGAATTACAAGTTTTGTGTGATCCTTTATGTATTTTGCCCAACTTTTAAATTAACAAAAAAAAAATCTTCATGGAATTGAGCCTAACTCTGAATTGAACGTGCTTTTTACCTACAGAGATTTAGTTGCTGTTTAAGCATCACTGCAATGAAACTGGCAGTGAAGTGTCGCTGGGTTTCTGCAATGTGCAGCCCAAGTATGATGATGAGCTCTTCCAGTGCCATTGAACAGAACCAGCTCTGGTGTTGGGCTCCTTGCTATGGGGTTACTAATTCCCTACTTGGTGGGGAAAAAAAACTAGTGTTACTTTTATGTATAAATATGTATGTATATATATATGTCTACATATATCTATGTCAGTCAGTATGTATGTGGGGGTTTCTCTAGAGGTAAGTACATAATGTTACAGAGAGATAACAAAAAACCTTGACCCTGGAGGGTTTGTATTGGATGGACTGAGCATAAGCAGCAAAGTCTCATACTGAAAATGTGTGTTAGGCAAAAAAATATAATATTAGCTCATGTTTCTATTCAATCACTAAAGAAAAACAAACTGCTTAGCACTGGCCTGAGAACCCCTAATCTAAGGGAAAAATCTTAAAGGGAATTGTTATTTAATAGCCCCTTACAGCAAAAGCAGAAATTGCAATGAAAGGGAGAGCACAGTGTAAGTCAGCTGGGTCACTCTTGAATGACCTGATTTGTACTGTACCAATGATGAGTGGGTCTATAAGCAGCAAACCCTAAGGTGACAACAGTGGGGCTTGTGGCAGAACATGCAGCAAGACAGATAAAGTGGGATCTTGGGGAAATTTCTGACACTGAAGCAAAGCAGTCCATGGTTTCGGGCAGTGAAAGCCTCCTAGCGCAGTGTGTCACACCGCCCAGTCACGCTCACATGCTCCTGATGCTCAGTTCTAGCTGCTGCCTGGCTGGGGATGGGAAGAGGTTTCACTGCTTGGGGGCTTTATGTAGGAGGTGCACACTGAGCCTGGCTGGGCCTGCTATATGTGTACAACATGCATAGGAAAGGCAGGTCTGACGTGGCTAAGGACCCAATTAATTTTTCCCCTATGTACCCAATACATTTTGCCCCCTTGTCCAAAGGCCTTCCACCATTGTGTGAGGAGTTAGGAGGTTGGGAAGGAGGGTGCAGCAAGGGATGGCAGGGAGTGTGGAGTGAAACTCGCTAGAGCAAGCGATGGGCTGGACAAACTGTCCCAGATTTAGGCCATTGATTGCATAATCCTGACTGAAGATGTGTACTTCACGCACAGATATTTGGGTGCATGCATTTGTGTCAGCTGGGTGGAGGGAGAAAGAAGCAGAAATGTGATTGTTTCTAACTGTTTTTACAAAATAGTATGCTTAACCCCCAAGTTTGCATGCTCTTATACTGTAATGATTGTCATTTTAAAACTAGCTTTTTGCCTTCGAGCTATCGGGGTAAAGACCTGCGGGAAAACTACTGTCGAAACCCCCGAGGGGAAGAGGGAGGGCCGTGGTGTTTCACCACCAGTCCAGAGATCCGCCACGAAGTCTGCGACATCCCCCTCTGTTCACAAGGTAACTGGCACAGCTCAATCGGAAAGTTGCCTTTTCTCTGTTGGCAGCAGGTACGCAGAACTTCCAATAGTTTCAGTGACACTTATTCATGGGCTTTGGAGAAAGAATAGGTGATTTCTCATCCAGAATAGTTTAGGGAGCAAGAAATGCAGTTATTAGAAAAAGAGGAGATCTTGTTACGGTCTAGTACTCTGAAAAATTTGAACAAACTTTCAGGCTCAGCAGACTTTTTTCAGGTCATGGAGGAGCTGGAACAATTAAGTTGTGCTGATCACACAAATGCAGCCCTTTTTTTCACTTGTCTGGTCTATAGTGACTCCATTAACAATTTCAGTAATACTATGTGACAAAATCATCTAGGGCCATTCCATGGTAAAATCCACTGTTCTTCTTCTTTGTGATTAAAATACGGATACTGAATTACAGGATAAAAGCTCAATCTAGGCGTGCATTTTGTTTTTCAAGTGAATACTGTAAATAAGTAAAACTTTTTAGAAATCCAATCTCACTCAACTTTCAAGTCACAGAATTCGAAAGACATTTCATGTACACCACTGTTTGTTGACTTTTAAGTTCTGTTAACCTCCAAACTAAGCTCTTGTGTCTTGCTAATCAGTCAATAAGGTTCCAGTCAGTCAACCCATTTAAATTCTCAAGATAGGATGCCTTTAATTTTCCTGCTAATGTGTCATATGAAATAGCTATGCAGTGGTGGGGGAGGGAAAAGGAGGAAGAGGGAGGGAGAGAGAGAGGAAGAGAATGATTTACCAGGAGCTCAAAAATCTACTAAAAGCTAACATTTAAAGATCAGTCTAAGTGAGCTTCAAATGGGATAAGACCTAGCTCTCACTGCAGGATGAAGACTTTGGTAGCGGATGTTTTGACTGAAGAGTGAGATCTGTAATTGCATAAATTAGTATTTACTAAGTGATCCTTCATTATAATTACTCTAATTAGGGGGCACTTGAGAAATCTGTCTATAGTTTATTATGGTGAATGTATTTTATATATTAAGACTTTTCATTCTAAATTATGAAGCATCTTTTTTTCAACAGTGATTTCTAATCCATTTAGTAGCTTTTGCCTATTCTCCCTCTACCCCCCACTTTCCCAAACCCGGGCTGGAAATGTAGCATAGTTTAAGCTGCCAAAAAGAATTAGAATCGAAAAGAAACAGTATCGTAGGTATCTGAAAGTGCTGGGAATTTAAAGAGACAGACTGTGCTGCACTGAACTTGTGATTCAACATTTTTCAATACTTAAACTTGTGCTGTAATTATGCTATGACTTGGAGTGATTTAGAATAATGAATGATACTTAATTAGAAAATATCACCTCTAAAAATTACTCCATACTTAGATATGTGTCTCTCTCTGTTACTAACCATAGGTAAGGTTAAAAATCTGTTAGGAACATGAACGCCTCCAGCAACTCGTGCCTACCTGTCTTGAAACCATAAATGTCCTATAAAGGATAAAGTGATACCAAATTTAAGCATCTGGATTGGATCTAAGAGGTGCAATTGTATTCCAACGCACATTTTGCATACCAGCCTAACTAAAAGGTGTAACTTCTGTATATTTCTTTAGGTTGGTTTCAACTTATAACAGCAAGGATATGCTTTAATTTATATATATATATATTTATTTTTTTTTTTTAATGTGCTACAAGTCATCACTGTAATAAATGACTGGTACTTTTTTTTTTCTCCTAGTTGAATGCATGACCTGCAATGGAGAGAGTTACAGAGGGCCAATGGATCACACTGAGTCAGGCAAGGAGTGTCAGCGCTGGGATCTTCAGAGACCACACAAGCACAAATTTCGACCAGAGAGGTAACCCCTCCTCCACCTCAAGTAAATCCATGTGGTTATAATTTGAAAATTACACACATTCTGGAACCAGTTGGGCAAAATCAGCTTTAGATGAACTGAAATTTATGGAGTTCACCAGTTTTAGTTGCTTGGGCTTCTGGTTCACGGTGTGTGCAGCCTGGCTGCAGTCATGATGGAGATGCAGGATGGTGATTGTGCAGTTGTGGCTACATCAGACAGCTGTGTAGTTCAGTGAGGTACATGTGCTGCATTAATTAATCAACATTTCATCCCTAGCTTCATTGACAGTAAAAAATTAACCTCTGAATGTTTCTGTATATGTTGCTATGCAGCTTCAGTCAGCTTAATATACCCTAAAGTAATCACACAGTAAATGATTAACAGTCATAAATTTTTGCTAGAGTTATTAACACAATTAATGAAGATAGACTTGCAACATTGTCAAGTCAAAGTATGTTCCTTTTTTGAAATACTGAACAGCTTTAAAGCTGTAGATGTTTCTCTCTTGTAATCAAGTTTATGCATGCAACTTGTTTGACCAAAATGTTTGCCTACTATGTGGTTGTTATAAGCTTGGGAAAGAAGTTCATAATTCTGTTTAACATTTTATGAACATGGATTTATATTTTAGACTTTTTTCTTTCCTTTTTTTTTTTTTTTTTTTTTTTTTTTTTTTTTTTTTTTTGGGGGGGGGGTGTTTTTGTTGAGGGTTTTTTTTGGTCTTTTTTTTAAAATTCTGCTTAAATCCTCTTCCTGTCACTTGTATAAATGATGGAACCTATTTTTTCCAAGGAATGGTAGATCAAGTTGGAAATAAATGAGTCAAAATTAGGATGATTATTTGACAGAAAAAGCATCCTAGCAAAAACACACGCTTGTAAATCATATTTCCCTCTGCTTGTGCAAAACACATCTGCTTGCAGTTGTAAATGGTTCAGGTTCCCAGGTAGTTAACTTTATTATTCTCTTACATACTTTTCATGTTTCCCTCAAGGGCAAATCTACTTTTTGTTTCTTTTGCAAACATGTTTCAATAAAACTGAAAAACCAAGACAATTTGTATTCACTGGAGGAAAAAAAAGTATGCATTTATCTCCTTCTCTTTGAGTTTATAGAATTTCATATGGCACATTTATACAAAAAGAACCTCCTTATCTTGAATATCTGCCTGACTGTTCAGTGATGGAAGTAGGAACGTGGAAACAATTAAATGGCACAATAGTATGAAATCTCAATGAGATAAAGTGAGATGGAAGTTAATTCCTTATTTTTCTCTTTTTTTCCCCCCAATGCTTGAAATGAGGGCATGACCTAGAATGAGCTCTATTACAAAAATGGAGCTATCATTAGTAACATAACCATTCAAAGCAGCTTCTATTTTGAACCCAGGGCTGTTGCACTGAAGAACCTGTTTTCTTAATGAGTCCAGCATGCCAGGCAGTGTTTATATAATCCACACTTAATTGGGCTGTTTCAAAAAAACAAGTGGCTTTAGAGTCTGGTCATCAGTTGACAGACATGAGAGCAAGAGTTTAGCAATTAGGAGAGTTACCCCATCCGGTATCCTGTGCATTAGCACAGCAGGGAACCCCCTCAGTGGAGGTCTAATTCTGCTGCATATTTGGATAGAGACTTTCTGTTATTAACTTTCTAAGAATGTTAAAGACTATCTGCATCCACCTCACAGGATCAGGCCCAAGGTTAATGGGAACTGGTTCTTGTTTGCCTCTGCTGAAGACTGTCCTTTAAATACCTTGTACAAGCCTGTGCAGTGTTGCCAGGAAGAATTCCCTGACACGTTTCTCGTTGTGGTTTGCAGATATCCTGACAAGGGCTTTGATGATAATTACTGCCGCAATCCTGATGGCAAGCTGAGACCATGGTGCTACACTCTTGACCCTAACACCCCTTGGGAGTTCTGTTCAATTAAAACGTGTGGTGAGTTCAAGCAAAATTTATTACTTCCTTTTCCTTTCCAAAATCTGGACACAGATAGTTCAAGCAATATAGGACCACAGTTAGTTCATTCGTTGCACTTCACTGACTCTTAAAATGTAGCTTCCAGAGAGGATCTCCTATAAATACATGATATTTATTCTGGACAGGAAATAAAAGAGTTATGTGTTACTTAGCACTGGAATATGTGTATATCTTCCATACATGAAATTGCATTAAAATGTAGGAAAACCAAGAACTGAAAAAGTGAGGCAATATCATCATGAAGATCTCATGTGCAGTATTAGTTTGGCCATCCTGGGCATCTGCATTATGATTTGGGACTAGATACATGCACATCTTCCCTCCTCAGTGCTCTGTGTCAACGACTGTTCATTGCTATTTTCCTCTTGCACATTGTGTGGTTCTAGGCCTCGGTTCCTGCTCACTGTTCAGCCTTGTGCGGAAGACAGTATTGTTCATTTCCTCATGGGTTTCTCTGTGATATTCAGCACTCTAGTATCAAAGCATTCCACAGACAATTCATTTCTTTTCATATCCCTACTACACGATGGTGGCTTTTGTTATCCTCACTTTACAGACAGGGAATTGAATCAAAGTGCCATTATGGTATACAAATATTGTATGCTCATTTCAAGACGCTTTACTGCAGGATTTTTAGAGCATTCTGTGGCATGCTCTATCTTCGAAGCCCAGATCCTCCTAACTTTGGTGGCAGCTCTGACAGCTCTGTTCTACTGATTATTAGATGTCTTAAATGAGTACAGGACATTAAGGAAGGTAATACTACTGGGCCTCCTTTGAAAACTTGGGTAATTTTTATAGACTTTCATGGTAATGATAGGGCTGAGGCAGATGACAAAATTAAGTTTTGTTGGGACATGTTTTATCAGGAAACTGAGATTCGCATCCCTGAAATTCCTTGCCTCATTCACAGCTCATGGGATCTACAGGTGATAGTCTTGTCTCTCATCTCCCATGCTTCTCACTGCCAGATTTGGGGTCCAATTTTTTGCCCTTAGTGAACTGACAGTCTGAATATTGATTAAATAATCAATATACAAGCATGATATCAAAGGCAGTCTCGTAATACCCAGGCAGGATTTTTTATTCTTTTTATTCAAAATACTCTGCTTATAACATCTTGGGAATAAAGGCAATTTTTGTAAACAAGACATGACTTTGACTGAATTCATACTATAGAAGCCTATCAGTTTCATTGCCCCAGCCTTGTGGCAGAGCCCCCAGGAATACAGGCAGATATGGGAAAACAGTATTTTTGGATTTTCTGTGAAATAGAGGGAAAGGGAATCTTCTAAAAGTGCTCAGTGAAACTCAGTGTCATGTTCACTTATGAGAAAGTCAGTTTCTCTTAGATCTGCAGTTTTGGAAACTACAATTTCCTTTGTTGGTGTGCTTCAATTTTGACCAAAATTAAGTGTTAAAAAAAAAATCCTCGAAACCAGACACTCTGCTTTTCTTCTAGCTCTAAGTGTTACTTCAGTAAGCTTATGTAATTGTCAAATTCATTTGGCTGTCTTGGGAGGAGGATAGAAGAAGAGAATAGATTCTATTAAAACGAACAATAAAGCTCATCTGGAACTGGATTTATGTGAGAATTCAAAAACGGGGGGGAAAAACAGTAATTCTTTCTAATGACTATTTAATTTTTAGGGTTCTCTCTCTTTTGTTGTTGTTGTTACATAAACTAAGATAAATCATTATTGGGGTATCTCAAATCTAGATAAAATAGAGATAGTAGTAGATCCTACAAAAAGTCTGTTTCCATAATGTAATCCTGTATTTTTCCTGCAAAGTTGGCTTATATGTAAATACTGATGTGAGAAGAGAAGAGGGAATGTCTCTGGCACAAAACTTTATGTGTGAGCAGTTGCCACCTGAAGGGGGAAGCATGACATTCCCCTCATCTTCACTCGGAATCCATACCAAACTATGCTGTTTTCTGCTTCCACCATCAGTAGTTCAGAATTTTCTCTTTTTGCTTGTTCTTGGTTTGAGTCAGTGTAATGTCTTGGAGTGTCAGCCACTTCTTATCAATTGGTCAATTGTTTGAAATCCAAAAGTTGAGTAAGGATACTCTTAATGTATTTCTTGATGCAGAGTAATTGAATTTATTCTGCACTGTCATCTGTTATTGTAAATCCAGTACAAGGTAGTTAACAAAATTATGTAAAAAGTGAGGTCGATTTGCCACTTTGGGCAATGCCTGTAGTCAGGTTGTCCAGAGGCAGAGGAAATTTAACAGGTCTACCGCTATTTTTCTGTCGGGCACTCATTAAGCCATACCCATGTTGAAAGTCTTGCCTGTGAACTACAGTACCAATTTGTGTAATTGTATCTACTGGTTTTGACATTCTTTGATAATGGAGAAAGTTCAGTCTTTCCCCTTTGGGAACACAGCCTTGCTTAGCTCTATGACTGAATGGTCTTTCAAATTGTTTAGTTAGGTCAATAAGTTGAGGGCTGTTGTTGTTTTGGATTTTTGGTTTGTGCTTTTCGGTTTGTTGGGTTCTTCTTAAACTAAACTGTGTTTTTGCATTTCTCTAATTATTAGATAATAAATGAATCATATGTAGAATCCTGGATCTACTCTTTTCCCCTGGTAGAAGTGTTTTTATTATGAAAAAAAAAATACTCCTAAGTTACAGCTGACTGTTTCATAAATGCAACTTTTATAAACCTTTATCCTTTGGCATTTCCTGAGCTGATGTGTCAGTGTTCTGAGGATTCACATCTGGCTTTGTTGGTCACGTAAGCTTCCAGCCCATGCAACTTTCAGTGTCTACAGCCTGGCCTAAGCTTTATGAAATAATTGGGTGGGAGTTGTCCTGCAAACTACTGTAATGTCACTGCTGTCTACTCAAGTCACAATTAGAACTCTGAAGAAAAGGTAATCACCAAAATGAAATTTAAAAGACCCCACAATGTAAGGATTTTAATGTTGTCGTGGAAGTAAGTCTTCATTTCTAGGCAAAAGTTGACTGAATTAACTAGAAATTATTTCTTTCATCTTCAGTTGGGAAGTATAGTAACATCGGTGGAAATTTCACATGCAAAACTGTATTTTCACTACAGAAAACTGTAGATCTCTGGAAATTACTGAAGCAATCTATATGAGGAAGAATATAAAAAGCAATGATCTTGAAAGTGCCTAATCCAGCAGATATTTACAAAGAATGGTTAGCACAGGCATATCGCATTGTCTTCTACGTAAGATGCGATGCTGCGTTTTCCTTTATAACCCAGAAAGGGAATTTATTGCTGATATTACTGTTATATCACCAGCTCTGTGACCAGAATATCAACACAAAATATCACAGCCCTGTTTTCAGTTTTCTGTCTTTCTTGAGGCACATAGAAAAGCTATTTTACCATCTCCTAGCAGGGAACCCAAAACATTAGGCTGTTCTGAGTTTCAGTGGCTTCTCTATTTTTCTAAAGCTGTGGCTATGTGCAATCTCAGTACACTAAAAAGAGAACATAATGAGTTATATGTCTTTATAGCTTTGTGGTTTGGATTCTCACACAGGTTTTTAATTCCTGTGCTGAAGACTGTTTATATATTTTACAAGAAATACTAATTAGAAAAAATGCTTTGCAAATCCAAGTCCTTGGACCACGTACAAAAACGTAGGTGTCCTCTCTTCGGGGGAGTGACCACAAGGCAGCATGCTGCTCGCGGCTTTTGCTACATGTCATGAGTGCTAGTATGCTCTATAGCCAAAATGCTGACAACAGCTCATATACAAAATTTTCGCCAAAATTCAGTGGAAGGAAGCATTCAGAAAATAAATATGTTTTTAAGACTGAAGAGACAGGAGGGCATTGTAACTTTATTTCCAAGCACAGAAGGCAGCATAAAACATTGTGGCTTACAGCCAGGGCTGTGAGAAAGAGATGACAGGAGCAATTAGGGATTAGAGATGGCTCAAGCTGCAAAAATTGGATCTGTATTAAGACTTCAGGGACCCCAGGATTGGTTTGAAGTTGCTCACATATGTGTCTGTGGTTTTGGCTTGAGACAAATTTTAGTTAGAAGAGAGGATAAAAGGACAACTATAAAAGCAATAAAGAAGTGTAGGTTGAAATGAAGAAATGGAAGCAGTGACAGCAAATAAGAAAAAAGAAAATGACTGTTACTTTGGCGTGAATGAGGACGTGGACTGTGGGGAAGACAGGAGTGAGGAGCTAATACTGGTTTTTGAAAAAGAAGAAAGGATAGCTTTCTGTGGATGAGCTATAAGGCAGAGAGGTGCTGAGGCCCAGAAATGAGGAAGCTGCATATGTCAGTCATTTGAGAGCTGCAGAGCTATATGGAATCTTCATGGTAAGGACAGTGTTTGGGTGCTGACTACATGATTTCCAACCAATTCAGCTGATTTCACCATGGATTTAGCCTTTGCTGTCAGTACTCATAGGCAATAAGCAGGGTGACTGGAGCCTGAGAAGTCCTAAGAGAACTCAGTAAGGGTCTGGGTTTGATGGGAAAGACCAAGTAATGAAACAGCAAAACTGAGAATCTAGGTATCAAATGAACAGTTGCAGTATGCCTAGAACTTTTGGGAAGGGAAAGAGTCAGCGGTATTAGATTACTTATCCTTTAGCAGCAGAGATTTCAACTGCCCATTTGAATGTGAAGTTCTGACTAAAAAACTGTTTGTTGAATCATAGTATGTAAACAAACAAAAGTGCCACTCAGTTTAAGCTTAATATTTATGTAAGATAAAGATGTTTGTAGAAAGGATGCAGTGAAAAGTGGCTGACGTTTAGTAGTTAATAAGTGTTGTCTTCCACCTCCTTCACAGGGAGGCGTAGTCCAGCATTCAGTGTATATGAGACAGCTTAATCTACATTTCTTCAAAAAGAATACTTCTCAGATCCTTCTCATCATTTCTATGATAGTTCTAAAAGTGAGATTAAAAAACTCTGAACCTGCAGAGAAGTCTTCAGGGTGAAAATTTGGATCCAGATTTTTTTAAAAAAAATGTATTTGAACTAAAAAATGTTTGTATTTAAAGCCTAGTTGTAGATATTGGGACAACCTGGAAAGATGTCTCTGTGGTCAAGGACAAAAAAAACCCTGTAGCTGTGCAGGTTTTAGATGACAATGAGTTCTTCAGTATGGTGATTCTCACTGACATTTGCAGAATTGCATGGATCATGTTTAATGAGGAGTTTGCTGTGTTTAGAACACTTTCTTTACTGGGTTAGGCAACTCTTATGTTTTAAAATCTACTTTTTAAAATAATTTGTTGCTAATCAAGGTGCATTTTCCTTCTGTTGACTGACACCCTAGGAAAGACATTGCAACAGTATGAGAGGTCCTCTTTTCCAACTATGTCTTTTTAAAAAAATACATAGACAGTATTGCCATGAAAGCATATGAATACTCCAGCAAAATCCTTATCTTCTTTTAAGTCTGTAGGAGTTTCACCATTGACCTAGAATTTGTGCAGGATTTTCTTCTGGGTCATTGAGATTAAAGACAGAAATAGCCCTCTAACTGGTTACTTCAGCTGTAGGATGACTCAAGGCCCCCGCTGATTCCCTCATGCTGGCATTACTGTGAGAACCAGAACAGAGAAGACTATCTGTGGCTTTACACACAAAGCTCTGGATAATGTTTCATCTCTTTACTTAAGCATCTATGAATGCATGAGCTGGCCCTTATTAATAAAGTTATGTATTTTGAACTATTAAAATAAGGAGGTTTTTATGGAAAAAAGAAACCTTTGCATTATTGCAGCTTGGCTGGGGACTTCAGAGAGATGTGAAGACGGAAATACTACTAACAAAAAACCCTCAAGTGGCTGTCTGAATCACATGGTTAATTTGAGTCATCCAGAATATAAAACAAAATTACAAAAAAGTTCAAAGGTAGCAAAATGCTGCTAGACAATTACCATACTCTTTTATTCATAATGAAGATTCATACAGGAATAAGAAGTGATAATTAATAAATCATAAATAGTAGTCTTTTATAAGATGATATTTTGTGTGATCTTCCTTTAACAGTACTTTTTATCTCAGTTCAGAACTATAAATCAAAGAATCATAGAACTGTTTGGATTGGAAGGGGCCTTAGAGATCATCAAGTCACAACCCCCCTGCCACGGGCAGGGACACCCTCCGCTAGCCCAGGTTGCTCAAATCCTCATCCAGCTTGAACACCTCCAGGGATGGGGCATCCACAGCTTCTCTGGGCAACCTGTGCCAGTGCCTCACCACCCTCATAGTGAAATATTTCTTCCCAATATCTAAATCTACCCTCTTTCAGCTTAAAACCATTACCTCTTCCTGTCACTACAGTCCCTGATAGAGAGTCTCTCCCCAGCTCTCCTGTAGCCCCCTTCAGTTACTGGAAGGCTGCTATAAGGTTTCCCTGGAGCCTTCTCCAAGCTGAACAACCCCAGCTCTCTCAGCCTGTCCTCATAGGAGGTGCTCCAGCCCTTTGATCATCTTTGTGGCCCTCCTCTGGACTCCCTGCAATGCGTACATGTCCTTCTTATGCTGGGAGCCCCAGATTTTAACACAGCAACTGGAATTATACTCTAAGATAGCTCCTAAATGGATTAGACTGGACATTGCTGTGCCACATTCAAATATGTATTAGTCTTTTTAAAAAATATATGCAACACTTTTATTAAAAATGAAAGAGATGTGCTGTACGATTTGGAAAAAAATAGTTACCGACCATGATAAATTTCAGCATACACATGGCATCCTGGCTTCATAATATTTTCTAAGTAAATCAATAAATTACTAATACAGGGACCTGCCTTAGAATATAATTCCAATTTGGTTTTGTATGTTAGTGATGATGGAAACCTGAAATATGCAGCCATATACTTCTATTAGGTGTATGAATGTGCCTTTTTGTTGTCCAATTACTTATAAAGTTAACAATAATGGTTAAAAATATAGTTTCTAGCTGCAAGACTGTTTGATAAATCCACCAGAAAGGGTGCATTTGTCAGCCTGCAGTAGCCTTCTTGTGGTACTTGCTGTGCAATGTCATTTTGACTTTGGAATGAGCTTGGAAGTCACAATGCCATTGAAACAGGACAACCTTTTCTGACAAAGTGTCTTGGGCAGAAAGGACAGGGGGTTAATTTGTGAAACACTGATGTAAAAAAATCAGCCAGATGAAGAGAAAAAAGGAAAGTTTTCTCCAGCATGGAGGAATGTATAATTCAACTGCACAACTTGATGTTATCTTCTGTCAGGGTAGTGATCTATTAACATAGAAGATTAGACAGCAAACCAGCCAAACCCATCTGTTATGACATTTGGTTTCCTTAAGATCTGTATTCTCTGCAAGTTCATAGAACTGTCTGAAGTTATCAGGAATGAACTATACTATGAGTAACACACAAGTATTGTTCTAATCACTGGACCATTTGAAGAAAACTTATTTTAAAACTGTATTAACACACCTATTGCTGGCAACTGACCTGCTGGAGAGTAGTGTAGGGGAGAGGGACCTGGGGGTCCTGGTGGACAGCAGGATGACCATGAGCCAGCACTGTGCCCTCGTGGCCAAGAAGGCCAATGGCATCCTGGGGTGTATCAGAAGGGGGGTGGTCAGTAGGTCGAGAGAAGTTCTCCTCCCCCTCTACTCTGCCCTGGTGAGACCGCATCTGGAATATTG
>WKFP01014084.1:658007-741404 GCA_011057875.1 Pterocles orientalis
CAGAGCACTGGAACAGGCTGCCCAGAGAGGTTGTGGAGTCTCCTTCTCTGGAGACATTCAAAGCCCGCCTGGATGTGTTCCTGGGTGATCTGATTTAGGTGTTCCTGCTCTGGCAGGGGGATTGGATTAGATGATCTTTCGAGGTCCCTTCCAATCTCTAACATTCTGTGATTCTGTGAACTAATACTTTTAAGGTAAGTAATAAAATTAGTCTTGTGAACAATAGGAATTACTAACAAATAGGTAGTTACTTACAAAAATATTATGTTGGGAGCTTTTTGGCACATTGTAGAAATGTTACTCTTACTGTAGTATGTTTAGCTTTGTACTACTTTGTATATATCTGATGCAATATCTGTGCCATTAACTTGCAATTATGAAAATTGCATAAGAAATGAAGAGTCTTTCAAGTTATGTGAACGAGTCATTTGCAAAACCACTGTTTTTCTGAATTTAGTTCAAGACAGCCCACACCAGGGTGAATGCAGAGTATATCAACATCTGTAAAAGATCTTGAGTCAGATGAATTTGTTGGTCTTTAAAACATTTGTCTCTCTGTAGAGAATAGTGATTCTTGATTTCCAAAAGCTGGGCTTTTTTTTTTTTTCCCCTCTATGAGGCACAAAATTGAAGCTCCAAGGAGGATTTACCATATTACTTTATACTATGATTTATCTTTTTTTTTTTTATCTTAATCTTTTTTCCTGTGACTTGGTTTTCTTCAAGGAATTCCCAGAATATCAATTCAGTTTTAATCCTGTAAACATGTATTAACATGTTTAACAGTGTGCACATGGGTGGCCAGTCAGTAGTTTAAAGCTAAGCAAATGAGAAAATATTTGTTGAACTGGAAAGAGTAACCAAGAATATCTCCTGACCTTCACTGATATAGCATAGGCTAGGTGTTTCACCAAATAAAAGCTGTTAAATGCTGCAGACTTTACAGATTCCTTGCCTGTAAGTGAATAAACTAGCATAAGGTCTAATGCCCATTTTGATTTCATAGATGTTGTTAATGTGAACAAGGGAAAGTTATTCTATAAAAGACACCAGATTGGCATTTTCACAAAAGAACTTCAATTACCACAATTTGAACTGCAATGTAGAGTTCAAACCTGACATCCCGAGCCAGGCTCAGCCTTAAGAAAATGACACAGTGCTTCTTCTCTTTGTCTGCAGACGAAAGCATTATGAACAGCACGGAGGTGGCAGCAGAGACGTCAACTTGCATTCAGGGGCAGGGGGAGGGTTACCGTGGCACGGTCAACACCATATGGAGTGGAATCCAGTGCCAGCGGTGGGACTCTCAGTTTCCTCACCAGCACAACATCACTCCAGAGAACTTCAAGTGCAAGTGAGTAGAGACGTGTGGGTATTACTGCAGTGGGAAGAGAGCTTAGTTTTCAGATGTGCAGCTTTCAGATGTTTAGAACTACAAGCCACCAAAGTAGACCTTAGGATCCCTGTCCCTGTTCCAGGACATGATGTACTTGCTGATGCTGAAAACCACTTGAACTTGGGAAAATCAGTTCTTTGAATCTCAAAATATTAGTTCTAGATGAATTTGTATGAAGCTGTAGGGTTTTTGATGAACATTTTCTTCAAGTATATGTTCACCAATTTAGTTGATTGTGAAGTGTATGCATGTTTTCCAGACTGGGATCTGAATCCCAATAGTGCTGGTACATTACAATGTCCTTCACCTGGGTCAGTGCAACCCTCAGTATCAATACAGGCTAAAGGATGAAGGGACTGAGAGCAGCCCTGGGGAGAAGGACATGGTGGTACTGATGGATGAAAAGCTGGACATGAGCTGGCAATGTGTGCTTGTAGCCCAGAAAGCTAACCCTGTCCTGGGCTGCATCAAAAGAAGCGTGACAAGCAGGTTGAGGGAGGTCATTCTGCCCCTCTACTCTGCTCTTGTGAGACCCTGCCTGGAGTACTGCATCCAGCTGTGGGGCCCCCAAAGATGGTCAGAGGGCTGGAGCACCTCCTGTATGAGGACAGGGTGAGAGAAGGTTTGTTCAGCCTGGAGAAGAGAAGGCTCTGGGGAGACTTTATTGCAGACTTCCAGTACTTGAAGGAGGCCCGTAAGAAAGATGGGGACAAACTTTTTAGTAGGCCCTGTTGTGATAGGACAAGGGCTAATGGCTTTAAATTAAACAAGAGTAGATTTAGGTTAGATTTAAGGAAAAAAATTTTTATGATGAGATTAGTGAAACATTGGGACAGGTTGCCCAGAGAGGTGGTAGATGCCCCATCCCTGGAGGTGTTCAAGATGAGGCTGGATGAGGCTCTGAGCAACCTGATCTAGTTAAAGATGTCCCTTCTCGCTGCAGGGGCATTGGACTAGATGAGTTTAAAGGTCCCTTCCAAGCCAAACCATTCTATAATTCTAAGATTCTATACTATTATTTTTAATTCATGAAGGTAAGTACTCATTTGTAGTTTGCTTACTGATTTTAACTTAATATGTCCTAGATATCAACCAAGTGTAATCTCATTGGCAATACTTGACATTTATAAGACTTAACAATACTTATTTTTCATCTTTTTAATCCTTTTTCTGCCTCATTACTAAATGTACTTGTATGACTAGGCCTATTTTTACTTGAAGGACTGTTGGTCATCTAACCTTTCTTTCTGTACATTTCATAAACTCCCAAGATGTGAATCATCTACTTATTTTAGGCAGTTACCTTAATCACGTTCTTTCAGTCCATTTTTTCACTGAGCACAGAGAAAACCTAACTGATCAACATGGACCCAAAGCCTGGTTTGTACTAAATGTCTTTATTGATGGCTAAATACATGTCTGGGCTAGCACTGGAATTTGATGGAGTGGATTTTTCAAGGCAAAGAAAAGATTTCAGTCTGAGTTTAGATTATCTCTCTAACAATAGCTTGTTTGAGCAAAACAGTAAGGTTTGTTGTCTTGATCCCTTCGCTATTGTTCAGTTTATTGATCAAATACAGTGCATTGCAAAACATCTACTGAAAATGTAACAATCATCATTGTAACAGAAAATCAGAAGATCCCGAACCTCTTCTGTCAATCTCAGGACCACCTTGAATTTACCTGGAAGTTAGTGCTTGAGCCTGATCCCACAGATTTTTCTCAGACAAACCACCACTTAAATCAGTTTGTGCTGTACCTATGTAATGCTGCTGCAGGATTAGCTGCTCGTGCAATTTTAACAATGTTCCCAGCAGCTTAGAGGGGTTAACAATATTAGGACTGCTTATTCAGCCTGTGCTTGAGAGTGTAGTAGCTATTCAGACCAACAGCTTGAGTAAAATCAGCAGAACCGCTGGTACGACTGTTCAAAACTCACTCACATGAGTAAGAATTACAGTATAAGGCTCATTCTTTCCATAGTCTGTTATCAGTAAGTGCTGCAGATGGAAAAATATGGTGAAATACAAAGATGCACAGAATATGGCAACAACTGTCAGGAGATGGGAAAATAAAACTTACATTTAAGAGGTTTGACTATTTCATGCAAGCTGTGAGAGACATTTAAGGATGTTCCCTTGTGGCTAACTTTTGCTTTAAAGCTAACAGCTGTATAGAGTTTCAACATACATTTTTTTATATTCCAAGATTCAGTTTCTTAAATGAATTGCTGACAGTCTACAGGACCCTGTTTCTCTAAACTCAGCAGAACAATTCAAAGTACAAGGAGTTTTAAGTGCTTTGGTAATGTTTGTATGTAAAAGTACTTGTAATGGATTGCAGGTGTATCCAATGTCAGATTGCATGCAAATTTTGATGGAGGATCTTGAGTAAAAATAAGCTATACTGAAAATATCATTAATCTCCAGATGAAACCTTACATCCAGTCAAAACATAGGTTCACTAAAAATGAATTTCCATGAACATACTCTTATTACAATTACTAAAATTTTCTGGACATTGTATTCTTACTGGCTCCTCATGTTCTTGCACTTGACACTGATCAGTAACATACAGACCTTGTGGAACCTGTATTATTGCTAATTCATAATAAAAAGCGAAAGAATGCATCAGTGGCTTTAGGTTATCCCTGCTGTGAGCTAACATATTTATTTTTACAGGGATTTGAGGGAGAACTACTGCCGAAATCCAGATGGATCTGAATCACCCTGGTGTTTTACTACTGACCCAAACATCCGGATTGGTTATTGCTCCCAGATTCCTAAATGCGGTGTATCAAATGAACAAGGTAACAGAGGGAAAGGCGATAACTTGCTTTTAAGCGAATGTTGTACTGTTCCAAATGGCAGATAGGCAGGCTTGAAAACTAGAGAAGTCAGTCTCAGTACATCTACATTACACCTGTGTAGTTCTGCTTTGGCTTTATTTGCATACTTGGGATTCATCATGGTGTAAATGAGATTCATTTCTCAGTTCATGTTTCAATTCTAGCATGGAAAGCTGCAGCAAAGATTTGTTGTTGGATCTGGTTTTTAGACAAGGTGAATCTGCATGCCATTTTAAATTAGCTCTGCTCCACTGTCTTACATTTCTTAATTTGAAAGGCCTTTTTCTGGAGCTGAGATTATTTCCTTGGTTCACAGTCTTTTTATAATTGCACATGAGGCCACCAAATGTAATTTTAAAATTTTTTTTTTCCATATACTCTCTTGTCTGAAAGGAGTTGAGTTGAAAAAAACTTGTGGACCTTCCCATATAGTCTGTTAGCTTCAATCTGTTACCTCTGCTTGTAAAGTCCACTCTGAGTGTTTGGGCAAATGCTTTTTTTTTTTTTTTTTTTTTTTCCTTCTCGTGGGGTCTTGGTGTTACTCTAAGGAGTATTAGTGCATCCTGACAACTAATGTCAATCATAACATAAACTGAGGCTAAGACCTCAGACCTACAACCCTACGTCAAGGTGTGTTATTAAGATCTCTATAATTTAGCCATGTTTCCTCTTAAAATTTGAAAGAGTTGCAGTTGGAACAGTTCTGTCAGAACAAGGATGAAACTTTACTTTCATTCTGTGTTTTTTTTGTAAAGTATCAGTTATCAAAAAGTAAAAATGAATATGAAATTAAATGCTTTATACAAAAAGTCTTGATAGTAGTGATCATCTTAAACAATCCTCTTGAAAAGTCTCAGAAAGCTTGTGAAAAAAGGTTATGAATTAAACATAACTTCTGCTAGAGTGAAGAGGCAAGTTTTTGAATTACATTAAAATTAAGTCATGTTGATTTTTTGATTTCGCCAAAGTAGAAATTTAATCTAGAATTATATACTCTTGCTAGTATCCAGAATCTACACAAAGGTAAAATATATGTTGAGAGTGCCTGTTTTTTGAGGAAGGAGCATTAAGGGGGCATTTTCACTTTGTTTTGTATAAAACAGCTTCTGACAACTTTTAGAATATTCTGTGTGACCCATCTAAGTTAATAATAAACTGTTTATGAAATAAATTTTCCCAGTTTACCTAAGACAAAATTTAAAATGCCTTTGTGTTGAGAATGAAGGCCTCAAGTAGGAGATTATGTATAGAAATTTGAAAACTTTCTCCTATTTTCTTTCTGATATGATTTTTATAGTTGTCTATCTATATTGTACAATGTTTGTTTAACGCTTGTCTTTGATTATTTGGGTTACTGATGGAAAGGAAAAGGGTTTTTTTCAGTGTTGCACAATCACCCTCCACTTCTTTTTGTCTCAACATTCTTTATTCAGATTGTTATCGTGGCAATGGCAAGAGTTACATGGGGAATCTATCCAAGACAAGATTTGGGCTAACTTGCTCCACATGGGACAAGAATATTGAAGACTTACGTAGGTGTGTACGTATGAAACAGAAAGAGATGGTTCAGTGAGTCCTGAGTAAATACTACCTCCAGATGGCATCTCTTTTTCTTCTGCAGTGATTCTAAAATAGCCCCTTATGCCCTCGAGCATTTGGTATCTTTTTTTTCTTTTTCTTCTTTTTTTTTTTTTTTAATGTTTAAATATATTACACAATATGTCTTTGTTCAGGCTAGCCACTAATTGCAGAATTTGGGTTGTTTCTTAGTGTTTAGTTTGCTGGCCTGGTTTACCCCATCTTTGTTCTTGAAAGTTTTGTTCTATGAGAGAATAGCTGGTATGAAGTAGGATATGGTTATCTCACCAGTCTAATCTCGTAGCTCATGCGACTTCAAGCAGGAAGTTGGACTTGAGATCACCTAAGGTTCCTTGCAACCTGAAATTGAATCATGAGTCTGTGATCTATTGACACTGACATCAAGTGCCATTAAAGTGACTCGTAATTTCTGTTATCATTTGGCTTCACATTCAAGTAGCGAAAATGGCAAATTATTTGTTAAAGTAAAAATGAATCAGCAGTAAGTAGAAAAGAAGTAGTGAGTTTCCAAAAGTTCAGTCATGCCAGGATCCTCAGTGTTGTCTCTGCTGGTTTAGAACAGTGGTTTAATAAATCAGGAGTGACAAGAACAGTGACTTCCAGGTGCCACACAAAGGCAGAGATTCATCAAAAAAAATCTCTGTGTGTGAGATATTACACACATTAGTGGTTCAAATGGAAACAGTTTTCCCTTCATTTTCCTTTAGTTTCTGAAATCATTGTGATTATGTCTATACTACTTCTGGCACTTGTTCTTGAGTTAGCACTGATGATCCCTGCAGTCAGAGTGCCCAACATATTAGCCATTGCCCTCTGGAATTTGGCTGTCCCCGATTTCTGCTGCTGACTTGATGGTCAGTCAGGTGAAAGTGTGTAAGTAGGTAAGTCAGACTTAGGGGAAGCTGTATTGCAAAAGTCAGGAGTGAGTGGCACTGTCTGGAATCACTATCTGGACTATATGTTGTTTTCGCCACACAGGGTCAGAGACAACACACATGTTCCAGTGTGCTGTCCATGTAAGGGAGATGGAGGTTTAAGATCATGACTTTGGAGAGCTTTGATAAGTCTTCAGTTAGCTGTGAATGACACACCTTAAACCTACTGGATGCTTGATGTATTTGCATTCACATAATCTTGAGCACAGATCAGCCTTTATTGTCTTACTTCCGCAAATTTTCCATCTGGGAACTTGTTTTGGGAGTAATCTGTCTCACTCCAGCAGTTACTCTGCCTATGGGTGTGCTAGAAGCAGCATGCATGCTTGGTTATGTACTAAAAGAGCACTGCAGCTGTAACTTAAGAAGCCCGTATGCTTCTGTCTGACAAGCCAGAAATAAACAACTTTCTTTGCTTCAGATTGTCACCCCAAAATTTCACCTTTGAAATGTCTCATGTAGGTTTGTAACTTGGATGACCTTGGATAGCAGTGTCTGAGCCATTGATCCTTCTCCTTGCCTGCTCCTCAGTCTTCTTACCTTTCTTTTGTTTGTCTTTTCTTTGCCTACGATTCAGCTTTCTTTGCATATTCAAGGCTCCCTTGTGCTAACGGTTAATCTGCAGGGAGAAGGTACCTGTGCTCCCACAGATGTCCGCAGATTGGCTGAGGGCAACACAGACCCTCTTCTAATCAGTGTAACGATCCCTCTTTGGCGTATCCAGGGATTTTAGCTCAAGTGAGAGATCTAGAAACTCCCAGCTGTCTGGTGGACACAGTGCTTAAAATACCGGCCAGAGGAAACTTGGACCCAGATCCAGCAAATATTTGGGTCTCATCTTCCCTTTGATTTTAACCAGCCCTAAACCCTGACCTGTAGGCTTCTCAATCAGCTAATATTACAATGTGGAGCAAAGCAACATTTAACCTTTGAAAAATTGGGCTATACTATAAAGCTTTTCAGCACTTTGAATTTTTTTTCCCTGTAGGCATATACAAATATTCAGAGAACCAGATGTTAGTAAACTGAAGAAAAACTATTGCCGCAATCCAGATGATGATTTTCATGGTCCCTGGTGTTACACAGATGATCCTCTTGTTCCCTGGGATTACTGCCCTATTTCTCGATGTGAGTACTTTGTATGCCTCAGGCATTGTCAACTCCACAGTCCCAGTGAAGTCACAGTGTCACATGCGTATGTATACCTTTCTGTTGTCACTTGTGGCAGCATAAAGTGTGTAATTCTATCAAGAATCAATTGTGCATGACTGAGAAGGAACGGACAGAAGCTGCTTGTGCAATATATGAACAAGGGGTGCTTTTCCTTGACCAGCTTGGAGATTTCAAGGCTTATTTACGCAGCAGGAACATAAAAGGGCTATTACAGATGGTCAAACATTTTCCAACAGATCTAGCTATTGAGTGAGGGCTGGATGGAGACAAAGAATCATCTAGTGGTCAGAGTGCTGGCTGTGGCCTCAAGAAACCCAGGGATAGTTATCTTCTCTGCTACAAGCTTCATAGTCTCTTTGTGTGATCTGTGTTTGTTTATAAAGTTAGGATAACTCACTAAATATATGCTGAAGTTTATATGTGTTATATAGATTAGATTCTGCTTTAGGATGTTTATGGTGTGATTTAACTCCTGGCAAGAATTAGGAATATCACTCCTCCAAAGCTGCATGTTAAAATCTAAACAGCTTAAAAAACAACTAAAAATCCTAGGGAATTCAGTAATAAACTAATATTAAGTGGAAAAAGACTTATGACACAAAATGCAATTGACATTTGTGTTAATTTTTTCTCTTCAATTCTTATTTCCAAATCAATGTACTGTATATCCTGGGAGAATATTTAAATGCTAAATCAGGCTTTTGAATGCATGTCTGTGATCTCTGGAGGTTAAGGATAATGTTACATTCATTCTTAGCAGCAATCTGCTGCATTTCCTCATAGTCTGAACTGCAGCATCTCTAAGAGGCGACATTTGAAGTCTCAGGTGATATTTTGGCATCTATGTGAAGAGTAAACAAACTGTGCAAAAGGTTATTTGTGTCAATGTACATGAAGAACAACAGCTGAAGAAATATAAATATTGTTCACTTGCTCTGAGCTTATTATCTGGATCTATGAATTCCCAAGGAAATATTCACAGCAAATATTTCTAGAGTATGGGCAACGGTATTATGATTTTTGGAATCAAATGGCAGAGCTGGGCTATAGAATCATGGAAACAGAATGGTTTGGGTTGGAAAGGACCTTCAAGATCACTGAGCTCCAACCCCCCTGCCATGGAGTGTTTCCCCATCTCTCCTGCAGCCCCCTTTAGGTACTGGTGAGATGCTGTTAGGTCTCCTCAGAGCCTTCTCCAGGCTGAACAACCCCAATGCATCTGTTTTACAATTGTAACTTGTATGGACTAGTACTAAACTACTAGTAGGTCACTCAGGTACTGATAACCAGTAGAGACAAAACGCTGGCAGTTTGCAAGTGTACTTACTTGATGCCTTTAACCGGTCTCTTCAAACTGCATTATATATGTACTTATATGTATTTATATGTATATGTACGTACATATGTGTATGCATACACATACAGATATGTATGTGTATACACATACATGGGAATTTAACTATGTATATAACTGTACACCTTTGTGTATATATATATATATTTGCTTAACGGTGGAAATCTGTTTGAATGGGACTGTTTAAATTTTCCCTGTACGAAGTTTCAGTAGCTACACCTGTACCTCTAGCTCCTAATCCAGAGTGACTCTGCAGACTTTGCTGAAGGCAAATATTTTGAACCAAGTTTAAGCAACCTTGTTGGAACTGTATTTTGACTCGGACTAGATGG
This sequence comes from Pterocles orientalis, assembly GCA_011057875.1. Classification (NCBI taxonomy): domain Eukaryota; kingdom Metazoa; phylum Chordata; class Aves; order Pterocliformes; family Pteroclidae; genus Pterocles; species Pterocles orientalis. The sequence goes on from WKFP01014084.1 coordinate 667,645, forward strand.
AAGAACCAAACCAGATTTTGGGGAACATGTTTCAATAAGGATAAGTTTTTGCTGATAGTAACATAAAAAGACTTTTGAAGTTGTAAAGCTCTTCAAGAAAATTAGAAATATTCATTAGATCTGATTTGCATTTCATCACGTGCCTTCTATAGTTCGTGAAATCTTACGGAAAAGCCACAACTTCATTTTTCAGTATTTGCTTATTTAAATGAAACATGTAAAATGAACACGATAGATAGTCTGATGATCTCGGGATTCAGCCAAGAAGAAAAATGCTCAAAACTCCAGTGGCAAAATGTCTAATTCTTATTTCATTCTGTTGTGCTTTTGCAGAATATTAAAGAAATCATTGACATTTAAAAGTTTTTGAACGGTTAAAATGAAAAATATGCCATTTGCAGTTTATTTTTATTAAATTTTTAGATATGTTTTAATTTTGTATTATGGATGTCTTATGTGTCTGTCTAGGTGAAGGTGATACAACTCCTACTACAACCACCTTGGATGGTAAGCAAGTTTGCAAATGTACTGTGCAGTGCATGTATTGTATCCTCTAAGAGTAGCTATTCCTTTCTGATGGAGAAACAAGAGGAAGATCTGTTAAAGATACAAAAAACCTGTACAGCTTGGGAAAAATGCTTTTGCAAGAGGAAAATGTAGAATACCTTTATTACAGTCCTTTGACTGTTCTCACTGTCCTGTCTTGCCAGTGGTAAGATATGGTAATGATTTTCAATACTTGTTTTAGAATCTGCAAATTTCCATAGTAAACCTATTTAAATATATGTATTTAATATTCCCTGTGAATATTATGTGGACTGACACAGCTTCACTGAAGTAGTTTTGGTGAAATACATTTCACTAGTGCAGGAAAGTTCATCTGTAATAAATACTAACCTTCTTGTGGTCCTTATGTGCAACTGCACAGGCTTCCTGCCACTTTTTTAGTAAAATGTGATCTCTGGACCTGCTTTCAGATACTGTCATTCCCTGCGCCTCGACAAAACATTTGAGAGTTGTAAATGGAATCCCAACACAAACTAATGAAGGATGGGTGGTTAGTCTGACATACAGGTAACTATCATTTTGATTAGAAAGACAATACATCTATAAAGGGATTTGTTTTGGAACTGTAGAAAATGTTGACCATAATAATACTTGTAGAACCCTTTAAAAGCCGAAAATCTGCATTCCTGAAACATCAGGTGATTCCATATTATTCACTCTGTCTGTGAAATATTTATGTGTTCTTATCACAAACTTACACACATAAGCCTGTAAAGCTTTCATAGAATTCTGCTCTTTCAATCAGCTACTACAGACCTTTTCCTAACATTGGCTTAGTGTCAAACTTTAAACTGTTTATTTTAGAGACTGTGACCAAAAAAAAAAATTCATATCAATATTTTCACTTTAACTGAAGTGCATTTAGTTGTGAATTGTTGGATTCAGGATTTATACCCGTGTCGAATTTAGCTTTCTGCTCATGTCGTTGCATGCAATTGAAATGCATTCTGCATTAAAAAAAAAAAAAAAGTAGGCGCTATAAGGAAATCCTTTTCATTCTGTAAAACAAGACCCTAATATGTACAGCTGGAAATATGTATTATATTATGGCAGAACTTACTTTCCTACTGTGTGGGAGACCCAACACAGAATTAGTTTCTCATGTTCATTACTCTGGTTCATAACTCATCAGCTGAAGTGGGAATCATTAATGTGTAACAGCAGATATATCCCATGCATCAGCTCTGCACCTTCTATCAGGAAAAAAAGTTAAAAAAGAAAGTCTTTTTTTATCTGCCAGTACAGACTAAAGTACAGCTCAATTCTATTAACTTATGATCTACCATCTCTCTTAAAACCATGTTGTAAAATAGGTCTTCAATGAAAAATTGGAACAAAGGAAAAGATGAAAACCCTATTTTCTACATTGCTTCATTGTTAGAGAAATTCTGGGGGTCCTTCCCGTCCTTGGTAATCTTTGTATTTTACAAGCTCCAATCAGAACTAGACCTTTCTGGGAGTCTAGAGGATGGTCCAGAAACATATTTCTAGAGAAACATGATTGCATTGCTAGACTAAATAACCAGATAGGTGGGCTGAATCACTCTCTGGAAAAGTTTATCTTTCCACGATTTTTAAAGCAACCTTGGGTTTTGAGGAATGTGTAAGGTGAAGTACATCTGGGTCCCTAAAATTTAAATAGCTAATGTTAGTTCTGTTAAACCTGGATTTTGTGTTATGCAACAGAATTCTGTTAAGCAGATTCTTTTATGAAAAAAAGGATTATTGGAATACTCCAGCAGAAAGATACATATTTTAAGTATTATATGTGGGCATAAAAATGTGGTTTTATTTTGTATTGTTGCCAAGGAAGCAAATAGAATGTTGTCTGAAACAAAATCATCACGACTTCAGGAGTTTTTGAAAAAACTAACTGTACACCTCAAAATGGAATTGCCATGTCTGAATGGTAAAGGCTCAGTCATACTTAGAAACTTGTATTCAAGTTTGGCAGCTGAGGTCCAGCTCTGAATGTTAAATTAATCAATGACATATTTTCTTACATATCTGATCCAGATTCTGTTGTCAGGTATATTTAAGTATATTTGTCTGAATTTCATCTATTTCACGGAATCAACTCGGGATTTGTGCCAGATTTAAATAAGAAGTTTAACCTTCTCTGTGTACTAGTCAATCTTCTAAAGCAGGTGATGCAATCTTGCAAATTCTTTTTGATAATTAGTGATGCAAACATAATATGAAAGAACACATTTATACTCCTGATTGTGACATTTTAATAATAAAAATGGGCAGAATCTATATTTTAAAAAGAATCCAGCTTTTTGGACCAGATATTTTGTTCCTCAACCAAAATACAACAAAAAGAAAAGGAGGCAAGCATCTGTGTTATTCTTCTGTCTTTGAATTCCATATAGAGTCTGGGATCCTTCCAGCAGATCTTTGCAAAGCTTTGAACATTTGTGTGATTTGAATTTATAAATTGTGAGATTTTAAGATTTTCCCAAATTGCTGACAATTCTGATTCACCTTCCAGAGAGCTGCAGAAAATAAATGTGATTTTGGAGGCACAAAGAAGGAAGCTAATTAATCTGCATTCCACAGTCGTCTTTATTTTTGAAAGAACTGTCATGCTTAATTGCTTTAATTTTACTTGATATATTATGCTGCAGGTTTTCTATGATCACATGTAGGATGTCATACATTGCAGATTGTTTCCAACTGAAGTATGTGAGGACAGAAATCTCATAGGGCTGATAATCAAATAGGAACTCTCCACCTTGAGGTCAAAGCTTTGAATAATTCCTACATGAATAATGACCAAGTGTTGTTTACATCTGGTGGCAGTTTGGGGACTTGCTTAAATGTTTTAGTCCAGTTCGTATTACAAATAATTAGCTTGCCTTTTTTTTTTCTTTAAAAAAATAGGTGTCTTATAAATTCAACTTTGAAAACATTACATTCAGAGTAACTGAATTTCTCTTTCCTCCTGGTTTATACACACTGAAGTAAATCTCTGCAGTCATGCTACTATAAGTGTTGAAACTGTAGAGCAAAGGGACAGAGACAAGTTTTTGCAGGCTGTCAGTCAGCCACTTTTCACCAGCAAAAGTGTGTGGCAGGCAAAATTACTCTTTAGGTTTTGACTGTGTAGAAAATAACACTACTAATTTTTTATTTTTTTTTTTTCCCCAGGAATAAACATATCTGTGGAGGTACTTTGATAAAGGAAGAGTGGGTTCTAACAGCAAGGCAGTGTTTCCCTTCTCGGTACGGTAGTCTGTAGCTTTGCAATATTGAAACACATCTATTTGCAGGAACTTGTCACCACAACACTTCTTTAACTTACATGCAGCAGTTTTCCCTCCTGTTTGGCTTTAACACTGTTTTTGTGATGTAAAAGTCCTGTGGGACCTTGGTATTTTCTGTTATTATTGTTGTTAATCTAAAAGATTCCAAGCATAATGCTTAGACAATTGCCTCTTTATGAAAATAATGTTATGCTTCTGCTTAACTGGACAGAATAAAATAGAAAACTTGGGCAAATCCCCAAAAGTTCAAAGGTTCATACTGTCCAAGGATCTAAATGTTTGGATACTATTAGGAAAAAAATTAGCTTTCAGTCACAGTTAAAGATAAAATTGTGTAGTGACTTCAGACCAAAATATTACATCCGAGTATGTTGATTTTGGAATAGCAGTTGGCAGCATAAACCTATTTCTGGTGAAGAATATTAGTTAAGATCTTCTAGCATAATCATATTAAGCAGAGTTTTTTGAGTTATTTTATTATACACTCAGCAAAATCCTAACCAACTTTGCCTCGTTTAGGTACAAAGATTTGAAAGACTACAAAGCCTGGCTTGGAGTCCATAATATCAAAGGAAAGGGAGAGGAGAAGCATAGACAAGTTCTGAACATCTCCCAGCTGGTATATGGCCCTGCAGGGTCAGATTTGGTCTTACTTAAACTCAGCAGGTTAGTAGCTATTATTGCCAGTTCCAGCATTTTCAACTGATGAATGAGATTCTTCCTAAACAAGATCTGAAAATTCAATTCTCTGCTGTCTCTGATACTGCAGATGTCTCCACGGGGTAAACTTCCAGTTGCAGAGAAATTTTACTTGATATATGCAGAAATGCAGGTTCATCTACTTTACTCAGAAAACAGATGTTACTTCTAAAAAGTTGTGCCTAAGTTTTTTTCCTGATAATCAAGTTTAGTTTGTTGGGAGGTTTTTTTAATTGGTTTTGGTTTTGGTTTTGGGTTTTTTTTTAGAAAAAAAAATTGACTAGTATATGGTTTTAATTTCTAGAATAAACACCAGAATGTAACTGACATCCTTGTGTATATATGGGTTTCAAACTCTCTCCATATCAGAAAAACTATATATTCAAATGAAAAGCCATCATTACTTACTTTTAAGATGAAAACCCAAGTTAAATAGCATAAAAGTGGTGACAGCATTTCAAGAAATCTTTTGACAGTTAACAGCTGTAGCACAAAAAACAGGTAGAAGAATCCATCATATTCTTCAAAGACTGAAAAAAAAAAGAGAAAGAATTGGCACAGTTTTTAATTGCTGTGGTCTATAATAGATTTAAAGTCATTTTTAAGATACATTTTAGAAGATTAAGTAAAATCCATTGTATCTATTATTTCTTTTCTCCTTTCAGACCTGCCATATTGACAAATTTTGTAGAAATAATCCGATTGCCCATTTCTGGATGTACCATTCCAGAGAAGACCAGTTGCAGTATTTATGGATGGGGATACACTGGATGTAAGAAACTATTTTTAAAAACTAAATGAATACGTTGACAGCTTACTTCCTCTTGTCATTATAGGTGAGGCTGCTGGTATTGCCTGATGCCATGGTTGTCCAACAATTTTTGTTATAAAATGCTGTTTCAATCTTTCTAATTTTGCAAGTCTTTGAGCATTTTATCTAAGATATTTTAATATGAAATATTTTGTACTAGTCCATCCTTTTTTTTTTCAGTGACAGTCAAAATTATCCAAACATTTCAAAGACCGAACTAGAGAAAAAGATTGTTCTTCGTGTTTAAAAAATCTGGCAGAATTGGTTTACAGTGTTCTAAACCTTTTTTGAAAAATCCTGATTCATCTACTTGAGCAGCCTCTTTCTGTATCCCAAAGCCAGCTGCCCTGTGGAAAAACTAGCACAGAATCATGTAACCAAAGACATAATTAACATACACAAGGACACTGAACTAAGGATGCACAGGCAGCCCAAAGTCTGGCATTTCCTAACTTTTGAGTACTTGACTTTGCAACCTTACTAATGTTTGTTAAACACAGTTTTTGTGTGAAGTAAATACAAATATGTGGGAGAACAGACATTTATTTAGTCTGGTAAATACTATATCTGGCTAATTATGTGTTGATGATAAAGTAAATAGCTGCCAGTTGACAATAATTACTCCAATAATTACTGTGCCACAGACCCTGAGTAAGCACCAGCAACATACTCATGCTGTTCTGGAAGCAGAGCAGAAACTAGACTGTAATTCTGAGGAGCTTTTCCTTGTAACCATTACTCTGCATTTCTTTGTGGGTGGCAAGTAATCTGTACCAGCCCTCTCCCAGCTGACTCCCTTTGATGTTCCCAGCGTGGTCACATTAGCCATCCTCTGGGGGCAGTGGCTGTCTGGGGGACAGGGAAGTCAGGCTGGAGCATGGTGCAGCATCATAGGAAAGCTTAGTTTAAGAGACCCGATAAGGAATTTGCAATGTTGTGGAGTTATGTAATACAGTAAATACACAACATCTGTCATCCAAGGACTTTGTACTATATTTTATGCACTGCTTAATGTAATCCTCACAGCATTCTAGTCAGGGAAGGAAGAAATGTTACATCCATTTTTTCAAGAAAACAGGATAATAAGTCAGTGAACACAAGCTTGGCATTTTCTTTTGATGGCTGTGCAGAGAATGAGCAGGTCCAGGCCCTTTATTTATCTTCGCAGCTTGTACAGTCTTGTCTTTCGACATGTAGAACAAGAGCAAGCTCCACAGGGCTCCTGCCTCCTGACCTTCACACTGATGAATGGAGATTGCACAAAGCTGTGGCTCTGCCCTTGCAGGCACAAAGTCACTCAGTGTAGCTGAGCCAGCACAGAACGAGAAAAACTCTGCTCTGTTGCAGTATTTTTTAAGTCACACATCCTTCCCTAGGCTATGGCAGGCACCGTTACACATCAACTTGTGTTTAAATCAGGGAGCAAAATCCTCTCTCCACTGACGGGACTGCCAACATTGCCAGGCTCACGTTTCTGGTTTCTGCAACATGACAGGGCAAGCTGGTGGTGAACTGTAGGGTAAACCCAGTTACCTAGCCCTTTCTTCTAGTACAAAACTTATCAGATGTTCTCAGAGAACTGAACAGACATGCACACCAAAATCTCAGTTGTAGCAAATATAAGAAAGCAAAAGGACAAATGCATGATAACAGTGAGGATGGACAAAATGTCAGTACTGTAAAGAAAGCACGATAGCTGGAGTTGCATGAGTAAGTTTATCCAGACTACATCTTCAATTTTTTTTTCCTTAAAATAGAATAAACATTTCATTCTCTTTTCAATCCCAGTAATGAACTATGATGGCCTTCTCCGGGTAGCAAACCTGTTTATTTTGGGAAATGAGAAATGTAACCAGTATCTGAAAGGGAAGATCACTGTGAATGAGTCAGAAATCTGTGCTGTGGCTGAAACCATCGGTGCTGGGCCTTGTGAGGTAAATATTACATTTCCTAATACATTCTTAGGATCCATCAGCCTAGCAATTTCTTTTCCAGAAATAATTTAGTAGAGTTTTTTTTGTAATTATTCTCTTTGCATTAAACTTGTACATAAAAAAAATATTTAAATCTTTTGCATTGGAAAATAATTTGTGTTTCTGGTAATCTATTTTCTGCCAGAGTGCAGGAAGAGGTTCCTTTTGCTTCAATTTAAACTTTCACCACACCAGCAAAAGACTTACATGAATGTTCAATATACTTCTATGACTAAACACTTTGCCATACTGAGACAAATTTGTGTTCTGCATAGTAAGGGCTAAAGTGGGCTGTGCTATCAACAGCAGCATATTTTGCTTGAGCAGAAAGTAAATGCTGGAGCAAATTCTACTACTTAGGTAGGTGAGGGCTTGTGTGCAAAATACAAGAGGATCACTGCTCAAGAGAGTTGAAGACGTCATGAAGGAAGGACAAAGATCCAGAAATGTACTGAGGTTCAATATTAGTGAAAAGGCTGGAGCATTTGACATCCCTAATCAAGCCTAAGCAACATACCAGTGAGGACAGGCGAACTCTTTCTGTGAAAGTACATAAATCAAGAAGATTTGATGATGAAGACAAGACATCTGAGAAGTGCTGTAAATCATTTATTACAGGAAGATACCATTTTTTATGTGGAAAATCTGCCTGATGAGATGATGTCTAGGAGGGCAGTCATGAGTATTATTATGTTTTTAATATCTAGAGTAGAATAGATGTTTTCCTAATACTGATGCTAATCAGTGAAATTTTCCCTACCCAAGGGTGCTACCAAAATGTGGGGAAACAACGTCTTCATCAGGTTGAGGACTCTTCCATTTATTATTAATATTCCACAGGATCATTTTGTTATTGCAAAGTATTTTCTTCAAAATCAAATATTTAATCATAAATGAGCTCTTAAACATGTCAAGGCTTACAAATGAAACATCTGCATGCAAGTCTGCTGGGGATCCTGCACTTTGTTTTCCCCTGCAAGAAGAAATGGAATGAATTAATACGAGCAATCAGTCTTAATCACTGCATGGTTTCCTGCTCCCTGAGTTCCCCTTTGAAGCTACTTTCCTCAGCAGAAGACAGGCAGAGAAACAAAATCAGATTGGCAGGTGAAACTGCACTCCTGAAAGTGTTTTATGAACTGCTCTGATGGTACTGACATAGTTCATTGTCCATGTGGGAACTAATCTGCAGTCAGTCATGAAAAAAAAACAAAAACCAAACAATCAAAACCAAACCAAATAAAGGTCAAGCATTGTTGTTTCTCTGGTGATCCAGAGAGTATACAATGCTAATTGGCAACTTTTATTTTTTGAAACAATGTCTCACTATCCAATATGAACATTTATTGTCCAGCTTTGCACCCAGTTTGCTAGGTTCAGTATACATTATTGCCTGGATAAAAACTGCTGTATCCATGTTCAAGTCTCAAATCTATGTGACTGTATCAAAATTACTGTTTCAAATCTAATTTAAACTGGATGTATTTTAGTTCTAAATAAGATCCCAATCTGACTTGGCTATACTCCAAATTTTCACTGAATATATGTACTGGTGCATAGATGTCTCATTCACTCAGAATAATGAAAAAGAGTATTTTAACAAGTTATGTCTCAAAATTATGCCTACAAAATATTACCTTTTGTTACCTTTTACTAAGTTCGGGGTTTCCCTCCCCATTATTACACACAGATTCTCATCCTAGGGCCTTGCAAGATAATTGACTGACAGAAGAATATTAACCTGGCTCTGGCAGTAGTCTTCGATGCAAAACCTGTTATCACAGCAAACATGTTTGTCAGTCAACTTGCTTTCTGCTCCTCTGGTTTATATGAACATAAACAAATATTATGCTTGCAGGTAGCTGAAAGAGGAGAGTAGGATCTGGCAATCTGGAGTCTCTAGAATCACATGTAAAGATGGATCAAAGGGTTTAATTTGCATAGGAAGCAATCAAAGGTCAAAGACCAGCCTTGACATTGGTTTGTATAAATTCTGGTTGTGTAAAAGATACTGTGAGTTGGTTTTTGTCCTATGGCAAGAATAACTCTATTGCCTCTTCACTCAGGTAGGTCACCCCCAACAGGAACCAGTCAGTAGGAGACAGGTGGCAGCTGTGTCTTGAAGCATATTGAGAAGTGACATTCTTTATATTTATTTTTTCCTAGCGAGATTATGGTGGTCCCTTGGTTTGTGAACAAAACAGGCTGAAGATAGTAGTTGGTGTTATTGTTCCTGGCCGCGGGTGTGCCATTCGAAATCGTCCTGGGATTTTTGTTCGGGTCTCATATTACTCCCGGTGGATACACAAGATTATGATGACCTACAGAAAACCCTGAAAAACTCAACAACTTCCACTCAAAGAAGGATTTTGGGCAGCATGGAATTAACGTGAAATGTAAAGATCAACAATTTTTTAACTACTTGATAGTGAAGTTTGTTGAGCTTCTTTTAGTATTTATAGATTTTTTTTTGGTGTTTTTGTCTATCAGTGTTGTTTTATAAATGTTGGAGTGACTTACAGTATATGCAAGTATGGTGACATATCTCCTGAAGATACTTGAATGGGTAAACAATTTTGCAAAGATGTTATTACTGGACGATAAGTGGTTCTGTAGAAATAGATCATATGACCTCTTTTATGCTGCTCTCCAGATTATTTTAGAAGGAGAAACAAATTGTAACTTTATTTAGCACATCTTATCCTTTCTATGAGCCATATATTTCTCTTCATACATGACAAAAGATATATGCATCTGTCAAGGACAGAATACATGATCATATTTCTCTTCCTCCCTTGTAAGAGGTCAAAGATTTCAATATATCATTAAAAAATAATATCTCTTTAGAAATTAATCTTTTCATTATTGATGGACTTTGACAAGCCTGCCATAAGCAGAGTTTTCATAGCAGTCAATATCTCTTCCTTTTACACAATGCTTGTAGAGTTTAGTTCTGCACTTGATTCCTTCACTGTGTATGTGGTCCCCTAACAGATATCTCAAAACCCCTTTGGATGAGGGAAGAGACATAGAAGTGGATTAGTTAGCAAACTATTGGCCTTTTGTTCAAAGTTAGTGCCAGAAATAACTGTGAATTTACAATATGAAAAAGAGTATTTCGTACAGTTTGAAAGATTAATCCCAATTAGTTACTGGCAGACTTTGGCCATTGAAAGAAATTTCAATCAAATATGCCCAAATCTTTCTCAACAGACAAGTGTTAAAAATTCAGTTTATTCTAGTTATTTCATGAAAGTAACTCTGTATTTGCAACAGGAAGAATAGTTGAATCTGGCACCTGCCTGAGAGACTTAATACTGGGAAAATTAAGTTATACATTAATAGTCTTTCAGAAACTTAAGATCTTTAATAAAACCTTACCTAGATTTGGCCAAAATTATATTATTTGTATAATTCCTTTCAGGGTAATAAAATTATTGCAGAGATTGATACAATCTTGTATGTAATATGGAAAACATCACCAATAGTTTAGTAGCTTGTGCTTCCTGCCTGTATGTAGAACCATCATTTTCCTTTATGTTGGTGGGTAAACGGAACAATAATCAGCATCTATTGAAAGTTCTTGTTCTGCTTTAGAAGCATTTAGTTATATGGCTGGGAGTATTATACAAATATGTTGTTATAGGTGGCACCAATTACCCTGTAATTTCTGGAAAATTGGTACAACATATATCCAATTTTTAGTTTTACTACTGTACATGTAATTGCATAAGTAACTGCGCTGTTACGTCTCTTGTGACTCTGTAATTGTAAATGTTTCCAGTAGCAAATTGTATGGTATGCGTATCTAACTGCATGGCCGCTAGGCTGAGATCATGGTGTAGACATATAAGAGGACATTTCATTCAGAAGACGCAGGGTTGGATTCTGCCCTGGCAGAAACTACTTCAGGGGAGCTGTCTTGGGCAGCAGCCCTCTTGTTGACTCACCGAATTATTTTCTTCAGCAGCGCACTTTGACTTCAGTGGGACTCAAATATGCTTACATCTCCTGGTGAACTGGGATGAGTTTCAGCCCATGCTTAAGTGGCTTGGCTTGCTGAGATTTGTGTCAAGCATCCAACAGATTCTGCTGGCACATAGAAAGAAGTCTTTCAGCAAGCAGAGCTTCTGAAATTCCTCCTGATGTAAATAGTCTCTTTGGACAAGACGCGACTTCTCTGTACAGCGGATCTGAGATTCTGGATGCTACGCAGATCATCTGTCTCAATCTATTCTGGCTGCCTCTGAAGGCTTCATGCTCCTTTGGGCTCTCTTACCTACCAGGCCTAAAGAGGGCAGGATTTAGCCTGTTGTATTTACAGTTAATTATTGCCATGTATGTGAAGGGCGTATTCTTGCTAAGTATATACTGACTATATCTTACTGAAAAGATTAACTTTTTAAGAGAGACTTCTAAAAGACTCCAAGTGAGTTTTGGTTTCAGTCACAAGTAGAATGTGGATAAAATATATAATTCCATGTTCACTCTTTGTATTCTAAGAATTGTTATGTGCTCACTGTATTATATTTGCAGGCATTTTGTTATGTCTATCTAAAAAAATTGAATCCTAAAATATTTTAGTTATAAGCTTCTGCTGTGCAGAAGACTGATTTTTATATATATATGCACATATATATATATGATAAAAAGACTGTTTTTTGTTAGACAACATGTAAGGATTTTTACCTGTTTGTTCTGGGCATTGACTCAGTAAAACAAATTGTGCAGAGTTGATGCTCCAGAACTTAACATGTTTGTATGCACTTGCTTATCAGGTGCTCTTGCTCTCCCTATCTCAGTATGGAGAGCACGGGAGACCCTGAAGAGCAAGGGAAGAGAAGAATAATATGTGCTAATGAATTTGTACTTCATTTATTCCTGTGAATATTTCTTGTTGGTACCAATGGTACCGTACCAGGCAACTGTTATAACTACAAGATTCTCTTAAGAAAGGACACTCTGTAGATATCTTTTCACTGTTCTAAATTTTTTCTCTCTGTAATAACAAGGGAAACTGATCTGGTGCCCATTTAAGTTGCTGGAAAGCCGCTTACTAACTTCAGTGGGATCTGGACTTTATTTTGTAGATGTGATTTTGTTCATATTAGAATTCAAGGGTACAGAACTTAAATTCTTATCTAACGACATCCTTAAAATGTGTTGAATTTCATCTTCATTCTCCTTGCTGTAACTAATCCTTGGTTTCTGAAAAAATGCAATAACTGGATACAAAATTTTGAAATTAACATCCAAAAGGTGATTTTTGTACTACTGGAGTTAGTTTGACTTAATTACTGATTTTATTTGGGCATTGGAGCTGGCTGACACTTCTTTTCATTAATGAAAAGATTTTTCCCTTAAAGTTTTTTTTCCCTATCTCTTTTTCTCTCATAAACCTCATGACCCTCAGAGAAACTGTAGCTCTCATTGGGAATGTACTGGTCTAGATTTTTGCTGCTATTGCTGAAATCTTCTTTACTTTAAGATTAAAATTCTCCAAGGCACTCTGCAAACTCTTGCTGCAGCTAATGCCAATGTACTTGACAGAGCTACTCACTTGAGTCAGAGGGTCCAAATACATCTCTGAGGGTCTAAATCTACTCAGGCAGAATGTCCCTTGAAATCAGTGAATGTGATTGTCAAAAGAGCTGAAAGTTGCTCAGTGCTTTTCCCCATGGCCGTGCACTGAACTACAGGTATCCTCGTACACCGAAAAGCACACAGATTCTCAACTCCACAGCAACTGCAACAGGACGTGAGTCTTTATTGCCATCCTTTTTAAAGGCTAGTTTTAATCAGTTGGCCCGTGTGGAACCTGTATAAAACCTATTGGATTTGTTCTTTAGCCTTGTTCCCTTATCAATCATTTTCTTCCTCCCTTACGTGCACTGGTATGTTATTGTTTTATGAATGTTGGGGCTGCTGGCAGGAACTAACATGGCTTTTCACCCTAAAATTTTATAGTGTTCCTTTTTAAACATACTCTTGGGCATTTATATATGGTGTTTCCTTGCATGGGATCTATCTTCAGGGAGCTGCCTGTGGAATCCAGTGTACGATAAGAGTATTTTTTCATATTTAAGTGGGAAAAATAATGCTCCCATTAAATACAACCAACTGAATGCCTAATGAAAAGGGAACACTGTGGTTATAACTTGTATTAAAAATATTCTGTAATTAACAGCATCTTCATTAGTTAATAAAGTTGGTATTTTTGTAACCTTGCTTACTCTTATTATTCTTAATAAAGTATTTTATAAAAAACAACAACCTAATTAGCATTATATTTCTTATTTAAAGAAGGTTTGGAGCCCCACTGGTAGGCAGAGCCTTAGAAAAATGAGTAGCACTCAGTTCTAGATTCAGTGAGGGATTTTAGTGTCAAGAATAAGGAGGACTAGTACTTTAAAGATCTTCATGTGTCCAATAGCAGAATTTCACTTAAAATGAATGATACAGTGAAATTCATGCTGTGATCCTGCTGAATCTCCCCAAGAGCTTCCTGCTGGAATTCTGCACTGAGAAGGCTTAAGTATATCACAGAGAGAGTATCTTTGCAGTGGAAAGGGTGTGCTTAACCTAAACATGAGTATTTGCCTAGAGCTTTGTAGTTCCTTATAATTTTAGTATGAGAGGCGTGGAATTTTAAGTATTTATTTACTGTACTTTACACTTCAGGAAAGGGCTTCCCTCACTGTGTCATTTAGTACTGCTGGTGGTGCATAAGATGACGTGAAGGAGGCCACAAACCCAGGTGCTGCTGATGGTTCGGTAAGTTCAAATAAGGGACAGTAAGTTCATTACTTCTTTTTCATTATCCAGCTGAAATTTCAAAGTTCTAAGCATTTGTGGTTATGCTGAAATTTTGATGATTTAAGCATATATTTGCATACAACTCCAGCTATATCAGCAGTGAATTATTCTTCAAATAAACTCGTGCAGAGTGTTTGAAGTCTGATTATGAACTTTCCATGGTAAACATCACTTTCTTTTTGTTTGTGGTCCAAAAAAAAGATTTCCTAATTGATTCATAAAATCAGTGCATTTTATTAGGAACTCCTGAAATCAATGGGAGACTTGCCAGTAACTTCAGCTACACAGTAATGCTTCCAAAGTTATAAAAATCTAGAAGTAGTTCATATGTCAAAACCATATCTTGCTATAGTTTTACATTGAAAGTGTTAAGGATGTTCAGGTGACCCATCTTCCTCCTAGGAGCCGTGAGAATTGGCTGCTTGTATAGCAATTTGCACAACAAAGGTCTATAAAGAGATGTTGCCTTCATATTACATTTTGTAGTGGCTTTATCTTTTGTAGTTGCAAAACACTATAATCTGCAGATGATAAATGATGGAAACTCACATTGATGCTCAGTCCTTGTTTTCTGCTGTTTGTTATTTAACAAGCCTCATATAAACAGAGCAGGCCATTTAGTAGAGTTCAATTGTGTATCTACTCTGTTCAAAAGGACTGATTTCTGGACAGCTATGTTCCAACAAAAACCATGTGAAACAAAATAGGAAAAAAAAAAAACAGCTGGGAGGAAAAAGGCAAACCACAGAAAGGTTAATACCAAAGTAAGCCCTAAAATGAACAGATAATTTTTTTTCATGTTATCTCAGTTCTCATAATGTAGAATATACAGTGTGAAAAGCTGCAGTAGAATAGCTTAACAGTCTTAGCTTTCCCAAAACTGTTCCACTTTGGTTCAGAACACTTGGGATGGTGCAATGACTTTTCCATTTAGTTACAGAGGATGAAGTGCAGGTTGTGTTTCTGTGTCTGAGGACTTGATCCTACTTGCATTGAAATCACTTTCAAAACTCCCTCTAACGCTAATGGGTAGGTCCTTAATCCTCCTTCTGAACCCCTTGGACCTTGTCATGGAACTGTTTCAGATCCTGACTTAGCCAAGCACTCAGAGAATGTTCCAGACCTGTACCGAGTGGCAGAGGAGAAAAGCATATCTTTTACTTCCAATACAGGCATCAAAGTTCCACTGCAGACTATCAGTTTTGCTCAGTCAGAGTCTAAGGATTGGTTGATTTGCTTACTATTAAATAATTAAAATAATAATACTAATTAAAAAAAACATGGTGGATGCACTTACTATGAATGTAGTTTTTATACATGTAATAATAAATCCCTTAAGGAATTCCTCAGGGAAAAACTCTCCACTAAAGCAAAATCCTTAACCACTTCAGAGCCCAAGAGACGTTGGCATTTGCTTGAGATATCTCAATTTGTGCCTATTTAAGCTAGTGTTGTTCTCAGTTGGGTTGTTCAAGACATTGTACTGGGAGAAAAAATATATACAAGAGAGTATAATTCACAGCAATTAAAAATAAGGCAGGATATATATCATTAGAGGCATACACTGAATTAGATGAGGCTAGTGTAAAATACAAACAAGGGTATAGTTCTCTCCACTTGAGAGAAGTTTTACCTTGAGTAATATGTGAGTTTATAGTATTTAATTCAGTTCAGATTATACTAACTGAAAATTTTCCAGATGGTTTTCTTTCCTTGAGGATTAATGTCAGCATGATACACAGACTGAGCAAATACGCATTTACATCAACACTGCTCTTACAAACCATGTCAACAATAGTCTCGTGTCTTGGGCTTAAACATGCCATCTGCTGTTCAGCCTTGTGTTTAACAGTACTGTAACTTCACATAGCAGTTACAAAACTGCCATCACATAGTTTCTTCTCTCCTTTTTTTTTTTTTTAAGTAAATGAAAGCTCAGAAAATTTTCTCTTCATAGCAGTGGAAGTTGTGGAAGCTTTGCATTAAGCATTCACTTGGAAGCCTCTGTTTTTCATTGCTGTGATTCCTCATGAGGCAGCTGAGTCCCAATTATTGCCTGATTGTATAGTTCTTTGAAGTCTATGTTTCTCTTGGCAAAATCCCCACATATCCTTAATTTTTCCTGTTGGATATATTCAGAATATGTCTCTAAGAATACCTGTAGGATGTGAAAACTCATAGCAGCCCTGAAATATTCATATACCAGCCTTCAGCTATCCACACTGATGTTCTTAGCTTGCCATCAAGTACATTAAGAGAGGGAAAGGAAAATGCTGGTAGGCTAGATGGCTTCTGGAGATCCCACATCAGCAAGGCTTGGCTATCCCTGGGGAGGTACTCCACAGCCCTCTCTCTGTACCAAACCATCCACACACAGCCAGGGGCTTGATGTGACTGAGTACTAAAGCACACAAATTACACATGGACACACAAACAAATACACACCACACCCACACAGATGCACACAGATGCCTTCACTGACTAATTCAGAATTTCTTGATCTGCACAGATACTTCAGGAAAAGGGCTATAACCTGGCATTTTTCCTGTCTCCCAGAGCTGGGCTAACTGAAGTTTCTTAGTATAGGAAGAAAGGTCTTCCTACCAGGAGCACTTATCTCACTTTGCCTAATAACCACAAATAACAAGAGGAAGCTTAGTGGTGACAGCAAGGAACGTGAATTTTTCACATCCTGAATTTGCACATTTGTGTCAGCAAACTTCTGTAGTGTAAGCCTGAATTGTGAGAAAAACTCTTATGCGCCTCAGATCCTTCGCCCACGCTCTGGACTAGCTGGATCCAAACCAATCCCATCCGTTCTGCAGTGACAGCATGTTCACATATGTCTTTATGTGTGTGCACATACACATGTATCTATTCTGCTTGACGCAATGTAGAAGCTCTGGTGTTGGTGTTTATTGTCCTGGAAGCAGAGAAGTAGACCTGATTAGTGTTCAGCCAGCTGTGTACTGGTTCGGACCCATCAGTATAACTATAATCTGTGTGTGAAAACCCTAAAAGTTAGGAATTAAAAAGCTCAGCCTTGGCTCTTAATCTGCTCCAACTCTCTAGGGAATCAATAGTAATCATTTGCATTTACACTGCTAATTGAAATAGTGCACTGGCCTTTGGAGACTATTCTGGATCATTTTTTTTCCCTTTTATTCCGCTTTAATTTTGTTAGGTATCACTAGAGGCTTAGTGTTAAAACTGTCTTGAAAGCAAGTGTTTTTCCTGTAGAAACCTGCTTCCTTACTGAAGATCTTTCTGGGCTGTTATCTTAGTTAATTTGTTTAGGAGTCTCTTCTAAAGCACTGGATGGGTGTTCCAGGCTGACTTCTCGATTTATCTCAGCAGAGAGGTTGGGCTGTGTTATAAACATGGTGTTCTTTAATCCCCTCTGATGCCACTCAGTGTTAACAACTTTTTATTTCGTATAACTCCCTAACACCAATCTGTGACTGTTAATTCCTTTAACTTTCTACTCTTTTTTATTTTTTTATTTAGCCCTACCTTACTGATTGCTTAATAGACATGCTTGGGAGGGGAAGAAAAAAAAAAAAAAAAAAAAGGTTTACCAGTTTTCTTTAGCTGGCATTTGTGTTAAAGCTACTAAATTTTCTTATTGATACTTTTTCCCATCATGACATGCAGATCTTACCAAGTCAGTCTGCAGGAACATGTCAGTTTTATTGGTACGTTTGACAGAGACTGGGCTGGTTTCCAGCTGAAATCCATTTGTTTTCCCTCCAGCATGCTTGCTTACCTCCCTAGAGGCTTCCTCCAGAGAGGTATTTCCCTGCCTATTTGGGTATGGATTGTGCATTCCCTTTCAAAATTGGCAGCAGAATTTCCTATCTTTCCCACTCCACACAGAGGAGAATGAGTTTTTCTTCCCATTTCCCTGACAAATTCCTAAGAAGTTTAAAATGCTCCCTACCTTTAAAGCAGTTTAGAGAATCTGTGAAGCTGATGCGAGCCCGGGCAGCCAGAACTTACAGGAAGATACCTCACTTGGACATAAAAGTTTTGGATGTATTTCCCTTTTAAATATTCAAATATAGTTTGGCTTTCCCGTATTCCTCTGAACAGTTATTTCAGACACTTAAGAAAAGTTTGTGAATTCCTTTCTTGGATCAGACGTGGCGAGGCAGTGGTGCTCGCACAGGCTGCAGCATACTGTGATCCAAGGGACTCCTCAGCACTACCGACAGAAAAGAACTCCAATTCTTCTCGACTGGGTTTTCTTGCTTATTTTCTTGTTTGTCTTTTTTGTTTGTTTGGTACTTTATTATTCTGTTTTATGCTGACAGGAAGAAAATAAACAGGGAAGAGTAGGGCTGGTGCAAATTGTGTGTCTGAACTGTCCGCTGGGCAAGATTTACGGTCTGCTAAGGACAGCTTTTTGGAATGTTCTTCTTTTCACTCCTCTTTTGACAGTTTTCTTGGCTGCCTCAGCTGTCTGAAGACACTTCACTTTCTCTGTTTGGAAAGTGCTTTCCTCATTATCTTCTCTGTAAGGGTGGAAGTGTCACTTTGTCTCTCTTCTTCCTTTCCCCCTTTCCCCACACCGCTGTCTATGACCCTCAGCACAGATTCAGCAACAGTACTGAGCACTTCACCATGGGACATTTTTCTGCTGCAAAATATAGAGCAAAGGGCTACTTGGGAATATCTGTGTTGAAGAACAAAATATAGCAAATGCGCTGAGCGAAGTGGTGTTTCTGCAACATTTGCCTTACTCTCTCCAGAGACCATGCCTGTAAAGACAGAGCTCTGTGGTGTGTAAGAGAGCAGAAAAAGAAAACTCACTCTGGAAAAGAGAAAAGCTGTTTGAAAAGACTGTTGCTCATACAGTAGGTTTTTGATTGCTCATCAGGATGGGTTACTGCCTGCACAAGAGTAGTGAATTGATGCCTGGCTTGAAATAGAGAAGTTCTATTGAGACAAATGAAAAGGTTAGGGACTATCCTAATGGAATTTTAGGTGTGAGAAAGCAGGGCAATAGTTTTAGGTCCCAGCCCGTAGGAGTGGCCACTGAGGACCTTAGGAACCACAGAGCTTGTGACCACAGCTCATGACTTCTGTTGTTGTCAGGTCTCTTTGAAAGATTGGCCTATGAGAAGAAACTCAACTTCAAGAGAGAAATTTCAGCAAGCTCTGCAGAAATTACTCAGTAGCATGCCACTGACATCCTTGAGACCAGCCCTTCCCACATGGACCTGGTTTGGTTTGGTTTGTTTTTTCTGCCTGCTATGGGCAGACTGAAAAAGTGGCATGAACCAGTTTCTGTCTGTATCTGAATCTAGTCAGTCTTTTGACTCCAACTTAGGAGATGAAGAGAAGGTTTTTTAAAAAAATGTTTTCCTTCAGGCCACATCCTTTCTATCATTTTTGCAATTTCATGCATTCATTAAAAGGGGAAATGTACTGCATACAGAAAACAAACCAACCCCTCTAAGTGAGAACATATAGCGATTTCCTTCAGAAACACTCCTTTTGAGGCACAGAGTCTATAAAAACCACCAACAGAATTCTGTACTCTGTGGTCATTTGTTAGTAAAGCTGACAGGAAATCAAATCTGAAAGGATTCTTCTGTAACTGCCAAGTTGCTGTAATGGGAGCCAGGGGAAATATATTTATCTGTTTACTTGACTAAGAAGAAAGAAACCAAAACATATTTTCCTCCAATAGCAGAGGGGGATTAGACTGTTACTAGTCACTTGTGTGTTAGACTTCCCTCCAGGCCTTTCCTAATGTTTTGTCTTACATTCAAAACAAATAAAATATCAGTTCTTAGGAAAATAATTAATAGAATTCAGAACTAAAAAGATCTGTAGGTACCTGACATGTCACCTTTACAGCCTTAAGGATGTTGTCCAGTATGTCACATTATTGAGAACTATGGTTCTGTAGATTATTTTTGCCCAGTAAAGGCTGTATGTCTGCAATCTGCCACGAAACTGCAGCTGCAAAGATGGACAGCCCACCTAGAGGTATGGCTCACTAGGCTTGGTTTTTCCTCCAAAACCAATTTTTATTCCATTAATATACATATCATGAACTAGAATGGATCTGATTACAGGAGATTCTGTCACCTTACTTAGGACTTATTGTAACAGATGTTGGGTCAGTTGAACAATACAGGACAGAGGCTACTACCAACGTGATATTAAATGTGATCTCTATAGTTAGGATCTCTGTAAGAAACAGTGAAATGATGACTTGAAGAATAAAAGTAAACTGAAATATTACAAGGTCAGGCTCAGCAGTAGATTTTGTCTTTGCTGCATTGGTCTGATGATACAGAGCTGCCTAAATTTCTTCATTTGCTGTATTTACAGCAGTTGTGCACTACCATGTAGTGAAAAGCAGCTGGCAAATCTTATCAAAGATATTTAATTTGATTAACTCTTCTGTCTGGACAGCTGCAGTGAAGTCTATCAAACCATGACAGTAAAACATTTAAGATGTAGTTCCTAGCAACTGCTATCTGCATAAAGCTTTGGTAGCTGAAAGAGGGCAAGAACCAAAAATGGACATTTTTCCTAACAGTGTGTCTCTGATATGAATCTTATCATAACTGCTTCTGGCGATGTTTCATGAGAGAAAGCAACCAGTTTATAGTATTCAAGATAGTTGAACCAGATAACTAATGCATTAGTTTTTGTCCAATTTAAACATTCCACAACAGGAACTATCGTACTTGTAGCAACAGATGAATCTGTACATGCTATCATCATGCTGTGTGTTTTTATACTTTTCAAATTCTGTCATAATATTCAAAGTGTTGAGAAAGAATTTCATGCATAGACTTTGTGACCTTAAACCTAAATAGTGAATATGATCACAGAAATAGACTGTGCACCTTCTGACATATCTGGCACTGTAATATGAACATGAATGGAATATGTTGTAACAAACTACTTAGGTCCTTGTTTGAGACCATAATTAAGCATATGTTTAACTTCAAGCATAAAATTAAGTCCCATTGACCAGTGCCTTCCTTTGAAGACACAAATAATCCAATAAAATTTATAAAGCGTTGTGACTTGGGCTGAATATGGGTAAGGATTCTAGTTGGGGACAGTGCATGTTTATACAGTACCTAAGCCAGGAACAAGATAAACATAAAAAAAAACCTTCCAAAACTGACATAAGAAATATTAATTGCTCCCTCTCATTCCTCTTCTCTTTTTCAAGTAACAGCTTAAAATGACATTCAAAGGCTCAACAACTACAATTATATAGGAGAGAACACATTCAAATTTATTTCTGCTTTAACCGCAGTTTGTATAAGTCTTGTGAAAATAGATGTGGTATCGTGGTTTTGTCTTCAGACTCTTATTAGATGCCTTATTATACATTTGTGTAGTTGAAAGGTCATTCAGAGAAGATTTTAATATGGCTGTGTTTTAATGGTTTTCAATCCAATTACTTCACAGTCTGTGGGGAGCACCTATAACTGGCCTGTGCTCTGGAGCTGAATTTAGAGTGTGTATCTCTGCAGCATCTATATTACTTGTCTAGACACATCTCTTAGGATTCAGAATTACAAATGGCAGATTGTATACCAGGCCTGACATTTATTTGATAGAATGTAGAGATATATTTATAACATGATGATAACTGTATCTGATACGTGCTTCATCTAAGATCAGAATGAAGCCCACAACATTCACATGTGACAGGGTCAAAACCCCTTTATGATTACATTATGGAATAAAAGTATATGTGTATGTGTGCAAAAGCCTCAGACCTAGGCTTTCCAAACTTTTTCCCATAAACTGAACTCTGGTCTATCCTCAGAAGGAATTCTGAAGATTAAAAAAATTTGCAAAAGCTTTTCAAGTGTACTACAAATACCTAAGTCACATGAATTATTTGATCAAGCCAATTGAATTATATTCAAGAAATTACACTAAGTCGTTTAGCAAAGCTTAGTTCCACAGCTCTACAAACAAGGCAGTTGCTTTGAGGTTAGCATGGAAGATTTGTGGATTAAAAACAAATGTTGATGACAAGTGAGAATTCACGTGGAAGACCTTGAGGACATGCACCTCCCTAGAGGAAAAATAAATTCTTAAACAGTCCTTTGCAATCAACATGTATCAGTTCTTTATTACCGATACTATATTTTTAAATGACAATACAGATCGTGAAACTGGAATATATTGGAGTTCTATTCAATTCTCGCCTCTGCCTCTGGCTTGTCAAGAGTCACTTTATCTGACTGTTGAGGCCCTGAGTGCACTCAGGGGCCCTAATGTCCCTGCCCATCTCCGGGGTTCCCACAGCCCTACCCACAGCCCAGACCCTACTACAGCCACTGGGGCCATCAGTCCCTGCCCCAGTGAGGCCACAGGACGCCATCTCCACCTGCTCTCTCCCCATCCCCAAGGAGGTGCTTAACGCTCAGGCCTGGGCCTGCCCTGCCCTGGCTGTAAGGGACAGGCCCTGGCTACCAGGCCCTGCCCTGCTGGCCTGGGGAGGTCCTGACACCCCTGTTCCCTGACTTAGGGAACGACGTCCCTCCCAGCACCATGATAGCATTGATTCTTTATTTTTAAATAATTGTAAGACTATTTTTTTCAGCTTAGTGGAAGAAATACAAAATCAAAAAGAAAGCTTCTGGTAGTCCTTCCTGCTGTGGTCAAGGTTTTGCGCCTGCAAAAAGGTCAGCCTGAATTGCTTTGTTTGAAATGAAATGTCTTCCACATCTTTCCTCCAGTCAGTAATTTAACTCCTCAAGTTCCCATTTTTCCTGCTGAAAATCATTACTTCCTAACGGACCGACTTTGTTTCAAAATAGAAATCAAAGACTGCTCATTAGAGAAGGTGGGAAAAAAAATCCTTCCTAAATGAATTTCTTTTTTTAAATGCTTCCCTTTCAATAAACATTTAATCTTAATTCATCCATCATTTCATTTAATTCTAATAAAAAAACTTCCTTCTTTGGATTTGAGCATTGAGTTCAATGACACAACTTTATCACAACTCTATTATGTTTAATGTTTTAAAATGCTCTACAAAACACTCCTGCTTTCTCCTGGATCCACGTGAGACCATGGAAAGGTAATTAGCAGATATTGCCTTCATTTTACAAAAGAAGATAAGATGTAAGTGAATCTGTGATTCTAAGGTGGTTTTAGTTTTTCATTATTTCTAGCTACTTTCACCAACAGTTTTGAATAGAATACAAAAAAAATTGAGAAAACTGGTACAGTTTTCAAAGAAGGCAGATGAGAACCCTAAATCTCTTCTGTGTGTAAAAACACAATAAACTTTGCCTTTGTGTGTTTGTTTGTATTTCCTGAAGAATATTTTACAAATTTCATAATTATTGAGCAGTTGTGAATTTTTTTTTTGCATTCAACTGTATGAATGAAACATTGTTGTTCATATAAATATGTGCGGGGAAAAAAAAAAAAAGAAACCTATCTTTCCTCCAGCTCAGTGATTATCAGACATGAAGATAATTATTTTAAGCATCTTTCAGAGAAAAGGAAATGCATTATCACTGCTGGGTTTTTCTTTTTCTTTTTCTTTGAAAGTGGCTACAACACCACCTATCCAATATTAATGCTAAAAAATTATAACAGATATTTCAGGATCCTGCACATTCTTCATTTCACATCAGGCTATTTTTACACAAGGCTTTTCAGAATAATTTCCATATTGTTGAATTACCTAAGCACAATATATGCTGTATGTACTCCAAAATTAAATGCCCACATTTTGTACAGCAGCTATGTACAAGAGTTTGGTACATAAATTAAAGTATCCAAGCTAAATTGAAAGCGTAAGAGAAATTCTAAAGAGGTAGAATGCAACTAACATTGAAAGCTGGCAAAGACGTTACACAGTTTAACACAAGCTGTTCCTCTCTAATATCATAGTGACAGTTTCATATAAATGACATTTCGTGAGTAATAAAATGACAAATACATCATTAAAATTAGAGACAGATTGCTAAATGGATTAGACTGCAAGTATCTTGGTTTTTTTTCTTTCTTCTTCCACATGCATATTTCATCTTGCTGAAAAATTATATGCCAATGTTGTTCAGATTGCCAGATCTTGAAACAAGTTTTTAAATTCATTTAGTTCTACCATGCAACAGCTCTTTGAGGAGAAGAAATTCAGCACTGGTTTTTTTTCAGTATCATTGAACAAACCACCCCAAACTCTATTCTGCAAGCTCTTAGATCTGTGAAGTGCCAAGCACATGTAGGGCCTTGTACATGTATAAAGTGACTGCAGAACAATAAAAGGGCCTTCTTTTTAGATGTTCTTTCAAAAATAAAAAGTTCTTTAAGGCTCAGGTTAGAGCATCAAGAGCTATTGTTTTAAAGCTTGGTCTCTGAGTATGTAAAAAACTAACACATTTGGGGGTTTAGAAAAGGAACCAGTTAAACCACATTCACAGAAGCAATATACAAGAAACAAGCTAGAAAACCAAGTAAAACAGACTCTTGTCATAAAAGACACTAAGAGGCTGGCAAAACATATTTTTTGAAAAACTAATCACAGAGCTATCTAGAAGGGCTTTTAAAGTAGTTGTACATAAAAAGAGATAAACAGAAAGTTGTATAAGAGGCTGTCAGGATTCGATAGTATAAAAATATAATCTTTTGGGTTTGGGGCTCATTAAGTATATTTAGCATAAAAAATAATAATAATTATAGAATAATCTAGAGGTAGTTTCCTTATGCTACTTTAATCCTCCAGGAGTCTACTGATCTTAGGGTATATTTTCATACGTGATTGGACTGCACACTTGAGAGAGTTGTCAAGTGTGCCTGCAGTAAAGCCCATGCAATGACAATAAACAAATGTTCTGTTAACAGAGGAAACAAATAAGTTTGATTTCCTATGGAACAATACAGAGACACTGTCCGCGAAGCCAGAGATCAGGTTAGGAAAGCTAAAGCCCTAACAGAATTAAATATGGCCAAGGACATTAAGGGTAACAGGAAGAACTTCTATAGGTATGTCAGAGATAAAAGGAGGACTAGGGAAACTGTGGGCCCCCTCCGAAAGAAAGTTGGAGACCTAGTAACCCAGGATGTAGAGAAGGCTGAAGTACTTAATGAGTTCTTTACCTCAGTCTTCACTGGCAAGAGCTCAAGCCACACTGCCCAAGTTGCAGAAGGCAAAGGCAGTGACTGGGAAAAGGAAGAACTGCCAGCTGTAGGAGAAGATCAGGTTCGAGACCATTTAAAGAACCTAAAGGTGCACAAGTCCATGGGACCTGATGAGATACACCCATGGGTCCTGAAGGAACTGGCAGATGAAGTTGCCAAACAAGTATCCATCATATTCGAGAAGTCGTGGCACTCTGGTAAAGTTCCCGCAGACAGGAAAAGGGGAAACATAACCCCCATTTTTAAAAAAGGAAATAAAGAAGACCCGGGAAACTACAGGCCGGTCAGTCTCACCTCTGTGCCTGGCAAGATCATGGAGCAAATCCTCCTAGAATCTATGCTAAGGCACATGGAAAACAAGCAGGTTATTGACGACAGCCAACATGGCTTTACCAAAGGAAAATCATGCCTGACAAATTTTGTGGCCTTCTACAACAGAGCCACGGTGCTGGTGGATAGAAGAAGGGCAACAGACATTATCTACCTGGACTTGTGCAAAGCTTTTGACACAGTCCCACATGACATCCTTGTCTCTAAGTTGGAGGGACATGGATTTGACGGAAGGACCACTCGCTGGACAAGGAACTGGCTAGATGGCCACACTCAAAGAATTGTGGTCAATGGCTCAATGTCCAAGTGGAGATCAGTGACAAGTGGTGTTCCACAGGGGTCAGTACTGGGACCAGTGTTGTTTAACATCTTTGTTGGAGACATGGACAGTGGGATGGAGTGCACCCTCAGCAAGTTTGCCAATGACACCAAGCTGTGTGGTGTGGTGGACGCGCTGGAGGGAAGGGGTGCCATCCAGAGGGACCTTGACTGGCTTGAGAGGTGGGCCAATGCAAACCTCATGAAATTTAACAAGGCCAAGTGCAAGGTCCTGCACGTGGGTCAAGGCAATCCCAAACACAAATACAGGCTGGGCAGAGAATGAATAGAGAGCAGCTCTGAGGAGAAGGACTTGGGGGTATTGGTGGATGAGAAGCTCAACATGAGCCGGCAGTGTGCGCTTGCTGCACAGAAAGCCAACCGTGTGCTGGGCTGCATCAAAAGAAGCATTAGCAGCACGTCAAGGGAGGTGACTCTCCCCCTCTACTCTGCTCTCGTAAGACCCCACCTGGAGTACTGTGTTCAGATGTGGGGCCCCCAACACAAAAAAGACATGGACCTGCTGGAGAGAGTCCAGAGGAGAGTCACAAAATTAATCAGAGGGCTAGAGCACCTCCCCTATGAGGACAGGCTGAAAGAGTTGGGGTTGTTCAGCCTGGAGAAGAGAAGGCTCCGAGGAGACTTAATAGCAGCCTTCCAGTACCTGAAGGGGGCCTGCAGGAGAGATGGGGAGGCACTCTTTATCAGGGAGTGTAGTGAGAGAACAAGGGGTAACGGGTATAAGCTAAAAGAGGGTAAATTTAGACTAGACATTAGGAAGAAACATTTAACTGTGAGGGTGATGAGGCACTGGAACAGGTTGCCCAGAGAAGTTTTGGTTGCCCTCATGCCTGGCAGTGTTCAAGGCCAGGTTGTATGGGGTTTTCAACAACATGGCATAGTGGGAGGTGTCCCTGCTCATTGCAGGGGGTTGGGAACTCGATGATCTTTAAGGTCCCTTCCAAGCCAAACCATTCTATGACTCTGTGATTCCATGACCATATCAGTCATACGAGGGTATGAAGAAGATGGAAGTAGACTCTTTTCAGTAGTATGCAGTGACAGGAAAAGAGGCAATAGGCACAAAGTGAAATGCAAGAAATTACATTTGAAGATAAGGAAAAAAAACCTCACAATTTTACTGTGAGGGTACTTGAATGCTGTTTGTCCAGAGATGTTGTGGTCTCCATCCTTGGAGATATTTAAAAGTCAGCTGGACAGGGTCCTGGGCAACCAGCTGTAGGTGGCCCTCCTTTGAGAGGGGGAGCTGGACAAGGTGGCCTCCAAAGTTTCCTCCCAACCTCAACCATTCTGTGATTCTCTCTTCGTGTTTCCTTAGGAAACCCATCTAAATACATGTACATAAAGTCTTCAAAATATCTGTGCAGCTGGTTTTTGTTCATTCAGTCTCATGGAACACGTAATTTTGCTTACTGGAGGCTACTCACGTACCCTGCAAAACCCACCATTTGTAGAACATACAGAGACAGCATTTAAATGGATAAAAATTGTCGGAAACCTTTAGATTTATTAGAAATGCCATTCATTTATCTCTCAGTGATTTGTTAACCAAAATCCTCTTTTATGATACCACTAAAATATCCTTTACTAGGGAAACTAATGGGTGTCTTATCAGGCAACCGTCTTTACAATGTTCCAGTGGAAACAAGTAGGTATTCATTTTAGAATTATTGAGGACAAGAGAAAGGAACCAAACTTTTTTTTTTTTTTGACTCATTCTGTGGCAAAACTGTACTTTAAACTTCTGAATTTATATATACTGATGCTAATGGAAGCCTGTAGGAGTAAGCTTAACTCACTTTGAAACAGTTTCTGTCTTTGATGAATTTGCAAACTATTAAAAAGTAAATGAAATTCCATTAAATTGACCACAAGGAAATATATGTACATCTTATACAATCCAGGGCTATTTAGTTGCTAGGTAGATTCCACTTTTTATTAATCAAATGAGGAAATGAATAATTGTCAGACTTGGCCAAGGCATAGCGTTTGTAATCATTTTCAGGATTGCATAGGTCTTGGATCTAGCTGTATTAAACTGTCTTTATGCCAAAGCACAAGTAAAAGAAACTGCACTGGAAAAAGTTATAGGACCTGCTCATTGAAGGTACTGAATGACTCTGGCGAAGGACTAAGGGCCTTTGGCTTAAGCTAAAGCAAAGAACTATGCATGATGAGGACCTTACTTTGTAAAATAATCTTCTGAATAAGCATGTGCTGTTTTCTCCTCTTCTGAAATTAGTATATGCACATTAACATCTGTAAATGTCAGACAAGTGATCTGCTGCATTGAGCAGTCTCAGTTTAAATCTGTCTAATGCATGCCTTGTCTTAGTAAAGATACAGATGCTTTCTGTGGTCCTATAAAAACGAGCATTTTAACGATGAATGGGAGAGTTTATAGTTCAAATTACTCTTGTGTCCTTTGAAGCAGAAAAACTGGCAATCCTTTATCTAGACTTTAGCAGGTTGAGATAAACCTTGATAGCAAAAAGTATCTGTATCGTCAGAGCTTTTAGCTACAGTAAACCACTTAAACTAAAACCAGCTGTTAGACAAAAAAGAACAATACTAATTTATTTGTAAGATGTTCTGCAGTGTCTGGGATATTATTTAACGAGTTTTTTCTTCAGATGAGATTGTAAAAATCTAAGTCACCCACACAGACACTCACACGCACAAACACACGCACACAGTGATATAAACCACATAGCGTTTGAAGAAATCTTGTTTGGCTAACACACAGTAGTCATTTGGAAGAAATGATCCATGGAGATCACTCTGTTCAGAAAACTACAGTTCAGTTCCAAGAATATAGCAGTGAGATTACACTCATTGTTATGAAAATGTTATTGTTGTCTCTACGGATCTATTATTCCCATGTGATGTCTGGAACAGTAAAATTGTCCTCATTGAGAAGTACTATTCTGTCTGCTTCTTTTTTATTCTTAAATATATTGAAATTACGTGGACAGTGCAGGCTTCTGTCATGTCTTCTGAGTCATTACCAGTGCATTTCATTATATTACAGAAAACAATGTTTGTGACTCCCTCTGGGTTCTGTACTATGTTTCTGCCAAGTTTCTATAAAGATTTTGGTGTAAATTTAAGTCTGTGCTTTAGCTAATATGGCAAACAGGGAAAGATATTAATTCAATTTGTCATACATATTCAGTGTGCTCGCTTTGTCTATAAAACACTGTTAAGCAGTTTTAAAATTTTGCGTGGACCTGTTTGATCAAGAATGAAGCCTTCTGCACTTGTGAAATATCTTCCCCAGGTCTCTGAAAATGTCAATATCATGCACACCGTCTTTCTAGTTTCCCAAACCAGTTTCCTGGAACTATGAATAACCAAATCTGGAAGACCAAAGCTTTAGCTGACAAACAGTGGTAACAGTCCACCTGATTTCCAAGGGTCAAAAATTTACACCAGTTAAAATCCTCTCTTCTGACTGCAAGAGTCTCAGTTCTGCTTGGCTTTCCTGTGGTTTCTCTGTAGAACCAACTTCTGTACCCAAATCTCAATCAATTTTGCTTGGATTACGGAACATTTTCCCTTGAAAATCAGTTTGGAGACTCGTGAAACTCAGGCCCTGTTCAGGTTATACTTCCTACAACCTACCATGATACTTTGCAATGACAAGGTAGTGTCAGTACTCTTTTCTGAGATTTCTGTATTAGTTCACTATTGGCTGCAGGACAGGGGTGGAGATCTAGTGGGAAAGATTAGGCTGGAAAAGGAGAGGGTTTGGATTACTATAATCTCCCCTCAGTCCGTCCACACACATCTGTCAATAAGTCACTGTAACTACGCAGTGTGGAAGAAGCACAATTTTCCTTCTGCTTCATTTCTGTGAAGACATCAATGCACAGATGAAGTTTGAATCTCTACATTGAAATTGAATCCTAAATAAAAAATTTATTCTGACAGAGAAAATGGGCAAACCCATCACAGAGAGGAATTTGCAGTCCATGGAAAGCTGAGGCTTAGCCTTACCTGTTTCCTCATATTTTAGCATAAAATAGACTTGCCTGGCTGGTTTCCAGACAGATTTTCCTATTTTCGTATGCATATTCTTATTCTTGCCATGGCTTACGCTGAGACTTGGCAGGTTGATCCACATTTGCAAACTTCCCTTCTCAAGGACCTTGAGCCTCTCATGTGAACTAACTTGAGTTCCCTTTTACATATACATACTATAATATGGCAGTCCCTAGTCTATTCAACTTAGGCACTCGTTCATTTCCAGTTTGAAGTGCCTGACCCCAGAAAGGGGAAGAAAGAACATTGGAGCTTCTCTAATGCAACTTCCTGCATCCCTTGAAGAGTTTTTAAAAGAAATAAGCACTTCTGAGATCTGCAGATGGAGTTCCAGGCTACTGAATTCAAATATCTGCTCTGTGGCCTGTATATGCAATTTAGGTGCCACCAGAGAATAATCCAGTCTAAGATACATCCCTAGCCTTTTCTGTTGATAATACAGTGAAATAACAGGAAATGTTCATCTCCTCCATTCACGTGGGATGCACCCTACTAATTTTCTCTGTGGAAAATTGGAAATCTCTGCAAAATGAATAAGACTTCATATCTGCAGGACTCTAGGCTCTGCTCAAGATATAATCCAATAGCCCAACAGAGTGTATCCCTCCCAGAGGCCAGGGTCTGCTGACCTGAATCACTGTGCAGGCACTGACCTGGACCAGTCAATGAACGTATGACAGTTACCCGATCTACACACAGGTATCTCTCCGCTATCAAAGCTGATTTCAGTTATCACAACATAAAACTTTCAGGGTTTCTCCAGAATGTTTAGACAGATTTCTACGATATGGTTGCCCATGAACTGGATAACAGCAGAGCTTAAGCTGGTATCTAAAAGTCTGTTATCTCACCAGAAGAAGTACTTGTGTTCAACCTGAGGTGAACTTTAAGGCTGTGAGGGGAGCAGCTCAAAAATACAAGATTAGGCCGTCCTGGAAAACAGAGCTGCTGTCTTGCATGTGGTACTCTCTAGAGACTGAAGTCCCAACTGATTTATGGCATTAGGGTTTCATCTGCTTTTTTTTGTCCTGTATTTCCAGCACTAGATAACATTATGGTTTTTATGTGGGAGAGGGAACAGAACTGCTTCTTCTGTCCTTCCTTTTCAGACACGTACTGTTGGCTGATAAGATTCTTGTTAGTTAGTTGTGAATGGTGAGTACAGGTGCATCAAATCATACTATTGAGCAAAAAATGTGTTTTCTGGATTTTATACTTTCCATAAATCAACTGAATTATTTATTGCACCCTGTGCCACAATTCTCCTTTTGCCAATGAAGTAAGACACCTTTATACATCAAGATTGCCAAGAGAGTGAAATGGAATTTTAAAAATACGGGTAAAAAGTTTAAGTGGTAGAAAAAGAGAGAAAAGACAGACAAACTTGTTACATTTCACATAAATATGGATTAAAATACTGTGTTATAAAACTTTATTTTCAATGTTTGTATTATTACAATGCCAGATATTCTGGTCCTGCCAGAGCCAATCAGATCTGATGAGAACATGAACTTGGCTTGGAGCCAAGAAATAGGTGTAAACATCAGACTTCATTAGATTTTCCCGAACTGTATTGAAACTGAAGTTTACTTCGTGCCATGTATAATTAGGCAGTTATTGCAATTATTCCAATTTATTTCACATCAAGACTTTTGCATTTCATCCTTTTAAGACAAGAACTGAAATCTCCTATGCCCCAAGGCAGATCAAAACAAAATTTGTCATGTTCTATCCATCTAGAGGACAATCAACATTCGTATCTGTCCTCCAATAACAGCCAACTCCTGATGCCTGAAAGGATGACAGAACTTCAGCAGAACAGAGAATGCTTGTAGATGACATCTGCACATGAGAAAGCAAGAATCAGTGTGTTTTTTTAAAGGGTCATTTAAAAGAACAATATTTAATTTATTTCTAAATGACTTTGTAGACTTAGTCCATCTTGAAGTGTTTTTCAGATACGTCCTTAAGAAGAATGATTCCGCAGAAATGACCAACTCAGTTGAATTATTTGGATGTAAATTATTTCATTAAAATTGAAAGCTTTTTTTACCTGCCATCCTTGTATGCACAGCCTGCTTTCTAGAAGGATTTTGACAGGTTTAATCTGACTGGTTTTGTGTATTTAATTCAGTTGTACACAGCATGGTATAGCATCTGCAGGCAGGAACAGAATTCTGAGGCCAGTGGATCAAGAACAGTAATGAAAATATTCTTTTTCTAATAAAACCAGATAAGCTGAGAGAAGGCATATATATTTTTTTCATTTATGCTGCTTTCTACTGCAAATTCTTGTGTTTGCTGTTCATCTGTCACTCTTAAGGGAATTTTGGACCAAAATCTACTTCTTCACAGGCTTTGACTATTGTGGTTCAGCTGCACCAGCCTTGAAGGTAATATGAACCTAAGTCTCATAAGACTCTTTTCTCCTTCAGTCACTCAAAACATAACCCTGCAGTTATTGGAGAAACCTTTTATATTTAGGAGTTACCAGATGTTATGTTTTCTGTTGTCTTTGTCTGAGATATATTGAAGGATTTTTTTTTCCAGCAGCCCATGTTGTTCTGACATTTGAAAGCACATTCAATTCAGGTAGGTGGTTTCTTAAAAAAAAATAATCAAAAAAACACAGTTCTGCACCACATGGACTATTGTTTTATTGCCATAGTCCGTCCGCTTTATTTTCTGGAAATTCGCAGAATAGTAAAGGGCAAGTGGTGCCTCTGTAACCTACTGCAAGGGGATATATTTTTTCCTGGAAATGCTAAAATGAGATTACATGGTCATCTCCTCTCAATTAATAACAGCATACCATATATTCTTCTTTAAGCCCATATTATTTACTACTTTTTACTTCATTTAGTACCAAAACTGATTGTGCAATATATATGCTGTATGTCTTGCTGATACATATCTTTCTTTATGGGGAGAGGATCCTCAGTGATGTGCTCATTCACATAATCAGTATATCAAGATTACCCATAAAATACTGTAGAATCATCTCGGACAAGAATGAACACAGGATTTTTGGGAATGTAAGGATTAGAGAAAAGAGCCAAGTATAAAATTAGTAATTCCTGATCAGTTTTATACAGAATCATAGAATGGCCTGGGTTGAAAATGACCTCTAAGATCATCTAGTTTCAACACCCCTGCTGTGGGCAGGGTTGCCAGCCACTAGAGCAGGCTGCCCAGGGCCCCATCCAGCCTGGCCTTGGATGCCTCCAGGGATGGGGCATCCACAGCTTCTCTGGGCAACCTGTTCCAGTGTCTCACCACCCTCTCCGTGAAAAATGTCCTCCTAATATCCAACCTAAATCTCCCCTCCCTTAGTTTAAAACCATTCCCCCTCGTCCTGTCACTATCAACCCCTGTAAACAGTTCCTCCCCCTCCTGTTTATAGGCTCCCTTCAAGTACTGGAAGGCTGCAATGAGGTCTCCCCGGAGCCTTCTCTTCTCCAAGCTAAACAAGCCCAGTTCCCTCAACCTTTCCTCATAGGAGAGGTGCTCCAGCCCTCTGATCATCTTAGTGGCCCTCCTCTGGAACCATTTCAAGAGCTCCACATCCTTCCTGTGCTGGGGGCCCCAGGCCCCAGGCCTGGACACAGTACTCCAGATGGGGCCTCATAAGAGCAGAGTAGAGGGGGGCAACCACCTCTCTCTCCCTGCTGGTCACCCCTTTTTTAATGCAGCCCCAGGACATGGTTGGCCTTCCAGGCTGCAAGTGCACACTGCTGGTTCATGTCCAGCTTCTCATCCACCAGGACCCCCAAGTCCTTCTCCACAGGGCTGCTCTCAAGGAGTTCTTCTCCCAGTCTGTACAAGTACCTGAGATTGCCCTGACCCAAGTGCAACACCTTGCACTTGGCCTTGTTGAACCTCACTAAATTGTCATGGGCCCAGTTCTTCAGCCTGTCCTGGTCCCTCTGGATGGCATCCCTTTCCTCTATTGTATTGACTGTACCACTTAGCTTGGTGTTGTCTGCAAACTTGCTGAATTATATTTGGTTACTTTTTGTGGTCGTTCACTACGACAATGTGATCCTAATTGTTCATCATTACACTGATCAGCAGTCTTGAGGTTTTAAATGTTGCATAAAAGGAATTATCCTTTCTGAGATTAACCTGTGCAATGAGATACTGAGATCACATTTTAGCTCTTAAAGTCTTAAGGAAAGAGCTTTTAAGCTCAAAAGTAAAGTCAGAGTCAGCTTCATGGTCTACTGGGAATAAAACTGTTCTGTTGAAGTATCCTATCAAAATACTCTAACAAAATATTTGCTTTGGTCAGGAGATATGCCTGCTCAAGGAATATGTTTCTGAAATTTTGGTAGTACTAGCATGATCAGAAGGGGCAGATGATAAAGTCCCGAAGCTCTTTCTACACTGCTCTCAATCTGAGAACATAGCTCCACTGAAATTTAGACACCATGAACTAACTTCAGTGGTTCAGGGAAAGGTTGTCCAGCACAGAAGTAACAGCATGGAGGCAACTGCAGCTAAAGTTTGTTTCATGCTTGGTATTGTCACGGAAAAAATGTGTAAAAGCCGGGCTAGATCAAATGGGAAAGTACTACAAGTAGAAAGAGGAATACTCATATCACCTAGTTTTACAAGGATTTTGGGTTGTGGTACAAACTATACCAATCAGCTAGTGCATCCTCTCTCTTATCAGCAGAGTAGGACATTTGTTAACATACTGATAGGCACTTTGGGGCCACACATGCTCTCCAGCATATAATTTCCCCTATTGTGCTTACTCTGGTCCACGAACACAACAAAGAAAAAGCTCATTCCTGCTTTATCTCTGGGTCCTGCCATTTCTTTGCATTTTCTTCTTGCAGTTTGACCTGCCTTCAGACCACCTCTTGCTCATGGAAACTTTACTGCCAACGCATCTCACAGCCTCCACCACTAGTTATGGTACCCGAGCAATACCTTATCAAAGCAAGCATGAGGCAGAGAGAAGAATTTTGCATAACAGACAAGAAAATCAAAGAGCAGGGCACAATTAACTACAAATTTCACAAGCATGAGATCTGCAGAATTGTGGGGCTGCAGGCTAAGAAGAATCATGGAAGCTCCACCCTCAAGTGGAGTACATCAATTCAAATGGTATTGTACTGTGGGAATGAGGGGAGAGTATGAACAGACAGCTCTTGTTCTGATAATACATAATGGTTGTCATTCATAACAAAACTTGAGGACAATAACAGCAGTAGTCTTTGACTATAGCTTTGTTGAATATACAATAAGCAAAAGCATTGTCCTTTTCATTATATGCCTGCCTAGCCCTTTGCCTTTTATTAAGTACAGTTAGAAAGACAGCTGTACTGGGTCAGGTGGCTAAAAATGTCTTCAGAAATCAGAAACAAAGTCATGCAAACCTGGACTGGTAAAGTTGTCGCAGCAGTTTATCTCTTCTACAAACAAATTCTTACTGCTTTGTTCCTCCCTGAGAACTGGAGCACAATAGTAACTTTTTTCAGTGCAGATCCACAGTAACTGGTATGGGAAAATGAGTTACCTGCTGAGCCATTTGTCATTAACTCTGGATATCAAAGACACAAGGTCTGATTTGGAAGAAAAACCCTGATTCCAAGGTCTTTATTTTAAATCCATTCTTTATCATGGAATCTCTTACAATGTGAAGTTAAAAAAAAATAAAGTAAAAGAAATCTTTGTGGTTTTTTATCCCTCCTTTTGCATCTTTTTTTTGGCACAATAAGTCTTCCAACAGACCTGACAAAAAGTGCAATAACATTGTACTCAATGGCAAGTGAGATATAGAGAACATCTGCCCCAAAAATATCCATCCACAATTCTGACATTGTTTTTGCAAACAGTACTAATGTAACATTGTCAATTTCACCAAAATAGCTTGCTTTTATCATACAAATTCTAATTAGACTTGCATTACATTTTAGACATGTTTTCACACTTGTTTCCACAGCCTACAGGACAAAATACCCTCACCTCCTTCTTGACTTGGTCTTATTTAATTTTGTGAAAATTTGATCAACTTGAATAAAAATTTGAAAAGATAAAATCTGTGTTCTCTCTTTTTCTTTCTTCCCCCTCACTAAAGAGCTTACTACTTAGCACATTTACTACTTCTTAGTCCTACTGTAATGTGAAGGAAGTGAGTTCAAGACAAATCATATGACAGCGGAATAAGTTTTTAGCAGCTTCTGTGGTGATTTTGGAAAGTGATTAGTTTAGACTAGACCCCTATGTTTAAGGTGGTTAAAGCTCAGTGAGACGAACTCAACCTTTTAACAGTTTTAAGTGGGAGTTGAATTCAAACGCTAGTCTGTTTGGTGAGTCAGGCTAAAGCGCCTGCTATTACTAAGGAAGTTATTTGAGACTTTCTAGGGGCAGACCACTGGAGACTTACTCAAATGGCTGAGTCCTCACATTCTTATCTAGCTGATGTCAAAGGCTCTTCTGAGAAAGGTCAAAAACTTGACTGACTCTTTTCAGCTTATCAGTTCCACACCACTTTCATATTATCATTGTAGTACAAGAGGAGGATTCCTCATTAGCTAAATGGGCTGTCTCGGATTAAAGGTTAGTTGTGGAAGGGAGGTCCATCATCAGTTAATTTGTTTGCTTGCCTGACAGGCTATTATTTTGCTGTGGAAAAACCTTAAAACCCACAGTATAATGGCATTACTGTCTGGTATTCGTAATTCTAGCTGCACAGTCCTATTTCTTCAAAATTCATCTGCTCATTATTTGCTGAAGCCAACTTTATTTTTTCTGCAAGATCCAACAATAAGTAAACAACATATGTTGTTGATTCAAAGATTTAACAAAAGAGTGGTTTTTTAGTGCTCAAAAATCCTGTCTGTTGAGTGTGTGTAATATACTTTCTGCTTTTGCTAATTTCTCCTGCTTCTAAGTGTTTGCATTCAGAAGCTGAAAAGAACTTAGATGTTAATCACACATGTGTTTTGAGTCATGAATTTATCCTTCTAAATATAACTTATACACACTCACACAAATTCCTTTTTTTCATAATCTATCACTCATTGTACAAACAGTACAAATACAAACATTTGTCTTGACCTTTAGGAAATTATTGTATATGGCTGAGTAAGTCAAAGTTCCTGTTCTCTGCACTGGAGTATGATTTCATCCTTGGATTAGTGACACTGT
The DNA here is from genome assembly GCA_011057875.1 of Pterocles orientalis. Taxonomy (NCBI): domain Eukaryota; kingdom Metazoa; phylum Chordata; class Aves; order Pterocliformes; family Pteroclidae; genus Pterocles; species Pterocles orientalis. The sequence goes on from WKFP01014084.1 coordinate 704,802, forward strand.
ATTTAGTATACATGACTTATATGTGCTCTAGTAGCAGCCAGCAGCTTGATCCTGCTCTTACTGACATTATTTTTAGTGGTGCAGAATTTTACTCAAATGTCATCATTTTTACCTGCAAGGATTCCAGGCATGTTATAAATGTGATAACGAAAACAAAATTTTGCATTATGCCCAAACCCATATTGAATCTTACCATTAAAACCAATAAAAAACATTTAGCTAAAACATATTGGAGGAAAAATCAGTTTGATATTTTTGATGGCTGTTTTCAGTCTGGAGAAGTAAAGGTGTAACTCTATTGCATGCTCCGTCCTTTCCCACGCACCCAGTTTGCAGGAGAACCTCTGACTCACATTTTTACTAATATTCCCCAACTCTCACTTTGTCTAAATTGTTCTTTGGCTTAGAAGAACATTTATATCAGTGTAGTGTCTGTGTATGTGTTCCTTTAAATCTCAACTGACAGGAGGATTTATGCACAGAATTATGATTAAATATCAGCAAATATCATTTGTATGTCAAACAGTCATCCAGACAGGCGATGGAGCCATGTGAGACTTATCTGGCCAATCAAAAAGTGTGAGGGGTCACATGAATATTCAGACTGAGAAGCTGGAAAACAATCAGAGCCTGAAAATCATCTAATGAAAAGTAGAAAAGAACTAAAAATTGAAGAAACATAAAAATATCTCATTTGGTAAAATTAAGTCATACCAAGGCTTTTCACAGCACCTTGCCTGTGTGAACAAGAGAGGATGAGGACATGGTGTTAGATGTTTAGCATTTACTCTTCCAAGTACTGACGAAGACAAGTTACTATATTCAGAAACACAGAAAGGTTTCATGGAGTTACAGTAAAATTTCCCTAAGAAAACAAAGAAATTGAGATAATAAATACCACAGCAAATTGTTTTTGCAGTTATCATGTGATTTTTAACTGATATTCTCTGTCAGGAACATTTTAAAATGTAAATTTACATTTTATAATTGTTTTAGGATAAATATAAACTTACAATCCTCAAAAGCATATTTTTAGTCTATAAATTAATAACAAATGTTTGATTCTAATGGTGCTAGCCCACAGAAAATCAGAGGATGGGAATATTATCTCATATGTCTAATTTTATCAACTATTCCACATTTTCACTATATGTTTACATGAGGTAAACACTAAATGTTATTCATTTAAACTATAACCATCAGGCAGACAGTACTTTATTTTTTGCTATATATATTCTCTGTGGACACTGTGCATTTAAACTCTGCGTACCTACTTGCATAGAATTCTGTCAATTTTTTGTACTATATTGCAGTCTACATTTCATTGTCTCCATCTACTCAGTTATTTCTAATCTTTTTTGACATCTTGTCCATGAAGACCTGTCTGAAATCAGGCATCTGCTTCTGATTAGAATCAGTTGTGATTTACACATATCAGCTTCTAATCTTGCTTTAGTCACTGGACCTTCGTGTGGTCACTAGTCCCTACTGGTTGAATGATTTCTAATTTGATTATCCTGCATTAGTCACCATCTACCAGATGTAGACATGAAAAATTTCCCAGTAGGTTTGTAAAGTCATTTAGACAGGAAGCAATTTTTCAGTGCATTCATCACTTCTGTCTCCATCACGCCATTTCTTTCAACAAAGACTTTTTCAAATATAATACCAAAAAAGGTGAAATCATTCTGTTCCATCTATAATTGTAATGATGATGCCTCCAAGATTTGTTATAGCCTAAGCTCAGTTGGGTTGTTAATTGAAAAGTGAGTCTTTTATTTTCTGAATAATTGATACTAACTTCTGTATACTTATGTTTTTACTTTAACTACCAGTGATCATTAATTATATTTGTGAATATATTAAATTTCAGTGGATATTCACAAAGTCATGGATTATTTATTCTTAGTGGTATGTGATTAGTTGTCAGTCATAGTATGCTAACCGCATTATATTAGCACTATATTAGTTGCTAGTCACATTTCACCTCTTTTTTATTATTGAGCTAAAAGTAAAAGATAGTCTAATGGATAAACGAAACCAGATATTTTTAATAGTGAATTGACGTCCACACTGATACAGACAGCTTCCTGTAAGGGAATGACTTTACTAGAGCATCTGATATAATTTGAATAAGCAGGGTTTCCAGCAGAGAAGCCTTTTTTCAAGTCTGAAATGGGGCAATCCTCAAAGCCAGAAAGAGATTGCTCCAAGGTTTGCTAAACTTGTTATCCGTTAGATGTTTGTGGAGAAAAGTTAGTTAGTAACTGTGAAATAAAGATGAGGGAGGAGGTATTTACAGAGAAGTACTAAGTTAGCTATCTTACATGGGAGAGAAAAAAGAGAGGCAGGTGACTTACTGTCTGTGGGACATGGAAGAGAAAGAAATATTATGTCATGATATTAATGTGAAATATTTGTTTTCCAAATAGATATGAGATGTAAAACCAAACATAATATAAAATTTGGCAAATACAGGAAATCGTGGGAACCTACTCATGGTTCAACAAGATCTAAAATTTATTTTGGAGCTGATCTCTGCATGGGAGTAAATGAAGTGTCATAATTTGTGTTTCATTATTGCTTATGACTTCAGTATCTTGATTTTCAATGGCAAACAGTTGTGAGAACCTTAGTAGTTTCCCAGTAAGATGAAACTGGGGTTGGCAAGATCAAATGAGTAACCCAGAGTGAAACCTATCCTATAGGAATTAATCTGTGCTTACCTAGCAAGAGGCAGGGGGATTGTTGACATCCCACAGCTTTAAGATATCCCATGTTGGAGTATATACTGAAGACCATGAGAAAGAATGGAGATAATTTAGTATGAATAATGAAGAAGAAACGATTTTTAATCAATAACTGGATTGAAACGTTAGAAATTCAGCCTATCCCAGAAAGCATTAGCTACACAAATACTTCTGCCTTATATGACTTCTGCACCTTACCTTACCCATATAGCTGATTCTCCTATTTTCTACCAAATGAGTAAATGAATGGGTTGCATAAAACCACCTAAAGCAGAGAAACAAATGAATTCCCAAAGCAGATTTGGTTTGCACAGATTCTGCTTTAAAAAGTCACATTTTATACTCATTACATCTTGATCAAAAAGAAAGATTAGGGAGTGGATGTGTGTGCTTTTAAAATGTAGTAAACATAATATTTTAAAAATTAAGTAAACATTTATCAACTAAGTTTAAGCCAAGATATCTAGCTAGAAGTGCTAGCAATAAATGTACGTTTGTGGCAAAAATATAAAATAGTAAAACTGTTAAACATTAGCAAAACAGATCTTTCAAAGAAATGTAAAGTCAATGTCAATGTCAATGTCATACTAGAAACTGACACTTTTACTGTTGTCCAGCTATTCACAGGTATCACCTTGCAATTAGGAAAGTATTGAAGCACCACCATATATCCATTAAACATACAACAGTAATTTTGTCTTAAGATCCTTCCAAATATGCATTCCTATTTATTTGCAATGAAGTGTGTGGATAATGATTGTCCCAGCCACAGAAGAACTCCCTGAAATTGTTGAATTACTACAGCTGAGAAAAGAACATTTGATGACCTCCTAAGGCCAATATAGTTTACTCATAACTGAGTCTTCAATTGAATGAAATGAATATTTTAGAAAAATGTTAATCTTGACTTTTCATCCAAGAAGGACAAGATGTACTTTACAGCCAGGACATTTCAAATATCAGACCTGAAACCAACCCTGTCAACCACTCAAGACTTCTTTTTCTCACATCACGAAAGTTAGTTCACCTGTTTTTTTCTGGAATACTTTATTCCCCAGTGCATATCTAAGGAATCATACCAAAGCAGGCTGACCTGAAAGCAATCATTGTGTAGATTTTGTTAAATGTCTGAGTCAAGACAAAATTAGGTCTTGCGAAATTGGGAATGGATTATGATTAAGGGGAAGTGAAAGAAAGATAGGGGAGGTAGAAACAGTAATAGCATTCCTGCTCTGAGTTTTCTTCTTGGTAGACAAGAAACTTTTCCCAAAGAATATTTGTTAATATATACACTTTTGAAAAATCTTTTCCTTTTGTTGAAACAATGGACTATTAAGCACAAAAAAGTCCATTGAAAATTCCTAAGCACTTCAGCACTGCTTTTTGTGGGGATGGAGTCAGTCTGAGGGGACTAAACTGAATGCTAAGCACATAGCTTACCTCCCTGGTATGCCTAATTAAAGGATGGAGAAAGCTAATCGCTTGTAACAGGGGAATTTTATATTATTTTTCTTCCCTATTTCCAGTATTTCCTTTACTCCTCAAACCTACTTTTAAAATTATTTTTAATTGGATAAATAGAGGTCTCTGAGAAATCTGTTTAGCTATGGCAAAGGAAATTCATTATATTTTGCTGGACCTTGTCGTAAGCTTCAATTCTTCATGTTTTTTATGCCGAGCAACAGGGAATACTCTAAGCAGTATAAGGTTCACCATTCACTTGATATGTTTTGCATTGAATTCCACAGCTTATTTTGATATAAGGTATTTAAGCATTGCCTAAGGCAAGGAGATGTGTGCATCTTTTATTTCCAGGGGTACATTGGTAAAAGCATGAGATGGCCTGCTCTTGGAAGGCTTTTCTGTTTATTCTCATAGTCAGTGCAAGCTCATATTTCTGTTTGTTTCTCTATGGACCACTTTGACTAAAGCAGATACGTATACTCCGTGATCTACAGCTAAGGCATACTTCCTTAGTAGAGAGCAGGCTGAATCTGAGCTGAAATCTGACATGTGGTTTATTTTAATGGGAAATTTCTTTTGTTTCATCATGGTATTTGTCATCTCGAAGTCACTGCAAGTTGTACTCGTATATATCTTCTCCTTTGTGTGGGATTTCCCATGTGCTGGGAAAAAAATAACAGTGTCATGAAATTTGAGTACTGAAAGGGAACACCTTTTCTCAATCTCCAACTGCTTGAAACACAAAGCAATAGCATCCCAGCAACAAGACAAGCAGGCTATTATCAAAGCATATCTTTTTTTTTTTTTTTAATTTGACATAGCAGAGGCACAATGTCTCTCACAGAAGCTCCCTCACAAAAACAAAACAAAACAAAACAAAACAAAACAAAACAAAAAAAAGTATGTTAACATTTTCAAACATGGGCCATCTTACTCTGTTTTGAAGCACTTAAAGACTCATACCTGCTTCGGGATTAAATTTTTGTCTGGTAAAGTCTTATTGTACAGGACCTATTTTTCTGCAAATAAATGTTTTTTTCACCAAATAAATGTTTTTTTTTTCACCAAAGTTTGAAATTATAGCCATACATAAAGGAACTCAAAGTATTGCCTGCTGTTAGATTTTGGGAACTGGCTTCAGAGGCCTAAAAGAAACTCCTGTAGGCCCTGGAACCTAGACATATGTAGATGGATCAACTGGGTGAATGCTGAAAAACCATAGGAGTGACTTAATGACTTGGTGAGTTGTTTCAGATGAAGCTGGGCTATGAAGTAACTGTGAAAGCACATTTACAAAAGCTGATTCCTCTCTTGCATTCTCTGATGGTAATACCATGACATAAGCATAGGTCTCTTAGTGAAGAAAATTGACATTTTCTAAAACACCAAAGACCCATTCACCAGTTCCCTGATGAACTGGAGTTGAAATTAGAAGAGTCATCCTGAAAATGGTAGCAATGTGCTAGAAGATGTTATAGTCCAGAGGAAATCTCTATTTGGCTGATCCTTTTTATCCATGAATGGAGAAAAACACATGCCTTTCTGAACTCTTGTACAAGAGGATGGCAGTGTGTGCCTGGACCAGACAGAAAAGATGGGGCTGGTGGCATACTGAACAGAATGAAACCAACTGAGAAAACATGGTGATCTGTTATTCACAAGGGACACAATCTTATATTACTTGGAAACATTGCAGTGTAATTATAAACCATGTTATTGCATTTTGTTTTTTTCCAGAATATTCAGGTAAAGTGTGTTCATTGTCCTTTGGATGCATTTAGTTTCCATATTTAAAGCAATACTGCTGATTGAGATATTGTACTGGTCTCACCTATTCTTGAAATGAACCCAATATCTTCAGGTTAATGTTTCCTATCTTGTTCTGATGTGTTTAGTAATACTATTTGCAGTTTCCTATTTCTGAGTTGGTTGCATTGAATAGTTTTTGTGGAATTATCTGTGTACAGATACTGTATAACATCTGGAATAGAATACAATGCATATGACGAAAAAAATGTCGAACACTATGGTTTCTGCTTAAACTGTTGGGTCTTCTCTACAAAATATGAAAAAAATCTTCATTGAATTTTCAGTTAAATTCCTTATAAACTGTGACTTTTTTTCCCTTCAGTAGCATTCCTCTACAGTTCAATGACAAGGAAATGAGTTAGCGCATCAATAATATTCAGTATTTTATTCATATTATTCAAACATAGGAGGCTGGAAAAGGTGGGTTAAAAACAAAATTAAAGACTGAAATTTTCACATTTCTTGATGTTATTGGCCAGTTCAAGTTTCAGGAATCATCAGAAATTATTTAAACTTCTATTGTAACTTAGTATTCATAGTTTCCCTCTCTATTTCTAGATATCTTGCCATCTTTCTTCTGACCCCTTTCTTTTTTTTTGATTTTAGTAAAGCCAAGAGAATCCAAACCTACTCTACCATCCAGATCTGTCCCACCCAACTGTTACAGCAAGGCTAAGATGCCTAATTTAAAAACCTAGATGGTCAAGGGAAAGGGACAGGTATGCCCAGAATGAGAAATGTGTCTTGATTGGGCTGATTTTAGCAAAAATAAGTGTCAGTTTCTCTTCATGGGTATAAACCAAGGGTTGAAGATGAATGAGGATGTGCATATATAGTCTCATAGAAATTAAGTCAGATGAAGACAGTCACTAAGGACTGAACACAGGGTAATGTACCTCAGGAATAGTGCTCAGGGTAATGGGAACTAACTGGAAACTGTGACAAAATTGAAAATATAAAAACATCTGGTTTTACTCAGATTTAAAACTCATCTGTGCCAATATCCTATTGTTGATAGTGGTCAGCAAATGCTTTGGTAACTGCACAGCCATGCAGCTTCCAGCCACCTTTTGCTGGGGCTTTCTCGAGCTGAAGATTGCATCACATCCTCAGGTTTATTAGTTTTTGATGGATCTTCCAATTCTTAATTTGTTTAATGTGTTTTTGAACCCATTTACACTTCTGGCAATGGAAGTAATCGTGGCAGTGAGTTCCACAATATAATGAGGTGTTGTGTGAAAAAGTACTCCTTTTACTTCCCTCAAACCTACTGCCTGATAGTTCTACGTGGTGCTTTCTCATCCTTGTGTTTTAAAATACAGTGAATGATTATTCCCCAGTCACCTTCTCCAGCCCATTCATGATTTTACAGCCTATCAAATCACTCTCAATTCCTTATTTTTCTGAGGAGAGTTCTAGTCTATTTAAAATGTTCTCATATGGAAAGCATTCCTTACCTCTCATGATCCTTGTCACAGATCTCTACACCTTTACAAGTTTTACTGTATTTATTTGGAGAGGGGGATGGTGAGTAGTACTTTACATAGTATAGAAGGCCTGTGTTTGACACAGATTTCTGCAGTGGTACAAGGTTCCTTATTCTGTCTTTACCAGCATCCTATTTTCTTCTGATTACTGTTGAACATTGAACTGATGATTCTAGAGAAATAACGATGATCCAAAGATCCCTTTCCTCATTAAGAACAGTTTAAGTCCATCATGACATACGAATAACTAGACTTTCTTGTAACTATTTTGTATTTATCAACACTTAATTTTCATTTGACATTTTAATATCTATCATTTAGTATCATATGATATTGTCAGCTCTTTAAAGACAGCTCCTGGCACGACTGCCTTGAAAAGATGTGTATCAAAAAAGTTTTTGTGTCTTCTTCATCCCAGACCATTTATGTTTAGTTATGGTCAGTGCTTGGTCCAAAACAAAAGGGGCTTACTAGTGTGTAGTTTCCTGGATTTCTCCTGACAGACTATTTGAAAATACATCATTTCATTCAGCACCTTCAGTCTTTCTGCACCAAACTGACTTGAGTAATTCTAACAATCTCAAATATAATCTGATTTTGAATTTTCAGGGGGAAACTATTTTGCTTTCTTCATGTTATCAACGATAAAAAACTCATCGGAACTCTAAAACTCTTCTAAGCACGCTTCACTTTGAGTTATTTCCTTGCATTTGTCTGCCACAAGGAAAGGCTCAACATCAGAGCTTACCTACACTCTATAGTGAACACCAATGCAAATAATTCACTTAGTATTTCTGCTATGACTGCATCTAGTCGGAGAAATTCTTTTTTACATATCATCTATCACCCCCGAAGACAAACTGGCATGCTTTCTGCTTTTGATATGTTTAAATAATTTTTGTTTGCAGTTTTTATCCCTCATGCAATTATTCAACAACGTGAATTTTGGCCTATCTTATTCTAGATTTGCCAGAGTTTATACTTAATTCCACTTCTCCTGCTTGAAATCATTTTCCACTTCTTGAAGAATGCCCTTCTGTTTCTAATACCTTGTGTTATTCTTCTGTGATGACTTTCTAGGGATCTTTTAAGGCCTTTTTGAGTAGGTGGTACATGCTTACTCTGAGCCTTTGTTATAGTGTTTTAAAACAATTTCCTCGCCACCTGTAAGCAGTTTGCAGAGTGTGCGGGAGGCAGACATCTGTTAATAACATATTTGAGGAAAAGAGAGATTTTGTATTACAGATGATCATGTGTTTCACTGTATTTGAGATTAGGATTCACAGCTTGGAAAACTCCTTAAACTATCCCTTTCAAAACAAATGAAGACAAACATTAATGGTTGGACTCAATGATCTGAAAAGTCTTTTCCAACATAAACGATTCTACGATTCTATGATTCAAAGAGCCATTAACAAAGTAACAGTTGAAACATTGTTTCAGGTCATATGAAATGTTAGTTTGGTCTTTTCCCTGCTATAAAAAGGGTCAATGCCTTATCTCCTGTTTTTTGGAGAAATGTCAATAATTTATTGCATGTGAATAAAGGAATATGATTTCCCACTGTGGACATCAGCAAAGGATCGTAAATTTTATTTTGATCCCCAGGGCTGTTTATGCTTGTTATGCAAGGAGAAATCATGTAAAACACAGAAACAGTACGGCGAAAAGAGAGTGTTCTCAGGTGAACAGTGTGCTCCCGGACTAGGAGAAATAAGTTTCTTTGCTCAAACTCCAGACAGAAGCTGTTTCAAAATCTCTACCAGGAGGAGCAGGCAACATCTTAAGCGTTTGGCAGTTGGGGCCCTCTTGAAAGAGGAAAATATCTATCAAAGAGTTCACTCTTAAGGACCTTTGAATCCAAGTTTCTTGTGTCTGAGCATATGATCTGGCACCAAGACAGACATCAAGAAAAGAACATAACTCCTTCTCTGACAACTCTCTTTCTGTATGAATGCCCATTCTCCATTTTCAGGAGAAGTCAATACTTCTAAATAGAATTATGCGTTTTCTGAGCCCAAGAAATGGCACTCTCAGGATACAAGCTTTTACAACCATTATGAGAAGTGTTTGATGCAATGTCTTTTATATCAGTTGGCACTTAAAGGTGTAAATCAAAAACGTGTAATGAATACTTGCAGGATGTGGGACAGGTCTTCAGTTTCTAGGGATATTTCCAGTGTAATGGAGAACATAACCTGGTTCTGAGTAACTTATCTTACTTTCATTAAATAAAACAAAATGTACTTTTACCATGAAGAAAACCACTAAAACACATTTTTCCTGTCCTGTGACTTCAGACTAACATTTCTAATTTTCCCTAAATATCTTCTTCAAGATGAACCTGAATGAGGTAAAATCCTACTTTATGCAAAAGCTGCTTTTGACTCAGTGTCGTTGTTTGAATTAGAAAACTGAACAATATTTAGACATGTGGTAGACAGGAAATGTGTTTGTTTTATCAAGAAATGACATAAATTTTTCTCTATAGTAATAATCCTTTGCATTTTATTGGGGTAAAAACATTAAAAATAAGAAACATAGCTGTGGGGGGAGTTGCTTTGTAATTAAAACAGGATGTTTTCACCTACTTAAATGTCATGAGCCAAAAAAATAAACATGTTCCAATCTCTATTTTGTGTGGCACGTAATTCCTTCAGTACAAATTGGCTTCAAAAGTCTAAAGCAGTAGAGTCCTAAAATTAGTATGGATAGATGGAATGGAAAGATATTTAATGATCTGTTATTCCCTACGTGGGCCTGTGCCTTCAGGAAGAACAATGAGTTCTACAAACTTCAGCTGTTAAGTTTATGGTTTACTCTTCTTTTTAAGATCCTGTCCATTCTACTATTTTGCAACCAGTAATCCATATCTTCCTGTAAAAAGTGTTAAACAGAGAATTAACTTAATGATGTTAATTATAAAAAATGTTTAGAGTTGTTAAAGTCCAGTGCTCAATGAGTCAAAAAATTTTTTTGGTTTGTTTGCTTGAATTTCAGGTCAGAGCTAGGGGCTGATTCAACTTTTAGCACTGACTGCCCCACAGTCAGTACTGTAAACAGCAGAGTGGCATTCACAATGCAGAGTTATATCTCCACTCTGTATCCTGTGTACTCAGGTGAAGACAGGTTCTTAAACTGACTCAACTACATGAAGACAGTTAATAGGAAAAGCCAAAGACAGGTGTTTGTTAGAGATTCTTGCACTGTTGGTATTGTCGTGGTTTTAAAGCCACCACACAGCCTCTTGTTAAAAACCTCATGTGCTGCAGCAAGGACAGGGAGGGTTCACTCACCACTTATGGTCATGGGCAAGAAACTGACATGACTTGGGAAAACACAAAAAACCCAATTTAATTTATTAACTATTTACAATCAAAAACCAAAGCAAGATAATGAGAAAAATAATTACATCTCAGAAAGGCACTTCTCCCCCACACCTCCCTTCTTCCCAGGCCTAAAAGCTTTGTTTCTGGTTTCTGTACCTTGTCCCCCCAGTGGCTCAGGGAATGGGAGTTACAGTCACTCTGTGTTGTCTCTGCTTCTTCTTTCTTCTCAGGGGAGGACTCCTCACATTCTTTCCCTGCTCCAGTGTGGAGTCTCTCTCACGGGAGAGTCCTTCACAAACTGCTCCAATGTGAGTCCTTTCCACATGGAGTCAGTCCTCTGACAACTGCTCGGGCATGGGTTTCTTCAACAAAATTCACGGCCTGCCTTCGGTACAGCTGCTTCTTCCAACGTGGGGTCCTCCACAGCTACATCTCCGTGAACTGCAGGTGAGCTCTGCTCTTCATGGGCTGCACGGGGGCAACGTGTGTCACCATCCTTCTTCAACGTGGGCTGCCGGGGAATCTCTGTTCCGGGGCACCTACTTCCTCTCCTGTCTCTTCACTGACCTTCCTGTCTGTGTAGTTGTCTCTCTCACATCCCGCTCCTTTCTTTGTCGCAGGCTCTTTCACTGGCTCCTGAGAAACTCCTGGCTCTTGGGCAAGCCATGGCAGAGCCCTGGGCTGCAGCAGGTCGAGTTACAGAAGAAGCCGGGCAGACAGCTAGCTTGCTGGCCTGAGCCAGGCAGGGCCCTGCCAAGGGTTGACTGGCTCAGCCCTGGCAGGGGCAGGTCCAGCTTGAAGCTGGGGAAACTTCCAGCCATCTCGGTAGGAGTCCTTCTCACACCCCCAGGCTACTAAAACCTTGGAGCTGGGGGTGGGTGGAACTCTTAGCAGTTAGTTAGAGGAGCTACTGCTGTAGCCCCTTCCTCACTAGCAGAGCAGACTCGGAGTCAGGAGAAACCTTTACCAGTTACTTACAGGAGCCATTAGTGTAGCCCCTCCCGTGCTACCAAACAAACCCACCACACAACAGGTATACATCTCAAAGCTACTGTTAAGAAAGCCTACGAAACTATAGTTTAGTGCTTGAAGCCCTCTTCTGGGCTTAGGTTTTTCTTAAATGTAGTTGCTAGTGGAGTGATTTTCTCCATTTCACATCATACTATGTGAGTCAGACCATTCCCACCAGCCTTTCTGTGCCCACACTGTTCTCAGTAAAAGCCAGTACTGTAATGAAGGCTTAGAGGGGATCCCATGTGCTGTAACCTTCCTTTCATCCACTGGAGCTGGGTTCAAAAAGAAGGACTTTGGAAACAGAGGAAGCTTTCCTCTGTAATTAGGGAGAGCAATGACTGGAGTCTTGCTGGTGCAAACTGCTTCAGAGGGAGCTGCTGCATCTCTTCACAGTATTTCTTAGAAAGATGCTAACCACCTGGCTCTGGAGAGACACCAAGGACGTGGATCTCAAGCAGAGGGATGTAAAAATCCCATGACTACAGGATCTTTGCACAGTACACAAACTTTCATAATTATTGTTCAGAGACATCTGACTCCATCCATTGGCTATTTTTATTAAGTCTGGGTCAGTCTGCTAAATGTGCAACGCAGGTTGATTGGGTCTTCTGATCCTGATCTTATTCTCCTGTCTCACTTAGGATTGTCACTGGACTAGAGGCCCTGATCCAGAGCACCTCCGACCAAGTCTTTCTTTAGTGGAAGGGTGAAAAAAAAGAGTGAAGAACCTATTTCACACAAGTTGCTGGAGACTTTGCCTTGCAACACTTCTACACCTGAAGAAGTATCTCTAGATCTCATTGGAAAAAATGAACCAATGCACAGGACTCAGTTGTCCTCACTGCATAGTGTCATTTCCAGATCCCGCTCAGGCCATAGCTTCTGTTCCAGGTGAGCACCAGTCCCACAGGTCCTGTGACATTGCATTTTCTATGGTATTATAAGATGCTAGCAATGAATCCTGCTGCATAGCCAACTGTGTTGATTTCCTTCCAACAATCCCACACAACTTGTCTGGAAGTGGAATTTGTGACATGTTTGAAAGATGTTACTTTACTTTAAAATTTTCTGTGTTCAGAACTCTGTTTCCCTGATTGCAAAAGAAAGATGAATTTTAACTCCTTTGGTTTGTGCTGCTTTGTGATCAAAGTGATTTTAGAAAATCACCAATGGCACAACTCTACAGATGGCAATTCAGGCTATGAACTAGCGAAATGCATTTGCTGTTATGGTGCATGGAAGCTGTTCACAAATTGGTCTGTATTCACATTTTAAGAGGCACCTACTGCTCTTTTTCCATTTGAGCTCCCATCACCTGCACATTCAGGCAGAACAGCTGACTTTCCGTTGTTGTGCATTGCTATCTGCATCAGAGAAAGAGGTTGCTCAAGGTACAGTGACAAGGTAAATGTCTTTCTTATGCCAAACAGTTAATGCATTAAGCTGTTGACTTATGCTTTGAAGGTTGTACATTTATGTTTCAATACAAGTTTTAGGTTGTTGTACTCTTTTGTTTGTTTGTACCTTAATCTTCTGTTCTTTGAGCATGTTGTTCAATTGAAGATTTAATTTACCAGTTGTGCTTCCTGGCCTTAAAGCTTTACCACACAATAAAAGGAACACTGTGAAGAGTCGGAGTACTGGTATAAAACAGTTTTCCCTGAAATCTTCTGTACATGGAGCATGATTAATTTCCCAGCTGTGAATCAGACCTGGCCTTGCTTAGTGTACACAGTCTATAAACAATGCATGTACATATTTATCCATAATGAAACAAAGAAAGTAGCACAGAGTTTACTTGGCTAAGTACAAGTATTGCATCAGTCTAACATCTGAAATTCCCCAGAGACAGGATGACTCTCCCAGCTTTGCAAGATGATAATTTGATGTTCTAATAGGTTTTTTTGTATTAATGTTATAATACTAGGCAGATGTTTAATTCACATGTAGTCCATAGTACTGAAAGTGTCTTTGTAATATTAACTGTCACCAGGGTGCAATAGATACATTGGCTTTTAATCAGAAAGCTTGCGTTTCAAAGTGTGCTGTTTCACAAAACAATGTATGGAATAAGAACACAAGATTTTTTAGAGTTATCTCAATCCATTCTCTTTATTTTACTGCAAGAGATGATAAGAACGGGAATAAACTTGTCGCATACGTTTTTATAAATGTTCAGAAATGGAAAAAAAAGACTGCAGGAGAATTCAGAAATAAGTTTTCATGAAATGTTCTGAATAAAAATAAATCTTAGCAGTCTAAAATGATGGAAAACATCTATGAACAGAAGTACGCAAACTGTGAAATTTTGAATCCTGTCTCCACCTTAGTTACAACTGCATTTAAATTTTTAACAGGTCCTAACAGAGACAATAATACTCATTAGTCCATGAGTGAATTAGAATAAGACTTCAAAAATTGCTCTGCAAGTTGAGGTTCTAGGTAAAGTTTAGACACAAATTTAACTCTAGGAACTGCAACCCTATTGCTTTATAATTTCAGTTATAGTAACATGCTGGATATTTTGATTTTCAGCCCCCAGACACTGCAGGTGCCACATATTCCACTGCTGTGCTTTCATAGAGCTGTCTCAATGCCTATGCAGAGAAACTCGACACCTATCCTAAGCTTAAATCCTACTGAGGTTTGAAAAATAAGACCCCACTCATAGCCTGAGGCATCTACATTTAAGTGTATACATCTGAGATAAGCATCTCAACTCCCACTGCAGTCACTGGCATTTATTAACCTAATACAAGCTTCTAGTGCCATTTGGGATGGCTGCCCTAGGGTATCCCAAATGCACACATGGATAAGACAGCTAAGACACAGGACCCATAGAAACACTATACCCTTCTGGACCATCAGCTGGAGTCCAGGTAGGAGGCCTGAAGGCATCTTAAATGACACTAAACATCCCAATATAAGGGCAGTAGAACTGAGTCCTTATAGAGTGTAACCAGTGACACCTAGGGGTTACTAATCCTAAAGCGAATATCTTCAAAGTAAACATTTGTCTGGAGCAAGATTCAGGTGACTAATCACTGACATCTAATGTAGTAACTCAATCTCTTGCATGGAGCTGGCAGATACTATGCAGCACTTGAGGGACATCCGTATCCTTCTGGCAGCTGGAGGCAAGGTGAACTACCCCAGAGTATATCCAATGGTACTGCTTCCCTATGCCTATGGATTTCATCCCAAATAGCTTTCCAGATTCCATTGGCTCATCTTTATTTACCTCACTCACATGTTAACATTTAAATCTAGGTGTCTTTGAGAGATGGATTTCGGCCTCTGGTTTCCTCATCCTTTCTGCTCCATTGACTCTCATGTATCACATGTCCTAATAACATGACTCAAGTGTATTAAACCAACATAATTTTCTTCTACTTTTATTTTTTTAAGGAACAGATATTTTAAAGTATTAAATGAAACATATCTCATATAAACTTTCTCTGCCATTAATCCTAAAATGAATCAAAAGGGCATTAGTAAAATGACAGAGGTAGAAGAGGTTAGTCCATACTAGTCCAGTGGGCCAGTTATGGAGCCAGGATGAGCACCTATGTCTCCAGAATTCCCAGCAAGTCCTGATGGATACACCAAGTCACCTTGGAAGGGCTTCAGTCACTTTCTTTGTCTTCAGTTTTTGTGTTACCTAAGGTAATTCTGGCAATTGCATCCATTGTGTTCAGCACGAAATTTCATCTTTCTGTTTGCAAAAATTATCTAATTTCTTACTTTTTTCCTTCTACAAGTTAATTTATGTACTACCTTGATAGATTAGTATCTGGTTAACATAAAAATTTGTGGATGTAATGAATCCCATAACTATTACTTGTTTGGATTATCATGGGGAAAAAAAAAGAAACTGAAAATTGCTCTTTGTCTCCTTGGGATACTTATGCTCTTTGTCTCCTTGGGATACTTAAGCTATCACTTCAGAGGGTCTTCAGTTGTTCATGATGAGTCTGAACTTTTGTTCAGAGAAAAAAATAAAAAGTGATTCACTGACTGAGTCAAAGCTCCTTTCCTTTCTTCCTCTTCCTCTCTCTCTCCCCATTACTCTCCTCCTCTCATGTACCCCTGGCCCTCTTAAATTATTTCTTTTCTTTTGAAAGCTGAAAATAAATGATTGATAGCAACAAGCTACTTGGCTGCTGTGCCTCGATCCTCTTTTCTTGGTAACCGAATCAATCCTTTTTTCAGTTGTTCTGAGGAAGTCTGAGACATGCACGTGTTTGTGAGTGCTGTCTGGACCAGTCACCCTGTGTCTGTGAGTTATAGTCTTGGAAAAGCACAGTCAGCCTGAGGCTAGGTTGTTTCTATCAGGCGAAGAAAGGGCAGCTCCAGTTCTGGCATATCCTAGCCATGAGTACCTGACTTTGCAACCTAATGTGATTTTAATATGAGTGGGTTTTTGATGACAATGTTCTACGCAAAAACACATGGGAATCTGCTGACTTTGTCTGAAGGTGTGCCTGATAGCTTTTCAACACAGCCTGAAGGGAAAATTCCCACCTCTAGTCAAGCATTTAAAGCTTTATTCACCTTGGTTTGCACCTTGCTCTTTGAATGGCTTCAGTGATTTTACTGTTGTCTAACATGAACAAAGGAGAGAGAATTTGATCCTAAGCAAATGTATGCGTGTGCAAGACAGAGAGACAGAGGCTGGAAACATTTTTACAGAACTGGAGCCTTGAATGATTATGTTTTTAGCATTCCTTTCTACAGTGGAAATCCTTTCCCCACAGTCAATCCAAAGACTATTCAAGTCAATGGGTTTTGGATCTTTGTGATCTGCAACTATGGCAGACAAACAAAACAAACTGCTATCAACTGTAATGTGACCTAAGTATTTGCAGCCCCTTAACAAAAAAAAAAAAAAAGCCTGGATTTGGGTCATTTAGAGGAGCTTACTGAAGTGTTTGTTTCAGCTGTGTTCCGTTTCTAAGCAATGTCATGTAAAGGAAGCAGGAGAACATACAAGTTCACATCCAGTTGTTCTGAGCATCTCATGCAGGAGCAGGTTTGAACACAGTTTTGAAACATTTATTTTTCCTGCTTTTCTGATATTAATAAGATAGTTTAGCTGCACTTTGAGGGCAGAAAATAATGAGATGTCCAAATAAAAAATGTAAATTATGCTTAAAAATATCCAAAGGAAGTATTATATGTTGAGATGGCAGGAGCTGTTGTTGCTTCCTTGAAATACTGGTTAGGACCTGACTGGATGTGTTGCATTCAGTTTGTTCTCTTCCTGGTGTAACTCTTCACTTTTAACTGAGAGGGGCTAGGTAGTCATTCGCTTTTGGAAGCTTGGTAGCTGAATAAGGGGAAAAAATAGAGGATACGAACATCACTACTTTGTCCCTGGTTGTCATAAAATGCTTAATGAGTTTGCAAGGATATACAAATTAAGTGAATTTTTATTAATTATCTGCTTTAAAATATCAGAGGGAACAGTTCTGTATAAATTATAACAGAAATTTCCTTTCTAATGAGTTGTGCTGCCCTTGGATTCTTTTGGTGAAAATTGTAATTGGGACCGATGTCTTATGTACCAAGAGAAACAATGCAAAAAGTGGAAAATTAAAAAATGGATTAACTATAAGGGGACTTATTTGAGTCACTAAAAATAATAGGACTTAAACCCTCAACAAATCTAGCTGTGGTGGTTTAAGACAGATAATTTTTACTTTACCACTTTTCTGGACAATCTAAAAAGTAAGGACAGAGGAAATGTGTGTTTGCACCTCTGAAGCTGGAAGTGGCAGAGTTGCCCTAGTTTATCTATACTGAAGCATAAATACATCTGCTTCTATTAGCCCAGTCCCATTGCATAACTTCTGGCAGAAAAACAAAGCAGAAAGATGAGGGATTTATGCTTTAAACTGATGCAGCTGTTTGGTCTGGTGCATGGGAGTCAGTTCCTAAATAAGATATTCAGCTAGGAGACTCAATTAATGCTAGAGGGAAGAACTTCCAACAGTGAAGATCAGTTCAGTTGTTATATTACAAAGATGCCACTATCTTCCTCTGGCTTTAGAAGGGTTCCTCTCACTTGTTCCAGCCTCTTTGTTTATCTCGGTTTCTAAGGTTACAGCTGATCTCATATTTAGCACTAACTCAGTGAATTTCAGTAAATTCAAGCGTGTTGCCACAGAACTAAGCTGAACTTATGATCCTATTGCTGTTGGCAGGAAAAAATCTCACTGAACTCTTGGCAACTTGCAAGAATTCAGCACTGACTGGAGTGAGCTCTGGATTTTCTTTCTACTCAATCATTTAAGTACATTTCTAACTAGCATCTTCACTGGACAGAGTCGGATTTGGAATCCATGTTCATTCCATGGATGTAGCTTCCAAAATATTTTCTTTTTACAAAAGACATTCCACAAGCATGATCGAGTAAAGCGTGCTCTTATTCCACTAAAATGTACTTCAATAAATGCGACTTTTTATAAGGTTATGCAGAACTGACAGTTGAACTACACAGACGTTCCTTTAATGAGCCGTGGTTCTACAAGCCCTCACAGACTTAATGAATTTTTACTTTCTTAAAACATAGGGTTCCAAGATAGGTTTAAAATTACAGTTCATAGCTAAAAATGGATCCAGAGCAATCAAAGCTACACTATGCCATTGATGCCACTGATGCTCAACCCAAAACAAAGGCATGTAGATCTTTCACTGAGAAAAAAGGAAAAGCTTACCTCCCATTTGTGCCCCAAAATTCTTCCTTTGCTTAACACAGTTGACATCTGCCTTATTCTGTTTAATGACATTCCACAGAAATTGCATTTATAAAGAAGGACTTTCAAAGTATCTGGATGCATATGAAATCCTTTTAAATGTTATATTAAAGGAAAGTAGTATTTCAGATCTCAAGGAAAACATGCAAATTATCTAAGGGTGCTTATCTACGTTTTTTTCAGGTTTTAGTGTCATTACAAATAGCAGCATATTCAGTTCTGAAATTGATGTAAAAAAGTATGAACTGACAACCTGAAAGGATGTTTTCTTCATGTGGAAAGCAAGCACTTCACAATAAATATTTTCTGTTTTCCCAAAAAAGTCACATGTAACTGTTCCTATATTTGTTGAAGAAACATGTGAATATTGGTGCTTTTTCCCCCAAACCCTTTTCTCAGTAACTGGTGAAATATGAATGACAAGAGCTCTCTGAGAGAAAAAAGCCCTGCCTGCCTTATGTCAGAGTCATACATCACGGCCTTTCAAGAAATGATCCAGAGACTCTCCTAGGACAGGACCCTGGGGATATTCCTAGGCAAGCATCCCATCTGGCATGCTTTAAGTCAGTCACAGGACAATATCATATTAACAATTAGGAGCAAGTACAGCTGGGTTTGCCCTGGAGTGCAAATGCTGGCCAGGAGAGTGCTACTGAAGATAAGTCAGGTATATAAGTGAAAATTTGGGCATTGGTTTTGACACAGGGACCATTCTGCAATGTCTCTAAGTCTAATCAAGTAGTAATATACAATGAAAGTCTTAAAATATCCTGACGATTTTCTGCTGACTTATCTCAAACATAACCCGGGGAGACCTATTCCCTATACAGGAGAAACTTCAGACTCTATGAGCAGTCGGATTTTGTCTCATCTTTGAGAACGATCAGTAAAGGCTGTCAATCAGCTGGTTCTTCTTATAATGAGGTATATCTTCATCCACTGACAGCAGAATTGGAACTAATCACTTAGAAATTGAGATAAATTAATATTTTTTTGGTTTACTGATTTAATTTAAAGTAGCTTCAGATTGTTCACATTAGTGTATAGACTGAATCCATCATTACAGTATTCCATGTGTATGTGGAAAATATCAACAACTCCCCACTGTTACTATTATAAAAACAGTTCAGGACAAGATCTCATCAATGAACATCAGTTGAATGGAAATTGAATGGAAATAAGGCTGTCTGTCCATTCTCACTAAATGTTTAGAGAAGAATAAGTGTGCATTGGTTTTAGACAGACTTTTATTTTTATAAAAAATACATTGAGATTGATTAGTATTAATCAAAACTCAGTAACTACTAAAGTAACAGCCTTGTGATGTGAAAAACAGATAGAAAAATGTTATAATTAGGCCTTGGATGTTTTTCTAAATCAATCCACCTTAAATTTCAGAGGATTTCCAATGCAGAAGTTTAAAATAAATACTAGAATTTTGAAAAATACTTTTATTTTGGACTGAATTTCTGAAATGTTTTTCAAAACATAGCTCTAGAGGAACATGAAACAAGAGACAGATACAACTGTGCCTGTATTGCTCACATTTTTCTGTAGTACTTATGAACAATATTTGAAAAACAAAGCAAACTAAACCAAAACAGGTTTTATTTTTGATTTACAGCCAAAGTAGATATTAATGAGAATTATACAGTTTTTCACTCAATCTTAAAAAGTTTTCCTTACAGGTGAGGATATTGAAAATGCTGATGGATAAATGGTGTAGGGAGTAATTTATCTCTTCATCTTGTATTATAGCTTGAAGAGAACTGCTACAGTCAATTACTACTTAGACACTCTTTTTGAAGCATTATAGAAACAAAAAACAAATGGGAGTTTGTAAGGGTGGAAAAATAGAAGCACAAGCATGTGATATACTTGGAATCACATAGAATCAGAGAATGGTTGAGTATGGAAGAGACCTGTGAAGGTCATCTTGTCCAACCTTCTTACTCAAGCAGGGCCACCTAAAGCTGGTTGCCCAGGGCTAAGTTCAGGCAGCTTTTGAATATCTCCAAGGAGGGAGACAACACAACCTCCTTGGGAAACCTTGGGAAACCCTCCCAGTAAAAGAGTGTTTGCTGTTCACTGTGTCCACTCACATTACTCAAAAAAATCATAGATGCACAGACATGTTCATTAACAGTCAACAGAGTGACTAGAACTTTAATACTTAGAGTAACATTTTTCTTTCAGGGAACTAGTTCTTCATTCCTTGGTGTCCTGAATTCTGAAATGCAGTTGTTCATAATGATAACTAAGACATATAAAACATGAGTAGGGTATTATTTGATATTAAAAACCACCTTTTTTTACCAGGTAAAAAAATGTTCACATCAGTTTAGTTACAGAACTCCAGTTTTGGAGTCACAGTCAGAAGGGCTTTCTCTAGAGTAAATAAAACTTTGGGGGAGACTATTCCTTTAGATTCTACTAATGTGACTGAAAAAAATACCTGCTGGAATGTATCTAACAAGATTAAAATGAGAAGAGAGTTATGCAAATAGTGTTATCACCCATTCATTTTCTGTTCCACAAACAGTGTTTTACTTGGATACTAGTAAGTTCAATATTTTCTAATTCTGTGTGTAAATGATCTGATTTTTGTTTCTCCAAAAAAATTTTTAGATTCATAAGGTTAAAGTTCATTTAGCATTTAAGAGACAAATGAGGTCAGCATTAGTACTGCAAATATTTCATTATAAAAATTTAGTCACCGTCTGGTTCAGAAGTTAAAAATACCATAAGGAGGGTGCAAGACACTAATCTCCTTCATGACAGTGACAATTCCCAGAGCTGTTTAATACCAGTAAATGCTCTCACATATTTGAAAAAGAGCAGTATTTGACATGGGTAGAATCCAAAATACCATGGTTCTTGCAATTTCAAAAGCATTTTATTGGGTTTGTTCTTCTAACTCCATTGGTAATCTTATATTTTGTGTCTCAAATAGATTTCAAGTTGATTTTGGCAGGTGCTTGTTGTTGTTGAAAATCCGCAGAACTGGGGCAATAACAGGAGGAGCTGTCACAGAGGAACCGCCCTAGGAGGTTGCTGAAATGTCATCTCTTTGAACAGGTTTGAAATTTGTCTTCTTTCTTCAGCATGATTCTTTGAAGCCCAGATGTCTTTTCCTGTTTCTAAAACAGTGTTATAATCTGCTCTTTATTCTATATGTTTTCAATCCAGCTACTCATTCTTCTTACGTCATCTCTCACATATTCATTTTATTCTGGAAAACTTCTGCCAGCTAAGATCTTATTTTACTTCAATGTCATTTTGTCTTCATAATAAATGAGAATTTTTTTCCAGCTTCTGTAGTGTTTCAGTTTTTAGATCTACAGCATTTTAGCCAATATTTTATTGATTTTCCTTCAAGGATAAAATTATTATTTTTTCAACACATTCTTAACTTTAAATGTGGGATTTCTTTAGTTCTGAGAATTTTTCATTGCTTTGATAAAATAAATTTCTGCTAAGGACTTCAGTACCAAAATAATTTTGGTACTGAAGCAAGAACTAATAGTACTGTTTTCATTTGCTCACCTGTTTTTGTATTTTACTGCTACTGAGGCTAAAACAGATTTTGCCAAAAAAGAACGTTGGCAAAGATAATGTGAACATGTTTGGGTTTTTTATGTTCAAAAATATTTCAAAAAAGCCATCAATGGAAGATAGCTTCTGGCTATTCCCACCACAAAACACTCCCTGACTAACAGCTTTGATGGATATTCAGCTTTGAGCCTGAAAAAGATATAAACCAGCTATGCTGAATCTAGACTACCTGGAAATTTCTCCACTGTGAAAGCACCCTAGTTGTCATGCTGGGTTGTGCAACACAAGAACCTGCTATTTTCATTATCAATGCTTGAAATGTCTCTTTCCATATAAACATTGTTGACAAATTTTATTTTCAGTCTCAGCGGTTCTGGTGGATTTTCGCTAGACTACTGCTAAAAAGAAGTTATTTAATTTCTGCATTTAACATTTTCTCTTTACAAGCCACATTCTGAAATTTTTTTTTTGTAAGGCATATTAAGCCAATACTATTATTTTATTTCAGAATAAATAAATAAAACAAAGTCATAAGGTGTCATTCTCAAATATCTGGGAAAGTTTAAATTGCTGTCGTCATAGTAGCAATCAGTGGTGTATTTCGGTGAGATCTTGCTCACTTTCCTTCCTTAAAAAATGAGCAGAAAACAAACAAACAAACAAACAAAGCCACATACTAAAATACGAAGACAAGTAGAATCATGCTTTTTCAGCCTGTTTGACAATCTTGAGAAGCCCAAATCAGTCCTATGACTCTGGAATTGAGAGGCACTGGAAATTTCTCTTGCCCTCTATGACAGTAGTGATGCTTCTGAATAATGTGAATGTAAACCAGGTTTTTCTATGGGAGCAAGCAAGTTAACACTGAACTTCAAACTTTATCCAGTACGACAACAGTGTGACACAACTACAAGTATGTGTACAAGGAAGATAAAATTCGTGAAATATCACCTTTCATAAATCTTGAGTTGCCTGTGTTGTAGACAGAAAAGCTGAAATGACACAACCAATAGAAGAGTGTGCATCAATAAGGCAAGAAAAAGCAGATCCTATAGCATGCTACATGGCTAACATCATAAGCTAATATCACTATGCCTGCTCTTGTGTCTCATCATGTTTGTTCAGCTAGCTTCTTGGAGAAAAATTAGGTCCAGTCAAATAAATTGCAAGTAGCTTAAATCTGTTTAGGTGGAGTGCAATGGAACTGAGGATCTGGAAATCACCCCTGCCAAGATGAGAGTCAGAATACACGCTTTTTGCATAACCCCTCTATTCACAGCTGCTTTTCAAAACACGGCCTGGATATATCTCCTTTGTGCTAGCTATTGCTAAGAGCCAGGGGTACTGGATCTGTTTGAACAACTGCCCTGGCCTCTCTTTTTAGGTTTTAAGCCAACATTCTGTAGCAGCCAATGTAGATTTGGCTTGGAGAATTATTCTAGGGTGCAAAAAACAAGTATGTTATGCAAATCCTTACTATAGGCTCGTTCTGTTTTATTCACACAATAGAAGTGGTCTTTGCAATTTGGCAAATTAAATATTTTATGCACACCTTCAGTAACTCTTCCATTACCATGAATGCAGAGTGTTTATCTGGGCAGCCACAGTGTTTATATACTAACACTAAATGAATGAATGCCTTATACTAATTAGCACCTGAACCAGTGGACCAGAACCATAATGTGCCAGGGTCCAAGGGCACAAAATAGTCTCTGTGCTGCAGAATATTGTCTAGGATAAGAACAAAGGTTCCTGACACATGGTAAATCACAGGGACGTGCTATAACAGAGTTGTTCAGTACGGTAGTCAGCAGGCAAATTTTCTGTAGTAATTTTTATCTAAAGGACAAGTATGATAAATAATAGCAATGGGATGAGCCTTGTATAGTTGTTCAGAGTGAATGTATGTTCATCTGCACTGAAGAGGGTAAGCAAAGGACCATTTCTTAATTTACAGTGGGCATCTGGAAGGTCCATACTAGCTCCTCATTCTTGTTCTGTTCCTGACTTTGTGTTCCGAGAGGTATTAAGGTAAAATAATGCCAATGAAAGGCTGCATTTCAAGATAGAACACAAATCAGCACAACACCAACTTTTGTCATCAGTCTCTTAACTGAATTTACTTGATGTACTGCCACCTTTAAATCACATATGGCCTTTATTAGACAATGATATTTAACTATGCTTGGGTGTTTAACTGTATTCATTCTTTTCTTCACTATGCAAGCTTGAAGAGATACCTAATAGACTTCTGATATTTGTCATCCACCTTCCTCACAGATCTAAATTTTCAGCATGTAAAAGATCACTTATCTGTAAAATTCAATGATTGCAGAAGCATTTTGATTGGCTAAAACACTACAGAATTGTAGTTCCATCAATGAAATCTGTGTAAATTACACATATTTTCTTCCAAACTACTTAATTTTTTAAAGTGTATTAGGAACAGAAGAAAACATTTTCATAATTTATGCCCATTGCTATACGGAGGCTTTTTTTGTACTAATGCAGGGAAAAAAAGCAAGTATATTTACTATGTGTTTCTGTGCTTTATTCAAAAAACAGCAAGCTCCTTTGCATTCAACTATAGGAGGTTGAGAATTTTTTTATTAATGTTTTTATCTTTTAAGATGTGAAATCCTTGATGAACGTACAGTAGTTTCCATTGGAAAGCAGTAACTTAGGTGCACAATAAACTTCTGTTCCTAACAAAAGAAAGGAATTTACACCCGAAGACAAATAGTGCTCAGACTGGGAACTCACTGGGACTAAGGGTGATATTGGGAATAAAGGTAATATAAATTTATGTTAAACTGGGTACACTTGATCCTCAACCTTTGAGTCTTACAGTGAATTACAGTCACAAAACAGAAACAGAATGAAGTATATGGCCCATGTATATTGTAATAGCATTCCTCTTCTTGTGAGCCAAGAACTTTTCTTATCATTATATAGTTCAAGTAAAATAACACACCAGATCTGCCCAATTGAGGCTGACTAGTCATACTTAAACAAGGGCACCTTCGCATTTTTTTATGTTATCACATTTGTATAAGGACAGATTTTCTTCTGCTAGCATGTAATTCCAAACAGTAGAGCATACAAATAGGAAACAGATTTTCTTCTGTATTCATAAATCCTAAGACTCAAGGGTTGTAAAGTAAAATGATTTATAGTTCCGAGCATTATCAAAAATAAATGTTACAATATAAAAATGGTTTAGAAGCATAAAAATGAAACTTCAACAGGATTCACAGTCTTTTTGAAGTTTGGAACTAGATCACTAGATAGGCTTTGTTTACGTGATCTGTCCTCATATGATTAATATTAGCTCACAGTGTGTTATTTTCAAGAGTATGTTTTAAAAAGGCATAAGGAAAAAAATCATGTTGCTCATTTAACTATTTTTGTTTTTCATTTTTCTCTGCTGCATTCTTTAGCTAAAGCAACTACATTCTTTTTAGTGGATCCAGATAGTGAATGATTTATAAAACCTCTGAACCAGCTCTGGATTATGAAACCAACCCTAAAGTAAGACTACAAAATGATCTGTAAACAATGTTTACTCCAAAAATATGGTTTCTTTCTATTGATATTGATTTTAAAGAGAATTTTGCTTTGAGATTGATTTTGCAATAGAAGTCCTGTGGAGAAGGAAAGAGGATTTAGACAACAGGAGTGTCAAAACTTCAGAAAGATTTACTCCAACTGTTTCCATGTCTTCTTTTCATATATGAAATTTACCTTGCACCTAAGCTGTTAACATGTAACTGAAATTGATATTTGTAAAAGCATGTTCTCAGTCCAAAACTATATGCTAACACACATTTTCACTACAGAGTTCTTAAAATTGGAATTGAGGATTCTTTGCAAAATCACAGACTAGAAAAATTTTAAATACAATTCCAGTGCACAACCTTGGGACACTTTGAGCTGATTTCACTGGGGTCCAAACTGGATCGTAAGACATTTACTGCTCTCTGTAAATGGACTCTGTCAAAAACCTGAAGGAACACAGAATGACTATTTACTGTATATCAGAAGCTCCTCAGTGTGGCAAATAAAAAATAACCCAAAGTAGGATGTGGAATGCAACACTGCTAAAGCCCGACAAAGGCAGACATGGAGGAGAAAACACATGAAGAAAAATATTTAATTGAATTTTAGATTATTATGTGTCTAGTTTTGAGCTGAAACAGAGAAAATAGGCAACTGGGAAGTGTATAACCTATTTATTTCATTATCTATGTACTTTGGGTGCATAATTATTTTAATTAACTATAGTGGGAGCTTTTGTTGACTAGATAATATATATTCATCTTCATGGAGCTATGAGTATCACACAAGTGTGTCTTGTCATGTGTCCTCTGAGGAAAAGCCGAGGATGCTTTCCCTCCTGGATCTCACTAGGCACAGGAAGAGAATGAAAGAATACTTTACAGCTGCTCAGAGGAGAGGGGAAAACTGTAAATATTTTCAGAAAAGCTGTGTAAATTATAATACAGCATTGCTGTTCTAGTTTGTACGTGTTCTGATACCATATTAATTGCTCTGGTAACTGTGCATTTCAGTCATGTTTTAACCAACTCAGCTAAAATGTTCAGATCTGTTTTTTCCTCTAATGATCCACCTGGGGAAAGCAGCTATACAGGGGAATGTTTCAGTCTGTTAGTAACATATACCTCCCCTGAGAGTATGTGAAAGGGGGATGGGCAATTGATAGGGGTTTAGAGTTTGTCCTGATCGAGACCTGACGTATTTGTTTTTTCAGTGTATTCCCCTTTTTAAAGCAATTGATAACTCACTTTAAAGTTATCATAGCAGGTCCAGGTTATGGGCAATTTTGGTGCTTCTGTATGTGCAGACCCCTGACTGCATCTCTCTTGGTCATACCATTCTTTGATAACACAGCAGGAAAACTGAGCAGGGACGTTTCCTGTAGAGCCGATACCCTGAAAAGATCACACCCAACCTCCCCTCCCGGCTGTGAATCACACTGGGAGAAAAAAAATATGTACAAAAAATTCCTGCAGATCTCTAGTTGAAGGTGTTCTCTGTTCTATCTAATGTTTTCTGGGAACTCTGCAAATGCATCCATCCATCAGCAATGTGTCGCTTACACAGGGTGTGCCATTTTAACCTCCAAACTTCCACTGGTATAAACTGTTTCCTCTGCTCCCCCTGTCACCTCTGTAAAATCACCATCCCCCAGCTTTCCATACGCTTGGTTCAGCCAGTCCATCTTTGGGAGTACCCTATGGAAATGACTGTAAGTACATATCAATCACTTTTTTTTAAATTCCAGTTTCTGTCTCCTCTGCCATTGCCTTTTATACCTCCATGTCAAACAAGAAGGGCATAACCGAGGTTATCCTGGAGTGAGATCCCAATGACTGTGGCTGGGGGAACTTCTTTCTTGAGGCAACAAGATTCTGGACTCACGCATCACAATTTGTAACCAAGCTTTTATCAAGTTCACTGTTGTACAACACTGATAAGAACACCAAATTAATAGAAAAATTGTATAGTCCAAGGCATGAGCTTGCTTTGGTAATATTGTATTCTGATTTTTCTTAAACAAAAATCCTTTGCAACTCCCGATTTGCTTGCAAAAGTGAAGAAAATCATCTCAGTCTGAACTGCATACATCCCTTGAATTTCCTGTAAAGAGGCCTGTTCCTTCATCAGCTAAAGAAGTCACCAATACACAGAAGCGCTCACAGAATTATATACTCGAGTCTCATGGTGATAACCAATTACAAAAACAAAAACCAAATGACAGTTGAGAAGAGCAACTTGCATAAAAAAGCATAGCGCTGACTGAAGAAAGTTTGAAGAAGGGGGTTATTGTTTCTGCATATAAATCCTATTTCTTTCATGCACTTTTAGCATTTCCAGATGGCAAGTTACTGTTACAGAGACAAAAACAACAACCGAAAAAAAACACCCCAGATAAACCTCCTAAATCTTGCACTGGCACAATCAGAACACAAAACAAAACTATAAATAATGAAAATCCCCCCCCCCCCTTTTTTTTTTTATAGGCAAGTACTTCCTGCATCATCCTTTTGGGAGTACTGCACTGAAACATATTTAATGACACAGTAAATGGTCAATGGAGTAGTGTCACTAGCCATGACTACACTGGACAAACTTTTTTTCTTTTTATCTTCATTAGTATTCTAAGAAACCCAAAACTTTTGTGCCTTTTTATAATTATTTTTATGAATATCAAAAATTCATTACTAAGTTGTATAAAAATCAACATTATAATTTAATCAATATTCTTTTTAGAATGAATCACAATAAGAAATGCTGGTGTATAGATTATTTACACTCTGCATTGTGCATCATGACAACACCGTTTTAGGAAATCCAAGTGATGTTAAGCCTTAACTTGCTTTGTTTTTGCCCCTTTCACATATAGGTTTCAAAGGAAAAAATAGGAGAGAACGGGAAATAATCTGAGAAGTTAAAACATAAAAATATGGGAAGATACTAAAAAAGTTACAAAACAGAAAAAAATTAAGAAAGAGCGAGCATGCAGAGATGGAAGAGAGAAGTGTAGAAAGACAAGAAAGGTGACTATGAGGCTGAGGTGGAGACACTAGTTTATTATTTTTAGCAGGGCATTTCCCAAATAATGTCATGTATCTGTAGGAATTTATCTTGATTATTTTTATTGTGGAAGATGATTCTGTGGTGGCTGGACTTCCATGTTTGTGCTCCAGTCTTCAGATTTTGGCAATCTTTGGATCTTCCTTTCTATAATATTAGTCTCCAAGAAATCGTTATACATTTTGCTGAGCTAAAGTTTGTTTTCATATTTATCCAGCTTCTATTTAGAACCCATTGGGCTTAAAATTGTGTGGTTATTTTATAATACAATTTTATTTTATAGGAAAAAAGAATAATTCTTGCATAAATTCTGGCTAGGAGAAAAGGATGTAGGAACAGTCCCAAAGCATATGGGTTAAATTAGCGCCTGCTGAGTTGCAGTGCCAGCATTTGTCTGATTTAATGACATGATTTTAAATAATTGGAGGGGGGTCTTGAACATCCTCCATGTGATTTTCTGATGGATTAATTTTAAACAGAGGCCCAGGGAACATTTGGGACCACTGGTGTGAATGTGTTTCTGTTGGTTAACAGTGAATAATTGGCCTAGTTTCTTGTCCCATTTCTTCTTCAGGAGAAAATAATTAATTCAAATGTGCTGGGCAGAGATACGCATAGCAGTGCTGCAAACTGTAATAATAAGGCTAACCTCTGGAGTAGCAAAAGCAGGTCAGATGTTCCTGAGTGGGACAGGCAACAAGACGGAATCACTAGGAAACATCTTGATCAAGTTCTTCTTAGGCCAGGAATATTTAAAAATACAAAGAGCTATCTACCATTAAACAGTAACACCAAAGTAAAAGAATATTAAAGGTGACATTTTAGATGCCGATCATGCTTCTGAAATTTAAGAGTGAAAATAAAATGAGAAAGTCTGGTTTTCCTAGTGCCTGAGGAGTTCTTATTTTCAAATCTTACTTCAAACCCACTCTTTTCAGCATATTATTTTGCCTTCAACAAGCACCCCTTTTGTTTCATGAGGTAAGATGTTACCTGGTTTTAAAGAGGTGTTTTTCAAACTGTTAAGACTAATAAAATACTGCAATTATTTGATTTTCCCTTTTGGTTAACTTAGTGGGCAGGCATGCAGATGCAGATGTAAATCTGGAGTTTCAGTAATGTAACAGAGATCCAAAGCCCACCCAGAAATTGTTTTATGAAAATGTTGTAAAGGAATGCATGTGTATTATCTTAAACATGGAGGAGGGATGTAGGAAGTGAAAGTGAATTATCTAATCAGAACAGTGAATTATCTAATCAGATAATGTGTTTTGACAACTACTGTCTATTGTAACACACAAACAGAACAGTGGATTTGCACTACATTATGCTACACCCCATAGTACTTTGTTTTTAAGATATGGAAATCTCTAACTATGAAAATGAACATGGTCATTGCAAATCCAAAACTGAGCATGGGATGTGACCTTCAATAAAGTATTTACAATGACTATAGCTTTTCTTGGAAAGTAGCTCACTTTAAAGTCCTTCTTTCATATGTTTCTTCAAGGTAAATGCAATAACCCCAAAATTGGCTGGAGTTAACCAGCCTATTATTGATTCAAGGTCTTGAGTAAGTTTTCTAATTTCTAGTGACTTCCTGTATTAGCTTAGTCAAACATCAAGAAGCACCCAAACTGCTGTAAAAAATAAATTATACAGACCTTTTACAATATAAATTTATCTTTTTAATAGTCTTTGAAGGTCTAAGGCACATCCCATGTTGCTGTGCCCAGTGATGCTGTGTTTTAATCTGAAATAGAGCTTACCAGAACCTAGAAATCAGAACTAGAGGGACAGAAGACTGGATGGTTACTGAGTGAAGTATTTAGCTCACGAGCTGAGAAGAGTTTTGAACCCTGAGTAGAACAGTTGGAATTCATACTTTGTACTTCACAAAATTTTCACTTTTCCTGCAAAAGATTAAGTTTCCTGACTGAAAAGTCTGCACGGTTCAGTAAAAAATCCCAGCTTTTTAGTTTTGCCTGTATTTATAGACTGTGAGAAATTTCTCATGTTTATACTTTTAAAATTAATTCCCCTGTACTTGTGACTGCCTGGTCAAATGAAGCAATATCAGAATTGAAAACAAATGCAAATTTCCCATTTTTTCAAGTGAAATTACTCTAATTTCAAAAATATTTTTTTTCACAGAAACTTTCAGGAAAATGTAAAGTTTTCAGTGAACAATCTTCCTTCACCCAAAAAGTGTTCTGGCAAAACAATTCCTACCAGTTGTACTCAATAACTGACCTTGGTATGACCTCTTGCATCAATATCATTTACATGAACCCAGAGAATGTAAATCAGCCTACTAAGGCCAAACATTGTTTTTATTTACACTTGCTTCCACCTTGAAAAAAGCTAGATGAGTCCTTGTGTTTTGAAAAAAAAAAAAAAGTTGTTAATAATAGTTCTACAAGCTTTAAAGGCAGAGAAAGCTTCTTTGGTCAGCTGGTCTGAGTTTTTCTTTATACAGTTCAAACTAGAAAGGTAGGGAACTGATAGCAGTCCAGACTCTGACCTCAGCCGTCTGACCTGATTTTCAGAAGAGTTGAACGCTCTGATTTTAAGCTGAAGTTAGCAGGCCTTGCAGCTGTGTAGTTTGCTTGCCAATCAGCCTGTTGGCCTGAAAATAAGAAAACAGCATTAAACTGGCTAAGGACTGGAGAAGACAATCATTGATTATAAACAGTAATAAAAAGGTATTACTTTTATAATAGCTTGACGTACTGTATTAAAAAAAAAAAGAGAATATGCAATACAGCTAGTTTACTTTGGAACATACCATCGTGAAGCTTAAGCAGAAGTTTCATTATATTTAAGTTAGTAGTATTCATGTTACCATGCTTAGGATAATGTTATATAGACTTAAAAGGAAAACACTGTCCAATCTCTGTGTCACAGGGGGGTAGTGACAGAGTCAAAACATGCCTTTTCATTTTACTGAGCTGTTTCCTATGATATATCTTTCCAAGAACCTGAAAGTACTTTATCTATAAACTGTCTTATCTAATTAATTATTAAAGTATTGGTTTACATTCTTAGAATGCTAGAGCTGGTGAAGTAATAAAAAAAGTATTCCCAAAGGTGGGATTCAGAACAATTTGTTTGAGATTCAAAATCTGCACATTTTAAAGTATCTACTGCTTTCATGGTACAGTGGGAGTGCACATATGACACCCTAATTTAACCTGGATGGTGCCTAAAAGCACATCATAAATTTATTAAACTGGTAGACTCATAATAAACTTAATGGAGAAGTGATTGCTTAGTCAGTAAGATTCACTCTATTGACTTTAATATATGCTGGCTGAGACACTGTCCTACAGCCCTCCCTACTTTTAACTTCTGAAGACTGGAGTCCAAATAACCAAGAGCAATCCCTCGAGCCAATAATGTTCCTCTTTTATCGTTAATGTTTAAGATATACCAACTTAGACAAAAAGATGGATTTATTGAAAATTCAATGAAGATTATGATGCTTTTCATGCACTGTTTTCTTCATGTTCTACTCTCCTCTAGTTCTCAATGAGCACAATGAAGTGAGCTTAAAATAGCTCCCCATGTGCAGAACAGCCCTTCACTAACTCCTTATTAGTATAAATGAAGAAATGAAATTGTTTCCATCAGCATCAACCATATCCCTGTTCTCCACTTGTCACTGCTATCAGATGGGAAGGTTTCTGGAAGTGCTGGACCATGGGAGAGTGAAGCCATGCTATGCCTAATCATCCTCTGACGTCAACCTTCTTCCAAAGCCCAAAGGCCAGTTTGCATGAATCCTCTGCATTCCTAATTAGTCCCAGGACCAGTTCTCAGATGTACTTGGTAATTTTTGTTTCTGATTCTGGAAATGCAAGTTGAGGAATTCAATAGTGGCAAACACACATTTTAAGAACAAAAAGCCCCTTCCAATGAGTTCTTAATTAAAAACCGGGGCACAAATTAGATGGGTATTCAACTAGTATGGTAAACAATGGAAGCCAGATTCCTTTAGTTTTCAGATTAGTTCAGATAATAACAAAATATGAAAAGTGTAGTGAGTAATTGCAGATAAAACCACCTGATTCATGTTTTGAATTGTAAGATATTTCCAGATCCCTTCACACACACAAGTACACAGTAAAGAAATATCTCTGTTCCCATGCTTTATCTTGCATCTAGGCAATGTACTGTAAAACAAAATCAGTGCAGATTTTAGGCCAGGGTAAAAAAAAATAATAATCTTGCAATTGCAAAGGATTTTACTGGACTGTTTAACGATTGCATAGGTCACAAGAGGATGTTAGAGAACTATTTATTATACATTAAAAATAACCTTCTCTATTGATTTGGAAAAACTTATGTACTTACTGCTAAATTTCACTCTCTTAAACAGAAGAGGGAATACATAAGTATTGCCAAGATTTGAAACAGTATTTAGCAGTCCGTGTAGGTTAAATATGCTTTTCCTTTTATGAACTGGCATGAGATGCTACAGTCACTGTTCAAATAATCAAAACAGGCCTTTTGCCATTTCTGTGGTTGCTCGAGTCTTGTGTTCTGCCTTCTTTTTGTCTCTCTTGGGCTTTCAGGGTACCTCAAAAAAACTTTTAATACCTATGCTTCTGATTTATCTATTTACTTATTTGTTCATTCATAGTATCTTTCATTTAGGTACCGTTAGATTAAAGTCTGTTTAACTGTGACGACCTTGCCGTTCCTCACCAAGGGACTTCTGAGGTCTGACACAACAACAGCTATGGAATGTATTTTACTACTGCAAAAGTACCTGTTATTTCAAAGGATGTACATTATAATCTTCCTCTGTCTTTTCAGTAATTTCCTGTGTTGTGTCATTCCACGGTTAGTTGGAATGTCAGGCAAACATCAACATTGCATTTGGTGCTAAGTATTCTTGTGAAAGTTGCAAAAATAGCAAGAAAAACATGTGGCTTATCTGCGTAAGACACAGAGACTATATTTACTTTCAGCTCACTGAGGGTTAATCACAGCAGATGGAGTCCATAATTCACTAGGTCTGGGGTTTCCATTAACTTGGAGTGACAGTCTCAAGCCAAATCCTTTAATTGTTTAGTTAGTTTCACTAGAAAAGAAATCTACCACGGAGAATTTCCCTTCCGAGCATTGCTGTTTCTTCCTCCAGGTCATCACCACTGCTCAGTGAGGGTGGCTCCAGCTTGCCATGGTCTTTCTGAAGGGAAAACTTCCCTTGTTCTCTGTCTGGTTCTTACCGAATCCTGCTCCTCAGTTCTTAAACCTGTGATGTGCCTTGCGTGTAAATCATCTCTGGAAAGGGCTATGTTTCAAGTGATCCTTGGTGTTTTGCTCTTTCTTTGCTTGCATTTTTGCTTGTTTGTCTGTTTTTGGGGTTTTTCTTTGTTATGTTGCTCACAAATTTATAAGCGAGTGCCTGTCCTTACTTTTTGGTGAAGGATCATGATTAATTCTTTTTCCTTATTTTTTCTGAAAGCAACAATACTTCTGTGATTGGGGTTGTCCTTTCTTCAGACACTGAATCTATTTACAGATATTCAGTCTGAGTGCAGGCAGATAATTTCCATCTATCTTAGATGAACTGGTGACACTATATTAATTTTATTATTTTCAAGCTAAAGAGTAAGTCAAAAGTTGTATTACCATGCTACTGGTATGTTTATAAGACAGACCAGTCTCCTGCTTTTGATAGTTTTCTGAATGTCTTTTTTAAACACATGGTGTTGACCTTCCCAAAACAGTTCCTCTCGGAGAACTCCTAGTTACCTTCTCCTGGAGGGGTAGAGGTGAAACAGGCTACAGTAATCTTCTCAACAAGGATTTAATTATTTGTGAGTTTTATGATTAAAAAATTACTCTGACTACTAATGAATTTAAGTGTTTCGGTCATATTTCCTGATTTATGATGACACTTGTTCATAAATAAATAAAGTCTTTACTGCCTATCTTTCAGTCGTGAGAACAACTTGTGACTCCACTTGGGATGCAGTTCAAGGCGGTGAGAGAAGTGCTGGAAATACTCCACACACTGGAAAAGGTTTGGCTGAATGGAGGATGGGCATGTTGAGCTTCTTCAACCTCTTCTGAAACCTCATGATTTCTCTTGGGAATGAGCAAGCGCTTTCCTTTCAGAGGATTCCTTGGCAGTGACTGTACATATATTCATCTTGCCTCTCTCCTCCAAAGCCCACAACAGTCAATTAAGCAGCGTATCTGTGAACTGTTCTTCTTTAAATAATTCTGTCATAATCTCACCCTTTGATTTTCTTGAAGCTCTACCTAACTAATAATGCATTTTGGATAAATGCTGACATTAATAGCTGAGCAATTTTATTCTGTGTTTTGAACCTCTTGAGGAAATTGATTTCTTCTTAACTAGAATTCAGCTCAAGCCAAACTGATACCTTAAAATGGTCTGAGACCTCTGTGTACCAGCTAACATGGTAATCACATGCCAAACTGGAAACATCTTTGACCAGCCTGTTTCTGCAAAGTACACTCAGAATAGGTCTATACTGGCAAATAAAACAGGCTCACTCACTTGCCATCTGTAAAGTAACAAAAAAAAAAAAAAGACAGACAAATAAAATGGGATTCTTCTCTGGACCTAAGGTCCAATATCTTGTCATAGTTTACATCTGAATTACAACTAAAATCTTTCCCCCAAACCTCCAAAACTCCACAGCTACATCTGAACTGCTCTTAACTTGTGGTATTCCCCAAAGTGCCTCTGAACATCAGGAAAGCTGTAGCTGGGGTGGGCAAAAGCTATACCACGGTTCTGTATTAAACAGTACACGTGTCTGTGGGCCAGTGATGTAGCCTGTACCCTGGATCTGTTTTATTTGCCTATATACTGATGACGTCTAGTTATCTGCAAGGTGCTAAATTGAAGTACAGAGTTATTTCATAGGTGTGGGAGGAACGTAAAAACCAGACAATGTTCTTTAACCGCTTTGTCACAAATGGGAAACACAGGAAAATAATCTGTATCCAATTACAGTCATAAGAAACTAAAATTCACTGCCGGGCAGGAAACTTAAAGCCCATTTCCAGCTTTAAGCAAAATGTCATGGCTAACTTATAAACTGCTTCAAAATGGCTTTATGTAATGAAAGTGCTGACAGACTTTTAATTATATCCATGAGTGTGACTATATAGCAGAATAATTTTAAATTCTTTGATTCTTGAGGTCTGAAGTAATTTTAATTCACTGTGAAGTGACATCTACCAGAGTACCAGTGTGAGGCACTTTGTTTTAATATTAAACGTATGGAATTACAAACTGATGATTTCCTAAATGTCCGTAACTTCTGCACTGACTCCAAATTAATCCATTAAATTAAATATATTAACATTAATATCAAATATGTAGCTGTGGAAGAGGAGGAATTATATTATTAACTTACTGATTTTTGCATAACTTATTGTACATATTAATTATCATTATGGCAGCATCAAAATCCATTTAACATTGCCTAATGTTTGAAGGTATGGGGTCTTTTGTCAGCCTGTTATAATTTTGCCAGACTTTAGCAGTTTGTTGTAAACCATCCCCTACTAAGCATCTGCCTATGTCTGAAGGATTTTCCCTTTCTTCTTTGCTTTCTGCCTCTTTTTATAATTTAAGTCTTACAAATAACTCAGTTAAAGTAAGCCTCGCAATCACAGGCCCTGGTTATTGTGGGTGATTTTAACTACCCTGATATTTGCTGGAAGGCCTACTCAGCCAGCCATCCACAGTCCAGGAGGTTTCTCCAGTGCATTGATGATAACTTCCTGATGCAAAAGGTGGAGGAGCCAACTAGGAGAGGAGCGC
>WKFP01014084.1:741871-775028 GCA_011057875.1 Pterocles orientalis
CTTCTTTACAGTGAGGGTGACAGAGCACTGGAACAGGCTGCCCAGAGAGGTTGTGGAGTCTCCTTCTCTGGAGACATTCAAAGCCCGCCTGGATGCGTTCCTGTGCGATCTGATCTAGGTGTTCCTGCTCCGGCAGGG
This sequence comes from Pterocles orientalis, assembly GCA_011057875.1. Taxonomy (NCBI): domain Eukaryota; kingdom Metazoa; phylum Chordata; class Aves; order Pterocliformes; family Pteroclidae; genus Pterocles; species Pterocles orientalis. The sequence continues at coordinate 742,010 of WKFP01014084.1, forward strand.
GGATTGGACTAGATGATCTTTCGAGGTCCCTTCCAATCCCTAACATTCTGTGATTCTGTGATTCTGTGATTCTGTGAAACTTTACAATGCTGTGATGAATTAGGGACTGATGTATATGGTTAAGTCTCAGCCCAGCAAAGAATTATATGTTTACCTAATGTTATGCTATTTAAATAGTCCAGCTGATTCTAATGATACACCTTTACGCTGTGTAAAATAAAGCATGCCTGTATATGTCTTTGTAGAAGAAGGGATCTTGCAGTATGTATTAGAAGTGTAATAATTTCAGTTTAATAGAATAAAAGTGCAAATTAAAGAAGTATAGTCTTTCATATAGGATCTGGCTGATAAAACTTAGACGGAAGGAGGAGAGTACTCTGAAGCGTATTTCAAACGTATAATAATATTTAGCTCCCCTCAAAGTCCATTAGAAATCCTGTCAAAGAAATGTGCTAGCTCTAGATGACTGAAAAAAGTATGAATATAATTAAATTATTACCAGAGATTGAGTTTAAACATTTAAATTGTGATCCTGACACTTTTGCAAGGACACAGTTTTAACATACACTGATGATCTATGCATCTGATGGAAGGATCCTATCACAAACAAAGGGGTCATTTGTAAACCCTGGAAAAAATTAGAAGATACAAATTGTACTACCTTGCAGCTGAAAAACGTTCCTGTGCAATGTGTTCTTTAAAATGGTGTGCAAAGTTTTGCTATTGTGGGAAAATAGCACTGAGTATTAAAAAAAAATCAACAAAACCCACTGCACCCCCCAAAAAAAACCCTTGATATTTCATACCGGATCCTCTTAGTTACTTTGACCAAACATTCTTTTCTCTTAGAGTCTGTTAGTGAAGTAGAAAAGTTATTTTCCCCTATATGAATATATTTCTGTGTACTATCTCTTCACACGTGAGCTGTACCTGTTGAGAACAATACAAGGGTTTTAGCTAATTATAAACGTCTTTAACTCCACTTATTTCAAAGAGGAAAACTAAGTTTGCACCTTGGCTAAAGTTGCAAACACTGGTGAAGCTAAGTGGGATGACTCCAATGATGCTAGTGGATACAGGTTCACTTATTATGCCTTTATGTAAAATTAAGTGGTGACAGTAGTTGACTTATATCGTCAGAAACCCCAAAGACTTTTTTGTTGGTGGGAAAGCAAGATGAAATGACAACTCACAGATGAAGCATACTATTCTTGTATACCAGCTTTAAGAATATTAAATTCGTGCAATCACCTTCCTTGGCTTAATACTCTTCGGGTCAAGCCACTAATTCACCTTCTTTTAGACTCTTCCCCAAGACATTTGTCTAGGAATAATAAATTATGCTCCCATCCAGTTCACAAAAACACCTTAAGTACAAGGGGGTTATTCCCACAAAATGCACACTACCCCAAGCTGTAAAAGAGGACAGTTCTTGGTGACCGAAGCAAGTATTGCAAATAGCAATATAAAAGCCAAACATCAGGAATCAATCAAATTGTTTATGTATTTTTACAGTAGCCCAACTCTAATTGTCTGCTAGTGAATATGTAAATTGCCAATATTTTTTTACAGATTACTAATGCTGGGTATATACTTGTACATATAAGTAGGAACAAATAATCCACTAGTTTAATGCAGCATATTTCTATGTGGGGATTTCTTTGATTTAAACTAGATTAATGGATCTGGACACAGCACAACTGTTGGAGAATTTAGGGCACTTTGGGGTCCTTTTTGACGAGGAGAACAGGCTGAGAGGTTAGACTGTTAAGGCTGAGCTGCCAAAACTCCAGCAACATCAGTCTCGTTTGAATAGCGTGTCACAGAAAACACCGCCTTCAGCCTTGGGCTGAGGCTGAGCAGGCTTTACAGCTGTCATGCAGAATCACTCCCCGGGGAGACCCACAGGCTCAGGCTGTGCGGGGAGGTGCTGGTTACCACTGTCAGTGTGGGACATGGGGTACGTTCAGAGAAATGTATAAAAGTACACCTGGGAGCAAAACAGGCAGGAGTTCTCCTTTCAGGACTGCTTAGAAGCTGCAAAGATTTATTTATGTATTTATTCACCCATCTACCTGTTTTGGGGGGGTTTCTTCTGTGTTTTGCTTTGCTCTGTCTCTCAATATGTATAATCACGATGATAATAATTAATGAAATCACTTTTCCACAGGTACTGCCACAGTTATTATGAAAGATTTTTGTGCTAACAAACGGGCTACCAGTGCTTATGCAAACACATTTATTGCTTTTGACAACAGCTGCACAGATTCCTTGTTTGTGAGAGTCATATTTGGATATCAGGGCTGGCCAGCTTCAGTGAGCTGAAATACACTACTTCTGGAGGCAATTTAGGAAACTCTCTTCCATTTTGTAAAGAGCCAGATACAGACTCCATCCATTCTTAAAAATTTGTACATCTTAATTTGATACAGTGAACTGAGTAGAAAAAAATTGAATTTTTTCTTTTTCTATTCTGTATCCAATTACAACCATAAGTGATGGGCTAAAAGTCTGTGAAACTAAGATTGTTCAAAGTTTCACACTGAAGTTATGTTAAAGTTTAGTTAAATTAGACCTTTTTTTTTAATCCTACCTCATAATTAGTTAAAAATCTGGCTCAGAAAAAAATACACAGATGTTTACTCTGCCAGGTACAAAGATTTTAATTGCACTAAAGAGTGAAACAGAATCTCAGTATTCTCCCGCAGCCAGAGTGGTAGATCTGAGTAGTGATATTGAAGCTAATCCCATCAGACACAAAGGTGCCTTTGCTGTCATCACAGTGTTCTGATAAACAAGGTTATGCATGTGTTCCACCTTGTAGTGGGATTAAGGACAAAAAAAGAGTTCTGATGGCAACTAACAGGTTGAAAATAATACTAAAACTACAGAAGTAAAACTAGTATGACGTAAGACAAGTAAGTCTGAACATGATCTCTTCAAGTTCTGTATTCCTGTGTTTTTATAAGGAACAGAGTCAAATTAGTAGCTATATAGAGAACAAAATAATAAGGAAAGGCACTTAATTTTTTTCTCACATATAAAGATGCATTATATGCCATTGGATACTTAAATTTATATTTGCAAAATTCTGCAAGCTGTTATTGTTTTGTACAAAGGAAGGACTGAGTGTGAGAAAAGCACAGTTGCAGTAATACGAGATTATACTGTAGACTGGAAAAAATAAAGAGTGCCTCCCCATCTCTCCTGTAGCCCCCTTCAGGTACTGGAAGGCTGCTATAAGGTCTCCTTGGAGCCTTCTCTTCTCCAGTCTGAACAACCCCAACTCTTTTAGCCTGTCCTCATAGGGGAGGTGCTCCAGCCCTCTGACCAATTTTGTGGCTCTCTGGACTCTCTCCAACAGGCCCAGGTCTTTCTTATGTCGGGGGCCCCACATCTGAACACAGTGCTGCAGGTGGGGTCTCACAAGAGCAGAGTAGAGCGGGAGAATCACCTCCCTTGACCTGCTGGTCATGCTTCTTTTGATGCAGCCCAGGACACAGTTGGCTTTCTGTGCTGCAAGCACACACTGCCAGCTCATGTTGAGCTTCTCATCCACCAGTACCCTCAGGGCTGCTCTCTATCCGTTCTCCCAACCCCCCTGCCATGGACAGGGACACTTTCCACTAAACCAAGTTGCTCAAAGTCTCATCCAACCTGGTCTTGAACACCTCCAGGGATGGAGCATCCACAGCTTCCCTGGGCAACCTGTGCCAGTGCCTCACCAACCTCACAGGAAAAAACTTCTTCCCAATATCTAATCTAAATCTACCCTATTTTACAGGAACACCATAAATACAAAATAAATGAAATACTAAATTTCAAGCTATGGAAGTATTTGAAAATTTTCCTTGTATTAGTACAATAGTTTTCTAATGCAGACACGCAAAAATGCAAACTAATATCTCATAGAATAATGTATTCTTTCTTTAGTGCTTCAGTGTATCGGCTATTGTGCCAAACTGCTGCGTAAAAGACATATACATTTTGCACAATGTGTCATGAAGAACACAGTTTCATCACTGTAAAAAAAACCTCTATGAATGACCCAGATTCAGAGCTGGAAGAAACTGAAGTACCTTCACTGAACTCAGTGGAGTTAAGCAGATTAACCGATGTCAGTATCTGCGCCTGTGACTGAAAGCTGGGGAAAACAGTCTATTGTAATATAAAGCTGCTATGTCTGAGAAACTGTCTGTGAAGAGTAGCAGGATGCCAGCTTAGCTGAATAGGGAATCCCAGAGGAAATACACAAAGAAAATGTAGAGAGCACAGAAGCAGGGAGGATCTCCCCAGAGGGAATGTAGAAGGATCACACAGCACACAAGGGTGGAACTAGGAAGACCAAACCTTGATTTGTCTTGATTTGGAACTGAGGAAGGATGTTAAAGGCAAAATAACAGCTTATAATCTGCTGCAAAAAGATGATCATGCAGGCTTACAGCTAGATGGGGCAGGTGACTTGCTTTCAAAGGACACCGTCACCTAAAAAGACAATCTAATGCTCATCTTCAGGAAGGACAACAAGGAGTGTCTGGGAAAACATTCGCTGCTCAGTCTCAGCTTAGTCCCTGGGAAAATTGTGCTGCCAGTCCTTATGCAGGCCAGTTTCAGACACTTGCAGGATAGGAAGAAGATATGGCCAGCAGGGCTTTGCTTGGGGATTGTGCCGGATCATGATGGCTTTTTATGATGAACTGGCTTCCTAAGCGGTGCGTGTGAGTTACTTTGGCTCTAACAAGGCTTTCAGCATAATAACCCACAGAATTGTTGTAGTCAAACTGGGGATGGACAGGTGGACTACAAGGTGTGCAGAAAACTAGATGAACTGCTGGGCCCAGAGAAAGTGGTGGTCAGTTGTTTGGCTTCTAACTGGTGGTCTTTCTTAGGGGTCAATACTGACAAAAATACTGTTTAAAACCTTCACTAATGACCCAGATGAGGTGATGGAAAACACACTCATCAAACTTTGCAGATGACATCAAATTGCAGGAGCAGTCATTATGCTGAAAGGCAGAGCTGCTGCTCAAAGGGACCTTAGTGAGCTGAAGGAATGAGCCAAGAGGAGCCTCATGAGTTTCAGCAAAGACATATGCAAAGTTCTGCATCTAGGATGGATCTGTGGAGACTATGAATTGAGTGGCTATATACCAGCTTTGCTGAAACGGTGTAGGTAGTTTGGTGATGAATTTTGCAGTGTCCTTGTGTTAATAAAGACTAAGTGCATGCTGGACTGCATCAGGACAAGCATAACCAGAGGAAGGTATTCCTTTCCTCCCATAACTCATGAGATTTCACCTGGAATATTGTGTTTTGCTTTGGGTCATCAAGTAAGAGAAAGATTGACAAGCTGCAGACAGTCTAGTGGAAGGTCACTAAGATGTTTACAGGACTGCCACATAGGGAGAGGCTGAGAGGTCTGCATTTGTTCAGTCTGAGAATGAGGACTGACAGGAGACCTAAAGAGTTTTTATAGAGTAGTAGAAGCCAAAACCTTCTCAGAGGTGCACAGCAAGAAGGCAAAATCACGTCTGACGGGTTGTAACAATAGGAGTGCTGACTAGCTACAGGGAATAAAGAATATTCTATACACCTATTTAAGAAAGGAAACAAGCTGCTCAGAGAGTTTGAGGTATCTCCATCCTTGGAGATCTTTAAAATCAAACTTTACCCAAGCAACTTGATCTAACTCAGAAATTAACCCTACTTTGAGCAGGGGCCTGGACTGGATGAAAAACAGAGGTCCCTTCCAGCCTAAACTTTTTGTGATTCTCTCTAAACTCCCTTTTTTTTTTTTTTGTTGATGTTGTTTTATTTAAATAATTATAATAAAGGTTTACAGATGAAAACATCACCCCGTAGAATTAGAAACAAATGTAAATTTATTTAAGTGTAAGAAATTAAGCTGTACTTTGTGTTTAAATAGTCAAAACTCTTACTTTCAGTTCCTGGATACGATTTTTTGGTTTAATTCCATAAAATCAAACCTTCTTTACCATACCCTGAATTTTGAAATGTTTCTTTCTGCTGCTGCAACTCACTGTTGTTTCGTGATTCTGTGTAATATAAATCAAGAATACTTTTTTGTGTAAAATGTCCCAGCACAATTCTATATCTACCTTTTTCTTAACTTTTGAAGTAAACACTTTCATTCAGTGTTTCTGCCTTGGTGCTTGTCTGTCTTGTATCTATCTTAGTTCCAACAAGACCTGTATGTTGGTAATTACTGGCTCCACATGGAGGTTCAGATACTTCTATCCTGGAAGTGCTGAGGTGCTGCCATTACTTAAAGCAGAAAGCAGTTCTTAGTTCGTATGAACACTTAACCTGCCACTATGTCTCCTTCCTTTTCTGCCCCATTTCTCCTTTGCCTAAACTGAGGAATGATATAATAAAGATGAAATGATTTAACAACTTTGCTGCCAGAAAAAAGCAGCTCACATCCATTTCCAGTTCCTCCGCTCCTCTCTGTCTCATCTCCAGATCCACATTTAACATGTCATCAAGCCATGGCCTTATACAACCTGTGTTGTCTTAACAGTCTGAGAATGCTTTGAACCTGCTGTGAGCCTAAACTTCAAAGGAGAGAGAGTTCACAGATTGATAGAGACATATTGCTTTAGAGGTCTATATTGAGGGGTTTGAATTCCACAAAAATCCTACCCATGGAATGAAGAACTGGCAAGACCAATGCATTTCTGAGGTTCTCCAAAAAGAAGTAAATTTCTGAGCAAGAAACTGCCTACAGACAGTAAAAAAGTTGGATAACAATGAGCCACACTGTCTACCAAAGGAAATTCACGTCAATGACCATCTATCTATTGATTATGGTGAATGTCTGACCTCACATAGGTAGCTGTCCCTTAAGGTGGAATTTAAGTTACTGAATTTTGACTGAAGTCCAGAACTCTACACCTGAGCCTGTCCTCCCAGGGTCAGTTTAGAGTAAGGGAGAGAAATGTGTCAGACAAATTCTACCCTAAAAAGACTTATTTTAGTCAAATCCATTAAGATAGATCTGACTACTCTTATTCTTAATAGTGCAAATAGTTATCAAGGAAGCTGGGAGAAGAAGCTGATCTGTAGATACCTGTCATTAGATAAAATATATCCTACCATGGAGGATACTGTCAGCCACAGCCCTGTAGAAGTGGAAGCAAAAACTCAGCTATATGAAGCCCTCTTTTTATCACTGTTTCTGATAATTTAAAATTAGCTTGGATATTTCTATAGTCCACTGAAGTCTGGGCTATACACAAAAAATTTCAGTCTTCTGGTACTATGGTCTCTTCTCTTCGCTTCTCTTCTCTTTGTCTTGTCACTTTTAAATAAGAATATTAATAGCTTTGTGGCCGCAGAATGACAGTTGCAGATCACCACCAAAGAAGTGCTTATTGCTTTGCATGCCTCAGCATTGAAACATTCTCTAACTAGATCCAGCCCTTGTTTAAATCACAGTGCTGCAGAAATGGTGGTGTCACAGACTCAGACACAGAGCAGATTTGTCTGGAAAAGAAAATTAAAAACCCTAAAAACCCAAAAAGCTGCAGTAGAGAGGAACATGTGACTGATAATGTGACTGTATAGCAATACTGGTGCGTATTTGTAGAAATTATTAGGAATGACATAAGTGTCTGCCAGTGGAGCTCTTAATGGAACTAGTAAGGTTCACTGTCCCAAGATGTTTATATGTTCCTAACTTGCATCTTGTTAGAAGTCTCTGATCTTCCTATTTCAAGTAAAAGTTTAATCTTTAAAAATAACAAAGATGGCAGAATGAAGACTAGAATTTATTTCATACTCTGCTTTGCTTGCTGAGCTATGATTCACCATCACAAATGTTTGCTTAAGTTTGGGGATTCCAGATGTTTACTTCCCTCTAGTGAGCACAGCAAAACAGACTTGTGGAAGGAAAATTTTGTGATCTGTGAGCAGGGCTGGCCACCTGTTGTTTAATTACTTTGCTTATTTGGTCACTGTTTGTAATAAAGTTCAGTTTATAAAGGACTAATTAAATTAAATTCTCTCAAGTCCTAGATGTCAGTAAAACAATCTTTCACACTTTCTACTGCTGGGCTTCTGATTGTATACAAGACATAATAGCCATATTTTCAGTCTCTACATTTGTTGGTCAGCTCTTAACATTTTATGAATATCTTGTCAGCAGAACTTAATATGTTTTCAAATTTCAACTCTAACATTTATAGCAAAGTATCATTTTAATTCACACATTGGACTTTTCTGCTGAATCATTCTGAACAGTAATTTTAAAAATATTTTCCTTTCCTTTATTGTTCTGCTTGAAAATAACTATTTTGTATGATGGTTTCAGAATCTTATATAATCTTTTAGTCAATAACTAACCTCTCAACAAGGTTTACCTCTTCAGCTTCCAATACTTTGATTTTCTTTCTGAATAGCTTCACAACCACATTTCACTAGCCTTCTCCTGTTTAGTAGACATGCATGTTTTTAATAGTTAAAGAGTTTTCATTTTGCAATTTCTGATTTTATTTAAGGAACATGATTTTAAAAAAATATGGGTTAGACACAATCTCAGAAACAATAGATCTATTTTTGTTTTCTAAGGTTAGATTTTTATTGCATCTGAATAAATATCGTTGTTTGACTACGTCATACTATCTATGGCCAGCTGTACTGGTGGGAAAAAAACAAACAACCAAAACCATATCTCTATATAATTGTTATCAGTTTCCATGTAGTTTATAAAACTTGTAGACATCTTGTAATCCTATAGATGGAAAAGCCTTATTACAAATGTAGTTTTCTTCTATGATTCTTTTAATCAACTTGCCACCCAGAGACTCAGAAGCTATCATGATGATGGAAACACCTTTTAATGCAGACTAAGTAGTATTCAGATATAAAAATACAATTGCTGCAAAAGAAAATTACACAATATGCCCACCCACTACTGAGAGATCTTTTAAACTCAAAGTGTTTAAGTCTCATCCCAATCATGCAAACAGAGGTTGTAGCCAAGTCATGTGTTAAACACAAAAATGATATTGAAGTGGTCTGCCAGGAGTCCTTTGAGACAAGTGAAATCCTGTAGATTTCCAGGAAGACAAGTACATGTATATTTTAAAATACGGAAGGCCAAATAAAAACTTTCCATTTAACAACGAAACACACTCTGGAAAGAAGAAAACAAAAGAGTTGAGCATGTGGAGGTCTGCACAAGCTATCCTAGAGCATTTTGGAAGGAGTCGTCTTTTAACATAAGTGAAAAACATAAGTAAGGCTCCGGCCAACACAACATACTGACACCAGTTTAACCTGGAGTAGAGAGTTGTTTATGCTCCAGATGACTAATTATCATTGACAGAAGAGTACTTAAGTGGTACAGAGGTAGCCAAGTTATAAAAACATCACAGTAAAGCAGGAAAGTGAGCTGCAAGAATTTGTAAATACTAAATATAAGAACAGAATTATCAAAGAGAACTTCTATGAGAAATATCAAACCACCACGCCAGCTATAGCTACCTCTGTAGTAAGTAGCAAACAGTGATACTGTTGGGCTCATAACCACTTTTCCAAGAGAAAGCTTGAAAAAAGTTTTTTTAAATTTTTTTTAGTTCAGTTATTTGACTGTAAATCTGTGCAGAAAATAAGGATGAAGAAGACACAAAAGCAAAGAAGAGAAGTTGTGGGGTGAATTCCAGAAAAGTACAGCTAAAAAGAAAAGACATCTGTCACACTTCTCACAGGTATCCACATATATCATGTTGGTAAATGTTTTGTGTGTGTGTGTAACTAAAATTGCTTTGATATGTTGTTAACAAAAAGTGATTTGAATATTTAATCAATGAGATGACACACCAGCCTGGCAGAGATAGAATCTTCTGACAATGGTCTCTCAACTTTCTGAAAGATATGATCAAACTTCTCACACTCAGATGAAACATAGGCACCCTCCATGTTTGTACTGCAAGTGCAATAGAAAGTGTTGAACTTCTGCGACCTATTCTTTTGATCCTCATAGAGATATTGAATAAAATAGTTGAGAACAGTCCTGTGAGAACTGTGCACCACAGTTTTCATCATGGGCATAAACAAATCTACAGCTGCAAACAATTGTTTTATTTGTATATACTCTCTAAATGAAAAACAACCTTTCAGAAAAGTTGTCAGTATGTACACATTAGGCTGCCTGTCTGCTTTTTAGTTCAAATAGATACTGGTGTCTATTACCACTATCACATAATTTTTTTATTTTTTTTTTTAGATAATACTTACCTGGCATGCAGTGTGAATCATATGTACTTTGAAGTACATTTCAAAGCTCTTTCACATGCAAATCTGTGTATTTCAATCTGAGAAGTGCTTTGGCACCAGAATATGCTCTTCATTGTTACTAAGTTTCAACTCTGAAAGCCCTTACATCATAAAGATTGATTATACTATTTTCAAATCTGTGCTTAGAAGTAGAAAAGAGCTTAAACTAAAACCACATAAGAAAAAAAAAAGGGAAGAAGAAAAAATATTTGTTTGGTAAAATGCAGTTTTATCTGAATTGCCTTTTATTTGTACAATGGGTCAGAAAAAATAAACTGTGTCTGAATATTTCTGATATACTTTAACGAAGTGATAGAATGAAGAACAGTGGTGAGCATGAACTGAGAAGTCCAGTTCCGTATAACATTTTCAGATCTGTATTTTGCAATTATTAAAAGGAACCCAATTTGTTTTATCTACATGGCTCAGGCTTTTTGTGGCAAGGTGCCTTTTATATTTGGCATAGAAAAAGCATAACAGACCATGTAGATCTTAGACTAAAGAGAGCTATTTTGTTCCCTTTATGCTACACTGGCAACTACAAAATTAAGGGCAGATTTTGCCATCTTGTTAATAAATTTTATTGCAACTATTCACAGCTTCATGGCTCACCCACTTTTCTTTAGTCTACCACATCATTAACTTAAACTATATCAATCTTTACGTGAATATGGATTGATTGTGTTATATTTTGTTTATAAAAGTAAAGTGCAATCACAAGGGAAGAGTAGGCAGCTTTATTTAACTTACTAAACTATTTAATGGAGTATTTAATAAGGTAAGCATTCAAACTCACTTTCCTGTTTACATCTTTACAGGGGAAGACTAGCTGAGTGGTCATGAATTGATTCATTTGTTTTAATTGGGAACAGATTTTAAAGACATATAGATTCCGAGGCAAATTGAGTGGCAGGTCTTTTCTTCAGTAACATTAATCTGTGTAACATTAGCTCCCTGCAAAGCACTAAAACTGTGGCTGGCAGTGCACCTTTTGGAGCTTATCACTGGTGTTGCCTTTGAAAATTAATCCAGAGTGATATGCAGCAATGGAAAAGTAGTAATTCACAGTTTCATCAAAGGCTTATTTTAATAAATGTTATTTTAGTCCTGTGCAATTAGACACAATTAAAAACACAATTCAGATTTTCCCTTGACAGACTTTAGCAAATAGTCAGTGAGGTATATTTGAAAAATTAAGCCAGATATATTGACTGCACATGAGGTGTGTTTAGCAAAATTAGTGTTTTGTCCTACCTCGTTATAGGAAACTCATTGAGCCATAGTAAAACATAGCTCTCTGCCAAGTGTAATTTGATCACAGCCATGGAATATTATGCACAGACCTAGAAAACTGGAAGGGCAGCATAGAAGGAAAGAGTAGACAACTGTCTGGGCAGCAGGTTGATCTTGGCATTGGTGAAACTTAACATTTTTGTACATTGTAGTGTATGGGGAAATGGGGGGGGGGGGGGAGGGAAAGAATCCAAGATTTTCTTTTTCATGTAACATAAATTTTAATGTTTTAACATGTCCTGGTTTTGTCTGGAAAGAGTTAACTTTCTTCATAGTAGCTAGTGAGAGGCTATGGTTTGTATTTGTGCTGAGGAAAAGGCTGACATACTGATGTTTAGAGTTACTGCCAGGACAGTCAAGGACTTTTCAGCTTCTCTGCTGTGCCAGTGTCTGCAGGGGCAGGAGAAGATGGGAGGGAGCACAGCCCTCAATAACTGGTTTAGGATTAGACCTTAGGTTTAGGATTGAGACCCAAATTGGCCAATGGTATATTCCATATCATGCACATAGATGAAGGTCAGTGTGGAAGTTTGCTCTCGCTTTAGGTCATGGCTCTCTCTCTCAGTCAGGTCTTGGACTCTAGGACTTTCAGGGTCTTGTCTCCATTCTAGAATTGTGGTTTCCGGACTCTCCCTGCTCTGGGATTGTTATCTGGGAGTGGGCTGAGCCTTGGTTATCTAATGGTGGGCAGTTTCACTGTGTATGACTCATTTGTATATTTGTATATATTACTATTATTATTATCATTCTTATTTTCAATTTCAATTTTATTGTAGTTTAGTTATTAAATTGTTCTTGTCTCAACCCACAAGTCTCTTTTTCCCCTTTACCCCTTTAATTGTCTCCCCCATCGCCAGGAGGGGGAAGGGTGAGCGAGCAGTGTGGTCTTTGCTGCTAGCTGGGTTTAAACCAAGACACTGTAAAATAGTTTGGACGATGTCTGCCTACTACATGCTAGCTATTGTGGAACTGTGTTAGAAAATACTAATAAACTCATAAATCATCAGGAAATCTCTAGTTTCTAATGTCTTTGAAGCTAGTGATCATTATTCATAATGCCTGAAAAAGAAAATCTCTGTTAAATCTTAGCCCAGCACTATTCTCTGATTGACAGGTTTTCCTGAGAACTTTTTTAGCAATCCAAAGTCAATGAGACAAACACAAAGTTCATTAGTATCCTGCATTATCTGTCAAACTTACTGCCTCAGAGGAAAATTTGTGCCTAGGCACACTTGCAAGTTTGTGCCAGAATACTATTCATATAGAATTTTTTACCTTCATCGTGATCTGAAACATTGTCAATAGGCATAATTGAGTATGTCTACTTTTAATTTATTTTATTTGAACTGGACAATGAAGAGTTACTTTGTCTTTCCTGTGCAAGAAATGGGCAAGTCCATACTGATGTTTTTCAGTCATAGTATTTTGAATATCAACAATCATAACTGAGTACTAATATAACACATTACTGCCATTGCTAGTAACAGACCACAGGCTTTGTACTGAGTTTGCAAAGCCTGAGGACAGAAGCTTGTCAGATTTTCTTCTCTGAACTTGTCTTGCACTGCCTGCAGCTTTGGATTCATTTAGTTTAACTGTAAGATATTTGTTTCATCTAATAAGTTGACTATGGGTAGTTTGGTTTACTTTTGCTTATCACTGCCTATTGAGGTTAGACCATGACAATGGTGTAACCATAGTTTTACAGAAGTTGTACTGACAAGTAATTTTGTTCTGCAGAATGGGATTCTTTGACTCTAACACAGTGATGTCATGTAGAGACATTCAGTTGTGGCACAGTAGCAGAAACACTGAGAGGTGGAGAGGCATGGTGCACCGCAGGAGAGTGCAGGACTGGGGTACAAAGAGATGGGGTACAGGTTGGCACCGGAGATAGAACAGCTATAGCCAACTCACTAGTGGTCAGTTAGAGAAATGCAGACCTGGAGCTGGCCAAAGGTAGTTCTAGGGGTAGCAGAGAGAAAAAAGAGGCATGCGACATCTGCAAAATTCAGCACATACTGTAAATTCAGAGGTAACGTGGAGTTACAGAGCAATGCAGAATGAGAAAAGGTGTGAAAATGTGTTAGCAAGCCCACAAAAACCAGCCCAGATGAATCCTAGAGTGAGAAAGAATAAACCATTGACACAAAAATCATGTTCCTCCCAGTGAGGACTTTGGGCAACTCACCATAACACAGCTCCAGCACCAGACTGAGCCACCAACCTGGGATCCAGAGGAGTAAGGGAACAGTGCGTTCAACACCAGAAAAAAGGGTAGAAACTAAGAAGTGTCTATATAACAATTCAAACTGTAATATTATTATTGTTGTCATTATTGATAGTTTTTCCTTATAAAATATTAATTTTAATTATATTTCCTTTTTTTTGATGATAATTAGATCTGGACTCATAGTGATTCTTGAATAGACTCTTAAAATTTCACAGAATCACAGAATCACAGAATGTTAGGGATTGGAAGGGACCTCGAAAGATCATCTAATCCAATCCCCCTGCCAGAGCAGGAACACCTAGATCAGATCACAGAGGAATGCATCCAGGGGGGCTTTGAATGTCTCCAGAGAAGGAGACTCCACAACCTCTCTGGGCAGCCTGTTCCAGTGCTCTGTCACCCTCACTGTAAAGAAGTTTTTTCTCATATTCAAGTGGAACCTCCTATGTTCCAGCTTGAACCCATTGCCCCTTGTCCTATCACTGGATGTCACAGAGAAGAGCCTGGCTCCATCCTCCTGACTCTCACCCTTCACATATTTATAAACGTTAATAAGGTCACCCCTCAGTCTCCTCTTTTCCAGGCTAAAGAGACCCAGCTCTCTCAGCCTTTCCTCGTAAGGGAGATGCTCCATTCCCTTCATCATCTTCGTGGCTCTGCGCTGGACTCTCTCCAGCAGTTCCCTGTCCTTCTTGAACTGAGGGGCCCAGAACTGGACACAATATTCCAGATGCAGTCTCACCAGGGCAGAGTAGAGGGGGAGGAGAACTTCTCTTGACCTACTGACCACCCCCCTTCTGATACACCCCAGGATGCCATTGGCGTTCTTGGCCACGAGGGCACAGTGCTGGCTCATGGTCATCCTGCTGTCCACCAGGACCCCCAGGTCCCTCTCCCCTACAATTTCAATTAAGCTAACAATACATTCTCTGCTTTATATGTGAGGCGTGTTTCCTCTTTTCCCATAAACAAGATTCTGAGCATAACAGTAGAAATAAAATATGCTGGACTAATAAACCATGTTTTATAAATTACAGATGTTTGCCATTAGCAAATTCTAGCACATGAGGAAAAGAGAAACAGTAATACACCAGAGGACATGACCAGTAAAGTGTTGTCATGTGAAAGACTTTTAAATATCTCCCGATTTATCAATATTTATTCATGGGCATTAATCAACAGTCTCTCTGATATCAGAAGTCCAACTTCAGAGAAACACTTTTGTCCATATTGACCTCTTCATTCTGAAATCATTGGGATTTGAAATCAATAGTTACATGTGTGAATTTGTCAGTGCTGATTAAAGGTTATCTAACGTGATCCACGGGTAGCTGCTTTCTTTTGTGGATGCAATTCTAAATATATATAGTAACAACAGATAATTTGTTCATTTGTAATGTCAAACGATAGTAGAAGGATAATAATTTGTCATGTGTGTTTGTGAGTTATACAGGTATGTGTTTGTGCAAGAGATTGACTGAATGTTGGAGAGGTGGGGGAAGGAAATCCACCTGAGCTTATTATACTAGTAACAGTTTGGGGTTTTTTTAGAGGATGTGAATGATGAACACCCTGATTTTAGTCTGGCATATAAAATAATATATATCACACAAACTAGAGACATTTTCTTCATTTGCAGTGTTTGGATAAGGATTTACTTAATCACTTCAGTTACTCTGTTGATAAGTTAGATCTCTATTACTCTGGAAAATTTCTAAGAGAAAACCAAAAATGAGATGTTAGGATACAATGAGTGAAGTAAATCCCATAAGCTTAGAAACTAAGAGGACAGCATAATAAAAGTAGAAATCTTGGCATTTAATCTTCTGAGTTTTGGCCCGTAGTCTACAACCTCATTATTTCCAGACAACACAAATAATTGGTTCACTCTCCTTTTCTGGCAACTGCTTAGGATTCCTGCAGGATGCATCTGACCAAAACATGATATTACACTTACAGCCACTGAGTGAAGTGACTATTGAATTAGGTAGAAATAAAGCTATGCAGCAAGAAAAACTATATTAATGTATTTGATTCCAAGAATGACTGTTCAGCCTATTGTTAGTACCAACATACCTGTGGCTGCACTAGGTGTTACATTTAGTGCTTGATTTTCCTTTGAAGCAGTGTCAGACTTTTTCCATACCAGTCAGTGAGTATATAAAACCTAACTCAAAATAAGGTGTGATTAGCACCTTTTCTTGTGAATGCCCAGTCTATTCAGCTCAATGTTCGTAAAGAGATCAGAAGGTGAAATATTTTTATTTGAATTTAATCACATGAGTGCAGTTTGCTAACATATCATACTCTGTGACCTCACAATAGTTTGGCTATGATTTCATAAAATAAAAATAAAGATCTTCTGAAAGGTGAGGTGTACTTCACTGAATTACAGGTTTAAGAATCACACCTGGGGAAAAAAAAAACTTTCAAAGGAATACAGGATTATGCTCCTGTCATCTGAAATTTTCCTGTATGGGTGTTTATTCTATAACACATGGTATATAGAAAGACTATGGCAACTATGCTCTTCATTTAGATGCTGAATTTGTTGCCTAAAATTGAGAAGAATCTAGAGCAAGGTCTCTGGATTGCTATAACTGTGCTGGAAGACAACTTAACAATTCAATTTCTATAGTCTGAAACGAAGCCCATAAGAGGAAGGACATGTTATCTTGGAAACTTCTCTGTCTTGGATAAGATAGAAACCAGGAACAGCTTTTACTTTAATGATGACATACCAATTTTTGCAAGAACTTGAAGCTTAACATCAGTATCCTTGCCAAATTTCTGTATGGATGTCTATATTCTACCTTTACTTATTTCTTTCCAAGCTCTGCTTGGAATCACACTCACCTTCTTGCCATTACTTACACTGTTATGTCATAGATTACTAATATCATTCTATACGTAGATTTTAAATTGCTTTTGAATCCTCTCTTCATCTGCCTTTCTACTTAAGAAACAGGAGATAATGATAGATTCCTTCTCAGGCAATAAAGCATTTTAATGAAACACTCTAAACAGATTGCTTATCTCAGGAGTGTGTGTGTCTGTCTGTTGTGTCTGTGTACGTACGGAAATATAGGTAGTCAGCTATAGTTCTTTTACCTGGCTCTTGTAATTAAGGCTCTCCTGGCTTTTTGTTTCTTTCGTAGCTCTTTTCTTGTTTTATCTTTATAGATGTATCATCTGCATCTTTCTTATACTCAGAGATAAACTTTTTGGTTACTGATCTTAACTGCACTCATGGTGCTTTGATGTAAACAGTGTTACTGAAGCTTTGAGTTTGCCAGTGTACAATAGAGTAGAACCTGCCTGATACAAACCATAGTAATCATCATCTCTGTTATTTGGCTGACATATTAGACTAGTTTAAGGGAAGAATTTTTGACAGCCAATTAGGTGCTAAAATCTGTGGCTATTTGGCCAAAGCAAAAATTCAAAGAGAGTCTAGGTATATAGAGAGTCCTCAGGGTCATGACTGGCATCAGAAAAACATGCGTTGTACAGGGACCAACCAAGCTATGTGACAGTAACTGCTAAATGCAGGATTAGACGTTATCCTGTGCCTTGCCACAGATTGTGCAGATATTTCATGTGTACTTCCATTTTCAGGTCTGAGTTCTGTACTTGTTCTTTGAAAGAACCCTAGGTTAGGAACAACCTAGGATACCAGTTGCACCACTTGCCTTTTTTTTCAAACAACCTAATAAGAAAGAAGGTTAATAAACTGTCTGGATATTCTGATGCTTGGGATTTGCAGCATCTTCAACACTCCTTCAAAGCTCAACATCTTTGAAACTGTATTTTGCTACAGGATGATGGTAGAAGTTGAAGGGTTTGAGGAGAGGAAAATCTGTCTCCTTCGGTTTTAACCTCTCTGAGTCTTGGACCCGGTCACTCAGGGAATTTTTATGATATTTTCCATCTCAAGCTTGTTCATTAGCAGCTCAGCCCAAGGCAGCCCTGAAGAAGGAGACCTGTGGATGCCCAAAAAGTTTGGAGACCAGCTGGTGAAGAGTTTGGGAACCATCAGGGTTCAGTACTTAACAGCTGTATGTGTATAAATCACAGGTTTGTATCTATCTCACAAATAGCTCAGTGGAACTGGATCGGGCCCAGTTCCTTATGAATTAACCAGGTTTATCTTTTTTTTAATGGTATCTATTTCTGGTTATTTCCTTGAGATACACTGTTCCCAGGGTGACTTTCACTTTGTTATGACCTGTCCAAATTTCTAAAAATAATACAATTCTGAGTGAGATAGCCAGCTAAGTAATTAAGACGCTAAGCCAGGAAATCAAATTAAGAAGCCACAGCCATAAGGAACTCAGAGTGTCAGGACACTTGCAGACCAGACACAACAGATGTTAACTGTCCAAATCTTTTAATTTCATTGTTCGGTGACATAATATTGAAATAAATCTCTCTCTTTCTCTCTCACGCATACCCGTACAGTTACGGACATCCCCCTTAAGTGTTCAAAGACACTGCTAATTCAGTTTTTCACTCACCCCTGACCCATTATTTCAGTACTGATTTCTGATGAAATGTTACTAAAACCCTCTCTGCACTGGTCCACAACTACATAAACTATGGCTTTCTCTCCTACCTCCTGTCCTGCATGTCAGAGCTGCCTGCTCACACCAACAGCATGGAGCTGGAATCCTGCTTCTGTGGTACTGACATTACAGCATGCACCAAGTTTGTATCAACCAGACCATGACCTTAGGAAACAGTTCTTGGAGAATAAAAACAAAATAGCCAGAAACCTTCCTGAAAAAATTGGCAGCAATGGGTCTGAGAATTAGACGTTGAAGAAGGTAGCATACACATGACAGGGAAAAAGGGAAAAGAACTAGAAAGCCTGTAAAATCAGAGAATAGGTTCTAACATTTCATATTCTGAAACACCGTTACAGTGAATCACATCCCCAGAGGAACTAGGAAAATATTACAGGGTCAAGCCTGATGGATACGTTCTCCAGTGTGTGTAGATAAGCACTTCCTGGTTAACCGACTCTAAGAAGGTGGGCAGGAGGAGTCTGCTACCCAGTGTAAGCAGAGAACGAATCAGGCTTACTCCTTAGCACTTCTTTGCAACGATAAAATGAAGAGCTGCTGAACACTTACAAAACTGGTAATGAGTTAAAAAATTTAGATATTAATTTTATAATATGAAAGATACTGTAGGATGAGGAAAACATATTTTAGGCCTCATTATGTGAGAGAAAGTTAATAAGAGCTTTGGAAGAGTATGAGTGTCTAGGGACCTGTGATCATGCTCTTGTTACGGTCAGAATAAGCAACCCTATCTGATACCGTGTAATCAGTAAGTCATTTTTCTGAAGAAAAGACAATGAAGGACAGGGTGGACTGAAAGAAAATTTATTAAATAAAATACAAGGAAGGCTTTCTCACATGGCTGAAAAGCAACAGTTACAGAAATAGAAAGAGAAAATAAATTCATTTGATTCCCTGGAATAGTAAATAAGTTGTTTAGAAACTGAAAGGCACTATGTAAAAAGACTAGGGAAGGAAATGGAGCAGTCTGATACATACAAACTGGAAAGTAAAGAGAGAAAAAGAAAACAGGAGAAAGAGAGAGATGAGAGAGTGAGAGAAGGGAGAAAGGAGGGAAGGAGAGAAGGAGGGAAGGAAAAGACAAAAAAGAATAAGGAAAAGAGACAAAGAGAATGAGATAAAAGGAGACCAGAAAGATAAAATAGAGCATGAGAGAAAGAAAGAAAAGGGAAATAGGAGGAGAAAAAGAGAAAAAAAATGAGAAAGAAAAAGAGGAAAATCAAATACATGCAGAAGGAAAGCTGATTTTTAGAGGATTTCAATAATAGTAAAAAGTTTAGCAACAGTAATGGCCTGTTACTGAATGGAGATGACAGTGATCATCAGTGTTGCAGATATTTTCTATAAATATTTCTGTTCCGTATTTGGAAAGCAGGACGACATACTTACTAGACAAATGTGGTGCTTTCCAGATAAACCACATTTACAGGGAGCTAACATTTTAAAAACAAGGAATTAGACCCTTCATTGACACCACTAAGGATGTAGAAGATCTATTAGTGGTCAGGGTTAATTTGCACATATATTTTGCAACATCCAGAAGCATTTAGTTAGAGGACTTTACATTAGAAAGAATGTAAAAGTTAAGTCACATCTGGAAAAATGCAGGCAATCAAACTATGCTGACGCACAGAGTCACTCTAAGCAAACATTGCTGCCTGCATGTTTGTATGCTGCAGTGAAGAAAGTTTGGTTAGAGAGATGGATGGCTCGTTTTTGTGGGTTTTGAGTAAAAGGAGAAAGATCCCGCCTTAGCTTGTGTTTTGTGGCAAAGGTTTAGTGTGGATTCAACACGACCAGGCATGGTAAACACCCCGACAGATAGTACAGCACTTCCAAAGCAAATTCAAATTAATATTTGGGAATTATAATTTAAAATGTCATTAAATCTGTGACAAATGGGGAAAAACAGTGAAAGCTTAGCAACACTACTGGTAAAACCTGACTAGCCTAAATGGAAGATTTATTCCTTGTTAGAGACACACAATGGCTGCAATTTTTTACTCTAGATCTAATGCTTGTTAATACGGGCAGCTGAGAGGACTTCAGTGGACTTAGTATGCAAAAGCTTGTGGAACAATATTTTATGGACCTTTTTTCAGGACTGGATAGCTGTCTCTTGGCTTTGGGGGTTTGGATTTAACAAGGCAATAACCCTTGCAACTCTTTGATGTGTGGATTTATGGTGTTGTCGTAAAAATATTTGCAGAACAACCACAGGAGAGCACATGAAATGGTTTAAGAACTATCTGTAATGGTCCAGAGAGAAGTTGTTGGTGTGCTGCCACCTACAGAAACAGAAGTTTCTAGTGGGGTTTCAGATGGAAAGATAGTTAGCCAAATGTTCAACAATCTCATCAATTATCTGAAATAATATGCAATTAATAAATGCTCACAGATGACATGAACTTGGCAGAATGGTGGGAAACAGAAGACGGAATAGCTGTATCCAGCGATCTAGCTTTCCTGGCAGTGTCCATTAAACAAAATGCCTTTTAAACTGCTAATACAAAGATGGACACCTAGAAAGAGTGATAGTGTCTGACATTACCCAGGACTGTATCCTGGTCTCTTTAGAGGAGTATCATAGAAGAAAATATAAAATCAATGCAACACAGATGATGATTACATACAAGTTGTTCTATTCTTAAATGTATTTATGGAGGAATAATCAATAGGAATGAAGAGAGAGGTCTTTTCTTTCTGTACACATTGCAGGAGTACAGCTTCCGTGTTTTCATGCCCAAATTTTTTAAAGGCTTATAAAACATGAACAAAAAAATTAGAAAATAGAAGAAAATTATTCCAGTGGCTGAAGAAATAACTTAATTGAGAGATGTAAGTTTTCCAAAAAGAAATTACTTAAGGTGACAATTACAGAAAGTTGATTTAGTTAGAGTGCCTGCACACCTTCAAGGAAAGAACCGCTGAAAATCATTTGGCTCTTGTTATAATCTGGAAAGGTATAAAAACCCCATACAGTTAGAAATCGAAAACAGAACTCCTTGATTTTGATTTACGGCCTAGACAATTTAACTGTGAGTGATTAACTATAGGTGAAAAGTACAGAGAAAGCAGAAAATTCTCAATTTCTCAGTCAGACTGGAAAGTTTTCTAGTTTATATATTTTAATTAAATACAAATTACTTTATTCAGTAAATAGATAATTAAATCAAACATACATATGCCAGAATAGTGCTATTTGAAATTAATATCAGAAGATATTCTTGCAGGTTTTTTGGGTTTTGTTTTGCTTTTTTTTTCACAAGTCTAAATACCCCTGTGTAGATAAGGATAAGGAATGGTCTGTGATTTACAGTCAGTTGCAGTACAATTAATGAGGATTCTTTAGAACTTCAGTAAATCAAGCAAATAATTGTTTCTCAGGAATATCACAACTTTTGACACTGACAGCATTTGGCTACAGGTTTACTTGCATATTTATAATACGCATTTGACATAGCAGCATTAATTGATTTTATATTCTATTTGTCTGCTTACTTATTTTAAACAGCAATTCTCTGCTCTAGAATACACATACTTTTCAGAAGAGCATTAGCATTAATGTGGCAGGCTCTGAAACCTGTAGTCCTCTTGTGCAATGTATTATGAATTTATTTAAATGTGTTCTTTTCTGAAGCACAGCAAAATAATCTTCAGAATCAAAACCATATTCTGCTTCCTTTTATGAAATATTTCAGTAATTCATTTATTCAATAATATTTTGATTTTAGCAAATACAACACTGAAATTTAAACATTAAAGCAGAGGACCAAAATGACCCTCACTGCACTTTAAACCTTATAAGTGCAGACTTCTAAACTATTTTCTTCCCAATTGCTCTCTTTCTTTAGTTTTAGCGCTCACACACCTGAAGACTGGTTATGTTCTGCAAAACTCTTTAACGGTATGCTACACTACCATCTTCTGGAAAGAGATGAAAATAGAGATTTTTAACTATTTAAGATCTAAACAGCTTTTTCTGTATTTTCTTCATCATTTGCAGACTATGCTGATACTTTCTGAATCCCATTGGAGATTTTTCTGAACAGGGAAAAAGCAAAATATGAAGACTTAACCTTGCATGTTTAAGAAATCTCTCCTTCAGGAGGGATTTTTTCCTTCCTCCCTTTAAACTGTACTTCAAATTATAATTCTTGATATTTAAGACTCATTAACAATTTACTTGCACAGCATGAAATCTTTCCGTATTAATATGACTCTGCTGTAAAGGACCCTTATTTCATCAGCTGAAATTCAGAATTTAGCTCTTTTTATGTTGTCATTAACGTCAGCCTAGAAAGCAAAGTTCGTGCCACATCCAAAGTTGCAAAAATTTCCAGTAAATGTATCCAAGCTTGTGGGTTGGCTTGTAACAGAGATAAGACTGTTTATGAAGGTCAGTCCTGGGAGCTGAGGAGCTAAATTTTAGTGTAGCAAGCCAAAAAGAGAAATATTTTTGGATCAAATAAGCCAATGTAGTGTTTGTAACCGAAACCACAACATATTTCTTTTGAAATTAAAAGTTCTGCTCTATATTAAAAAGCAGAAAAGAGACATGAACCAGTATAGCCCTGGTATTAATCCTTCTCATATTTTACATTTTATGTTCTGAATATTTTATAGGATACTGGTTTTTAGAAATTTTCTGTAATTTTGATAATTTGAAATAGCTTTCATAAAAGGCTAAAGGCCTTGTACACTGAGGCTGACCATCCTTTTAACTGTGATTTTGATTAGCAAACGGAACAAACCATGGCACTTCTAGACCTACTGACTCTTCTAAATGCAGTTCACGGAATTGTTTTTTGAGATATTTACTGTAGGAATCTGTATCCTGGAAGACAATAACACAAGCGTCAAAAGATCTGCATAGTGAACTTCGAAAAGAAATTCTTTCTCTTGAAAATATTGTGTGAACACTATTAGCGCATTCCAAGATGTCTGATGAAATTAGACTGTTTAGGTAACCTTGAGGGAAAACATGACTTTAGAAAGACAGATACATGTGTAAACTTATGAGAAATAAAGAAATATATTTTTATAATAATGAATATTGTTCTCTGGCCATCTGCGCTATTTCTACTTTCAGTATTTCTTCATTCCCTGTTTGAACTTGCAAAGTGAAGCAGCTAGTGCGAAAGAGAAAAAAAGGCTTTTTGTTAATCTCTACTTTTTAATGTGAACGTTTCATAATTTTGAAGTTGAAAGATAATGCTACAAAAATAGTAATGTAGGATATAAACTTAATTTTTTCTAGCTTAGGTGTATGAGGAAGCAAATTTTTACAGATATATTAAGCCTGGTATTTCAATAAAAATTTATGTTTGTGTACATTGTTTTAATGATTCACTGACAAATTAGAATGTCAGAATGATAACTTGAATGCAGAGTTAGGCGGCTTTCACAAGGATGTGTAAGAACAGAATATTGCAGTGATACTAACTAGTCTGTGAAAGTCAAATGGCTGAAGAGCCATATTAATTATGAAAATGTTTTGGAGTTCATTCAAAATTTCAAACTTTTCCTTTCAAAATGTGGGATTTGTACTTAAAACTTTCCTTCCCATAGGACTAGAAATAAATTTATTTAAAAAATTAAAAATATATTCAGGTAAGCATAACTCCAAATGCTGTAGGGACTGAAAAGAAAATTTAGAATAAATGGAAGATTGTTTATTTAATTCAGGTGAATGGGAGAATATTAAGCAGATGCAATATCTTCATTAGATCATAGAATCATAAAGTGGTTAGGGTTTGAAGGGATCCTTAAAGATCAGGGGACTTCCAACCCCCCTGCCATGGGCAGGGACACCCTCCACTAGACCAGGTTGCTCAAAGCCTCATCCAGCCTGGCCTTGAACACCTCCAGGGATGGGGCATCCACAGCTTCTCTGGGCAACCTGTGCCAGTGTCTCACCATCCTCACAGTGAAAAATTTTTTCCTAATGTCTAGTCTAAATCTACCCTTTTCAGTTTATACCCGTTACCCCTTGTCCTATCACTACACTCCCTGATAAAGAGTGCCTCCCCATCTCTCCTGTAGCCCCCTTCAGGTACTGATAGGCTGCTATTCAGTCTCCTCAAAGCCTTCTTTTCTCCAGGCTGAACAACCCCAACTCTCTCAGCCTGTCCTCACAGAGAGGTGTTCTTGGCTCTCCTCTGGACTCTCTTCAACAGGTCCATGCCTTTTTTATGTTGGGGGCCCCACATCTGAACACAGTGCTGCAAGTGGGGTCTCACAAGAGCAGAGTAGAGGGGGAGAATCACCTCCTTCGACCTGCTGCTAATGCTTCTTTTGATGCAGCCCAGGACACGGTTGGCTTTCTGGGCTGCAAGCACACAGCGCCCAGATGAGTGCACAACTTAATGAGAAAAGTCCATCGAGTTTTTTCTTCCTCTGTTGTCCAATGCTTTAGTGCCCTGTATACTCCGGCATTTCACTGTGATTTGTTTATTTATATATTTTACAGTGAGAATTTTGTTTTATTGTTATTCTGTGTGGCTTAACTGTGTAAATCATGTGAAATCCTGTCTGTTCAGCAGGACAGAATTTATCCTGAAACATTTAAGGAAAACAGGTGTTCTAGAACAAAAATTCAGTAAATTTTGGTCATTATACATTTAAGTTGATTTCTAAGACAGTGATTCTAGTCGAGCTAAAGCGCTACTTTTTGATGTTTGGGTTAACTGAACACACAACGGTCATGAACATAATAAAATGAAAATTATTCTTGGAATCACTTGAGAACCAGCAGAAAAAGTATTATTGTAGCTCCAGATGTAGTGGCGATTGTCCAAGACACTTGGCTTAACAAGCCTCGTCTTGCAAAAACGTCAATCGACTTTTCGTGATCACATCATGAGAACTGCTGCATGATCTAAGGCAAGATGATTGCTTCTAGGACATGCTTATATGAATGTTCCTTCATTTTTATGGCTGATTTGACACTTCTGAAAACAAAACCTCTACTGTTATATTTTTTATTTTTATATGTTTGCATTACCAGCACTGTGTTGGTTTGACTCTCATTTTACTGGGCCATTCATCATTGATTTCTTGCACTATTAAATGTAACAGCAGTCCTGGTTTTCATATACCTGTGTTTTCTGACATGCTTTTTTTTCCCCCACAAAATAACATTTTGTGTGACTTTTACTTACCATGCATTTTAATTCCAATAATTATGGACAAGTTAGGGGAAGTAAAAATCAGGAAGTGTAAAAACTGAGATCCTACTTCTGGGAGATTAAAAAAAATTCAATTTATCCATAGATACACAGATAGGTTAATGACAATGAAGCAATTCCTTTTGGCTTCATTATTTCAATTATAATTGAAAATGAAATATTTTGAAATACTTAATTTTATGAAAAGTCCTAAGATTTTGTCTTCCTGTCTTGTTTGGGACAAAGTCGAACTTCAGAGTTTTCAGGGTTTCACAGTCATGTATAATAATAATATCTGTGATGAAGCAGTTGCATACCTCCTCTTTTAACAAAGCATTGTAACAATAAAGGCTCAGGATTTCTTAAATCAATTTCTGGATGCATTTTAAATATTTACTGGGCAGATACTTCTTCATAGATTGCTTGATTGACTAAAGGAAACAAGATTTACAGGCACATATTTATGGCACTCGTGTTTCCTGGAGGATGGAATACAAATCTTAGATGGTTATAAAAGCATGACTTGTTATTGTTCACCAAATACGATCTGTGTGGGGAAAATAGAGGGGAGTGTCCATTATGTGAGTTTCTTTTCTTTGTGGTAGAAAAAAAAATGTATTTAGAAGTAGCTCTTGTAATTTAGTGTCATTTATTTTTCTTACAGCCTTCTGTAATTTATGATGAATATGCTGTAGGTCCAGGTAAAATACAACATTAATACATGAAGATGATTTTTTTTTCTTTTACCAGCTTCATCAGATAGTCGCTGAAATTCAGAAACTCAAGATGTGATCTGTTTATATTAAACATATATTTAAGAGAATCATTGAACACTGTCAACAGTACATGGAGATATTTTTCAGTGGAAATATTCCACATGTGCAGTTTACGAGCATAGCTGGCCTCTCTAGCCTCTGGTTCTCTCTACCTTTCCTTGTATTTTGCATTCTCATGAATAAGAATGAAGCATTATTTATGCCTGGCTCTCCCAAGAATGGAGTGAAGGAGGAACTTGGCTTTTGCCGTTCAGTGTCTCCAGCTCCTCCAGTAAGAGCAGATGTCACAGGCATGTGCTAGCTCTCAGCCATCCCTTTTATATCTTAATCATATTCATCTCTGAACTTACTCATTCCCTGGAGTCAACAAAGACCAGCTGAGCAGTAGGAGTAGTTATGGGAAAGAAGAATAAACAGTGCACATGTCAGGATCATGTTTAAAATCTCTCTTGCCTTTCATGGAGCGCAAATCTCAATTGCTCTCTTCACGGCACAGTCCAATCGTTTTAGTTTCCTTACATCGGCCCTAAGTGCAGCTCAGGGAAGAAGACAAGCAGAAGGCTTGCTCAGTTGTGGGGTGTGCCCCACATACCTCCATGCAGTCTTGCCTTGCTGCTGGGAGCTCACAAATCTCAGTGACCTACCCCCAGGGATCCCTGTTTTCCTCTACGGACTTCAGTTAGGATCCTGGCTTTGCCAGAAGGAATCAAACAGAAGGGTAATCAGCATAAAAAATAGGAGGGAACAACAAAATAAGCAGGGCAAAACAAGAAGTGAGCTGAAAAATAAGGAGAGAAGTATTTCTGTCCTGTGGTGAGGCTGCATATGAGAGCAGGGCTCGCGTCAGCCAGCTCTTAACAAGGAGTGCAAAAACCTTATGAAAAATAACTTTTATTTTCAGTGTGACCACCAGATGACACTAGCAAACTGGGAATGAATTATTATTGTCTTTTCTCAAGAACATGCAGGAACGAACTGCCTGCTTTGGGCACATTTGATGTCTTTTTGCAGAGGCTGTCGGGTACTTCTGTGAAGGCAGCAATGGGCTTCAATTTCAAACAGTTTGAAATTCAGAAACATGGACGTAAAAATATCAGTACTACTGCTATGTGCACAAATTACAGATAAATGTGCCTCACCTATGCCTTTAAGCATATTAAATCTTTTCAAAATATTGTTATTTCAACCCTTCAGCTACCTTATTTATTTTGGTAAGTACTGGCTAAGCAATACTCTCTGAGCAATGAACACACATTCATTAACACTTATTTGGATTTTCACCCAGTGTTTGATTCAACTGCCTCTTCCTTTTATGTTTTTGCTATCTGCAAATATGGGGCAAAGAGTTTTTCCTTCTATTTTAATTTGCATACTTGTGTACAGTATCATGGTTGTATCTCAGTTAAGCTTAGTTTTGATGACTTTACTGTTATGCAGATTTTTCAGTAGCTTTTTTTAAATGGGAAATTTTAACCCATCATGAACTTTGGTAAATTTATTTTGCGTTTACAGCAGGGAATACACAAAACTCATTTGGAAATGTTAACAGGATTTAAAGTTGAAATTACAGCTTCTGTTCACTTCAGCTCAAAATACCATAAATAATATGCAATAACAATAATTAGCAATTGAAATTAATATTTTGATTCCAAAGCTATGAATATTTTAGCCTTTATATTATTGTTTCTTTTTCATTTTAATAACAGACATGAAGTATATCTTCAACAGTAAAACTATTGTAATACAGACATTGGACTATCCAACATGTTGACCACCAAAGAATGTTCAACGTTGAATAAATCCAGCATCAAAACGTCCAGCTCTTCACTTCTCTTTAGCTTGAAAATAAATTACATCGATAAAAACACAATGGCATAATTTAAACACACTTGAATGCTTTGTAACAGGCTTTGAATGTTATTTCCAGCTTAAATAATATATTAGTGTTAATATTATAAGCTGTTGATATACAAATACTATCTTGGTTTCTCAAACTGCTTGGCTAAATGCCCAAAGCAGATCAACAGCCATGCTAGCTATATGGTCTGCATAACTGTGTCTCAGTCCTCTTAATTAAACAAACAGACTCTCGATACATTATTCTGTGTTCACATTTGGTCCCTTCAGTGACCATTGGACATGATTTCCATTTTTTTCTTTCTCTTGCAGTGAATGATTGCAGGTTGTGTTTCTCTAAAAGTGGGTTAGGTTTTAAGAGAAACAGTTGACCTTGGGAGGGTTGTTTTCCACTGAAGCTATTTTCCAACAGGATATTGAGTTTTCTTTAGAAGGACATTATTTGGAGTGCGTCTGCTTTCTGCAGACAATTTAATCTTTTATTTTTGTTGGAAAGACAGAACACCTGACAGCTGAAAAACCTTTGGCTGAAAACAAAACGAAACAAAAAGATCTGGAAATGCCCTCCAGTGCCTTACATCATAGGTCCAAGCCAGACTGCTCCCTCGAACTGCACTGCAACCATCCCTCTGTGCGCCCTGTCAATGGGGAAGACAGAGCTGCTCAGGCTGCGGAGGCACTGGACTGCAACAGCAGGAAAAGCAGCAAACCTCAACTTCTGTAAAAGCCCACAAAATGTTTTCAAGCCAATTTTTTTTTTTAAACTGAGATTTGACATGAATAACCACAGATATTTTCTTCTACATTTTTTAACAGAAAAAACATGTATTTTGTGACTTTTTCCATTATTTCATTTATAGCACCCTACCTGCACAGAGCAGCTCAGGTGGCAGAGGCCAGGCTGGGATGTCATCCTGCAGGAGGGGCAGGATAAGGCCAGGTGAGGGGACCAGGGTCAGACTGAGCCCAGGACAGCTGGGCAGGGCTGTGGAGACAAGGACATGATGAGGCCCAGTGGGGATGACAGGTCAGTGACTGGGGTCCAGGTGAGCAGGATGAGTGCCCAGACACAGGCACGGCTGCAGCACACATGCAGGATAACTGAGGCTGGGGCCAAGCATGAGCATTTAAGCATCAAATCAGCTCCCAAAGGAAAGAAAATACCCAAGAGCAACTGCTCAGCACATTGTAGGCTGTGCTGATCAGCAGCATCCTGCGCAGCAATTGGGCAGTAGAAATGTAACTACTTTTCTTTGAGATGTGAAACATCTCCCATGGGTGGCAATCCTGAATTAGCCTTTCTCATATGCTTGTTATGGTCCTGTACCTAAGAGGCAGAGATATGTGCTGATGTGGGCCACAGAGATCCTAGAAAGGATCTTGAAATGATCTTTGTGTCTGACAAGGCTAAAAGCATCAACAGCACTTCTACAAACAAGTTGACGTTCATCTGTTAAAGAAGTACCACAAGTAGAGTTGTTGCTTTTTTTTTTTTTCCATCCAAAGTCATGACAAAAAGAGTCAATAATTCAAGCAGGAATATGAACGAAACCCACAAGCAGTAGGAGCTTTGGCCACAGAGGTGAGTGTGCCCTGATATGAACACACCTGCCTGTGCAAGAAAGCTGTTCATAGCGCTGCTGCCTGCAGTGCAGGTCTTTGGGTGGTGGCTGATGGAGCCCACAGAGCTCAGGGTGGGAGCTCTTGATCACAGGTGCAGAGATGCTGCTCGATGTAGTGGACTGGGACAGACACCAGAGCATGGGCTGGGATCCCAGTGAAATGGGGGGCTACAGGAGAGGAGGCAGGGCTTTGACCTGCTTGCACATGCAGGAATGCACGTTCTGTGTCAGGTAACTGAAGCAGCCCCTACCCGTGAGAAGCACTGGGGAGCTTCTTGCTTGCCTGTCAGTCAGGCTCAAATGTATTTTTCTTTGCCAAGAATTTTGCTTTTGCATCTCTTCCACCAGACTCTCTTCCCTTTTGTGTCTCTTAAGTTCTGGATTTACTTTCAGCCTTGATTCTAACTTTTTGCCCTCCCTAAATCACAGTATTGTTCACTTAAAACCATCCACATGACAGGTATTAGTAGGCAAATCCTTTCCTTCCGTCCTCATTTACAGCTGATCTGATTTAACTCATCCACAGCTAACAAATGCCATCTAGTGGCTGTTTAGTGCTTCATTCAGCATCTGGTTAAATAGAGTAGCTCAGTTTTCAATGACATTTCCAAAAATCAGAAAAGGTTAATACAGAAAAGAGGACTACATACTTAGGGCATGCACTTGCTATCTGACTGTTTGTGGACTAAGATGTGCATGATACCACCCATACTAGTTACGTAATCATTAGTATAAATCAAATTAATGAAACTGTTCTCCATTTTCTTAAAAGGATGTATGTACACATTGAAACTTCTCTACACATTTCAGACAATTTTTTTCAACTCCTGCAAACAAACACTGTCATTCATAGAAGGTCTTTCCATTTAATTAAACTGACAGTTAGACATTCAGTTGGTGCAAATTAATGACATTTGCTTTAATTTCAAACCGAGAGATTTGCATAAGTCATGAGCGGGTTTTATATGCATTGGAACCTATACATGCAATAGTTATGCAAACAGTGCTCTGCAGAGGAGATTGTAGAGGTTTACAAAGTCAAGAACAGTACTAGGGAGAAGTTAAAGGGAGAAGTTATAATTTCTAAGGACACACAAGTGATAATGTAGAAGGTTTAAAAGAAGCACACTTTTACAATGCACATAATTAAGTTGTATGATGCATTGCTGATGGATTGTGACCACAAATGCAAATGAGCTTAAAAATGAGTTTAGATAAATTCACCTGATATAGATCCATCCTATGATGTGCAGTTATGTATGTGTATCATGCCTGAATGTAGGGTATCAGTATTTCCCACAGTGCTGACAGTGGGCAGGGTCCACATTGTGAAAGATTAGCCTATGTTTCTCTCACTTTATGTACTTTTCCCTTGAAAAACAGATTACTAATAATCATCTGGTAGAAGACTCTGGGACTTTGCTTCTGCCTTGGATGTCAATTATGATCGTCTTATCTGGCTCAGAAACATTTGAAGATTGTGTCTGATTTAACAGGTTTCCTAAATTAAGTGCATACAATCCTTTACTGGAAGGTACCAAATATCCACAGATTTTATGCAATATAAACACTGTGTATCCACTCATTCATTAAAATTCTGCCCTCTTTCACACTTCCCCTTTTGACTTTTATTTCTTTTTTTCATGTTTTCATCCATCTCCTTTACAGCTTGACTAAACAGACCAAAGTGCTCTTTATACTGATATAAACATCTCATTTGTGCAACTATGGTGTATGAGTAAGGTGATAAAATAAAACAAGTTTGCCTGTTGTTACTCGGTGTAAAATAAAAGAAAGAACAACGATAGTGAAATTACTCTGAGGTTTGGCCTTCGCAGCCAGTTTAATGAATCACTTTTTTCACATACCATGAAAAGCATCTGCCAGGTGATTGGGGGTGAAAGATGAATCTCAGGAGCTGGTTCATTGCCATTCATGGTACGTTAACTCTAAAGATAAACAGATTTTGAGGAGTCTCTTGGTCTCAATTTATCCTAAAATATCTTGCATTCCTACATAATGAGGCAAATTTAAAAACAAAACTAAATTGCTAAATGAGGAAAAATAGTGCAAACATGTCACCTTCGAGTGAATGAATGTCACCTCACTGAACGAGGACACAGAGTCACTCACCAGCATCTTAACAGGTCATGCATTACCATAGGTTTGGAAAAAGCCAGAAAATCCTGAACAGGTAGTAGCTGTCAGAGCACTGTGTTATCAAAAATTTGCTGGAGAGTTCAATAGTCATTGTGTGGGGGTGACAACTGTGGCCTCAGATTGGGAAGTAAGAAATGTCTTAGAATCATACAATGGTTAGGTTTGGAAGGGACATTAAGGCCACTGAGTTCCAACCCCCCTGCCATGGGCAGGGACACCCTCCACTAGCCCAGGTTGCTCAAAGCCTCATCCAGCCTGGCCTTGAACACCTCCAGGGATGGGGCATCCACAGCTTCTCTGGGCAACCTCTTCCAGTGCCTCACCATCCTCACAGTGAAAAATTTCTTCCTAACGTCCATCAACCCCATACCATCTACTCTGCCTCTTCTCTAGATCAGTTCAGCGCAGTATGTGCTTCCCTGCTTGACAGATGATTTTGCTGAGTGCTAAAGTGCTGGAGGTTTGGTGTAGGGAAACAGATTCGTGTTTGAGGTGTCAGTAGCATCCACTGCTACATAGCAAGTTAAAGACCATAACCAGAAGAAGAGGTGGTTTTAAGCTTGTTCTAAGCTGGGGAGGTTTGAAACTTTCATCTCCTACCTCTTCCCAAAGTTCGTGATCGTGATGATGGGAGGTGCATACACTCTTCCTTCTTGTAGGGCTGGGGCACCGGGCATAAACATTGGCATGTCACACACTAGTAGAAAAGGGGTACTTACTTTTCTCTTTCAACTTCATGGGGAACTTTTGGGGGTATTTCAGGTCTCCCGTCTTTCACAGAATCACAGAATCACAAAATGTTAGGGATTGGAAGGGACCTCGAAAGATCATCTAGTCCAATCCCCCTGCCGGAGCAGGAACACCTAGATCAGATTGCACAGGAACGCATCCAGGCGGGCTTTGAATGTCTCCAGAGAAGGAGACTCCACAACCTCTCTGGGCAGCCTGTTCCAGTGCTCTGTCACCCTTACTGTAAAGAAGTTTTTTCTCATATTCAAGTGGAACCTCCTATGTTCCAGCTTGA
>WKFP01014084.1:776019-786323 GCA_011057875.1 Pterocles orientalis
CAACTCTCTGGCTTCTTTTCGCCAGCCAGGTCACAATCCATCTCACTACCCGATCATCCAGATCACACTTGCTCAGTTTAGCCGCAAGGATACTGTGGGAGACAGTGTCAAATGCTTTTCTGAAATCGAGATAGACCACATCTACTGCTTGGCCATCATCTATCCACCTGGTAATATCCTCATAAAAGGCTATCAGGTTGGTCAAGCATGACTTCCCCTTGGTGAAGCTATGTTGACTGCCTCTAATGACCTTCTTATCCCTGATATGCCTAGAGAGAGCATCAAGAATAAGTTGTTCCATCACCTTTCCAGGGATGGAGGTGAGGCATCCCTTATGACAGAGCTTTTTAAACACCTTCGCACCTTGATGTCCAAGTCATGTATCTATTGCTAGCCACAGTATGACTGGGCCACCTAGCTCAGTGTTGCCCTGGCTGTAGCTGTAATCGCCTCCATCACACTCTCCCAGTACTGAGCCAGGCTGAACTGGGAAGCAATGGTTCACAACTGCACTGTCCTTTGTCCTTAGGGCAGTAAAGGAAAAGTTGAGGACCATGTTAGGGCAGTCTGCCTGAACCTGCTGTAGGACAGCAATGGATTACCAGCCCTGGGGAAACTAAAAATTAATAAAAATCCTTTCGTTTAGCTTTTTTTTAACATATTGATTATTTTGTCTCACTTTATTTTTATTCATGAGATTTCTCAGGAATTAAAAGTATCTACACTGAGTGTTGCCTGGAAAAGAGTGATTGATGCAGTTCTACATTAAATATACTAAACAGTTCATGAGGTTAAAAGGATAACAAAATAAACACATTTCACAAACTCACACTTTCTCAACTGTTTACAGTCAGATCTGTAGAAGAAACAAAATCTGATTAATGGAGCTACTCTGGTAGTTTTCATATTAACTGATCAAACCCCCTTTTCTAGACATGAATGTCATAACATAACTTAAATGTATATTTTACAAAGTTGTCATGATTTTTATAGTGCAATCAGGGTCACTAATGAGCTTCAGTTCCATTTGGCTTGCATAAGTCTAGAAACATCCTTTCACAATACATGCTCTTTACTTAGAGAAACATAGAATGAACTAGCTGTTATGCTAGGAGCAGATCCCCATCTTCGGTGTGATTAAATTAGTAGAGTTGAAAGAAAAGCCATAATGAAACAAAAAACCCAGCAGGAGCACAAATATATCAGGCAAGTACGTTACATTTATGGCAACCGATTTTCCATATATTCGGATGGATACACATGATCCAAATCAAATGAGGGATTTCAGGAATCTTGAAAAATTAATCAGCATTCAGAATTTGATTCTCAAAGGACAAATAGAGAGTTAAAAGTTTAGCCACATCTGCTGATTTTGTTGAAGTGTATATACTGTCATACTATACTGTAACTCCTGAAATAAGGCATGATGAGTCAATACATCTGGTGAAAAGAATGAAAATAATATGATTCTCAGCACTATGTATAAGACAGTTTTTGAATGTAAAGTTTATAAAAGAACTGCAGATCACTATAAAAAAAGATAAATGGTGATTCAAAATATTTCTGTGATTTGAGTATGAAATGTGGAATGGAGTGGGAGTTTCTAGGAATGAGAGCCTTAAGGGATAATTCTTATTAAATTAAGTTTTATCTGACTCATTTCTCAAAGCAGGGATCAACAGTGAAGATTCTATAGGTAGGAGGAGATGAACAATATTTTAAAAGCATTGTAACGTCCATTTCTGTTCTGGTACAATGTCAACATAAAAACATAATTTAAAAAATCTCTGAATGGAGAGGAAGCACATTTGAAAAACAGCTGGTACCATTCATGGCTCTGCAAGCTCATTATTGAGTAAATGTATTATAGACACCAGTTCACAAATTTCCTTTAAAAGTAAGAAGAATGTAAAGTGGTATTTTGGATTCAAGCTTATGCTTAGAAAAAAAGATGCTTGTTTATAACACTCTACAATGGGTTCAGATACCGATATAGAGTAGGAAAATGTAATAAAAAGAAAAAATGTTGAAATCTGCTGTGGAGTAGGTGATTAAGGAGTCAGTATCTCAGAGCCCATACAGACATGTAAGATAGGTCAGTAAAGCCTACAAACTCAGATAACAGATGTTTTAGAACCTTTGAGGTTGAAGAATAAAGGAGACAGAAGGCACAAGGACTTTTAAAACATTTTAACAGAACTATTTTTAAATTGAGTTGTAAAACTGTTGGTGCCAAGACAATACATTTGCTCAGCACGAACAGGATGATGCAGAACTCGCCCTTCTCTAAAACTCTTTCAACTGAGTTAGCAAGGCATTTTTTGTTTTGTTTTGCTTTGTTTCAGTGATAGCTACTAGAGTTCTAGATCTGCAATCTAAAAGGAGGGAGTTTTATCACCACACTGAAAGAGGAATTTTAATTTGATAGTGCATCCATATTCTAACTTTTGAGGATAGAAGGCGGTTAAAAATCATCTGTGAAAATGGTAATTAGTACAGATTTTTCCTATTCAAAATTAAAATCTCATCCACACTGGAGCACGGTTAGGCACACAGACACACAGCAGATCCTTGTCCTCCCTGACTAAGTGCAGGGTATGTGGTGCTGGCTCAGTGCTTCCCTGTTTAAAGTTTGTGAAGTCTGATAATTCACGATCCTTTCTGGCTGCTATGTTGTAGATTTGTGTGAGCTGTAAATTGCTGAATTTGAGTAGTCCTCAAACCACCCTTATGACTTTCAGGTGAGAGTCAGGACTGCTTTCTTTATATCTTTGGTGCTCAGTTGAGGTGCTTTAACCACATACCAAATTAGAATTTTTTTTCATTAAGCATATAATACTACATTTTGGATGTTTTTTAATATCTCAAAGAGGTAGTGACTGCACTGAAATACATCTTGACCAAAATTTGCATGACGGGTATTAAACAAGACTTGGAACCATACAGTGAACAGCTACATACTTAGTGAATAAAGACACTTGTCCTTCCGAAAGCAGAGTATGTGATTGTGTATCAATTTACCTGTGAGTAATGAGAATAAAATATTTTCCTAAAGAGGACTTTACAGTATAAGAGAAGCTGTAACCCATAGGGGTGGAGAAACTGCGGTGTTAAAGAGTCTATCTTTGGGGATAAACCTAAATTATTTCTCACGGATGTCATTTAGACAGCATAAAATACCGTGTTAGAGACAAAAAGGTTTTGCCTCTCTGAAGACTCCTTGAAGTTTCAGCTGACAGCTTTCACCTCCTTTCCCAACTCTGTTCTTTAGAGGAATTTAAGGGTGCTTGGATACCAACGGCACACGGAGGAAGAAATTTGAATTAAATAAAAAATAACCTAGATATTAGACTTTATGTTTTATTAATATATATTTATCATTTTGCCAAGAAGTGCAGTGTTGTTATTAATCAATTTTAATAGGGTCATAAAAGCCCTGATTAGAGAAATGATTTGTCTCTGGCTGTCCAGCAGCAGAAATGTAATCCAAGAGCCCTAAATATTCATGCCAACAGCATCTAATCTCATGTGTTTTTTATACCAGTTGTAAAAGAATTCTGGCCAAAGATGAAAGGTGCTATACACATATTAAACTATACAATTAAAAATAGGTTTTTTTTCTAGCACATACAAAATACTCAAGGATAGAGGTTCCTGCCTTACACATGCCGTGTGCGTAAGGGAGCCATCTTGAATGCTAGCTTGATCACTTCCCAAAAGAAATAGATTAGCACATTTTTTATTCCGGTTATGTAGCAATCATTTCTAGTATTTTTTATATAAGGAATTCACATTTGTTGTGTGTCGATGTTACATCACATCAAAGCACCTGTTAGATTGCCATGTCCTTAAGATCTAATTCAAAATTATAAGTCCTGCACGGTCTCCAGAAAATCACGAGACGTGGGAGTTGTATGAAAGCTCATTAATACCATATCATGTATGAACTCTGGCATATTCATTTAAACGTAAATACATACGAAACGGGAGATAATTTTTAAATAATATCTTTTTGCAAAATGTACATTATATGAGATTTGAATGAGATGTAGGTTCGTGTCAGATAAGATATTCACTCTCAGATGGAGAGTTCTGTTTTCAACATGCATGCAAATACCCGTGTCTCACACACGGGTTTTTGAAGGGAGATGCTATCTGAGAGGGAACCTCAGCCGAGTGCTCCTGTCTTACCTCTATAGCTCCATCCTCATCAACATCTCCCCTGCCAGATAAAATCCTGATCTCATTTTTAATTAATCTTATCAAAACTATTTCTTCCCCATTGGCCTTTTGATAGTCGTGTTTCTCTAAGGTCCAGTAGGGTGTAATAGCACACACATTTTCTCTGGGGAAATGACTATTTTTAAGAGACTTTTGTCCTTGTCTGCTCATCTCTGGTTGTGATTTATTGCACCTCTCTGTCATGTTGATACAGTGAAATAAACACTGACCTCAGCCAAAAAAAACCCAAAAATATCATAGACAAAAATACTTCCCTATTCCACTTTACAGCATGGCACCTCAAAAGGGCCAGTAAACTGCAGCCCAATGTGGCAACAAGCTGTTGAGAACAGGCTGCAACATTGAAAAACAACTGTACCACAGAGACAAAATGTATGTAAAATTGTACCTTTGAAAGAAAAATCAGGTTCAAGTAATTGGCTGAGAAAACTTTGATGCAAGACAGAAATCCACAGGAATTGTGCTAATTCACCGCTTGAGCATTTTGGGCCATAGCACAAATGTCTTTCTTATGAAAATTTATACAGCAACAGGCCATAGGATGAACTTTCATTTTGTTTCTCAGTATATTGGGCTGAAGGGTTTCCTCAGAGAGAGAAACAAAAATAGCAGAAAACTCACCCAAGACTTAATTTATTTGGAACAGTTCAACAAAGTGGACTCTAAAAAAGAATTCTGAAACGAACAGGTCTGAAGTTACACTCACGTTATAGCCCAGCTGCTAGCATTACCAGAGGTCAAACTTAGTTTGTTTTCAGTATGTTTCCTTGCACAGATATTAGTCTTTGTCTATGATTTTGGCTATGACTCTATTTTCTTAGCTCAGGTTAATCTAACACATCATTTATCTTATTGTTTCTTTAAAAAGCCCCAACAACTGACATTTACAAGTAACGATATTTTAAATTCTTTTCTTTGGGTCAGTTTGTTAAGTTGCTTCAGATTAAATAAACAAAATCATAGTCTGCTGTATTTTGAATAGTGTAAATTTATTTATGTGAAAGTATATGTTATTTTGGGGTAAAACCAGCAAGCCACATCCTTAACCTATGTAAAACATTGTATATCCATGGAAGGTATGCTGGTTTCTGTTATCTGAGGGTCTTGCATGGAAGGCTGATTACATGATCCAGACATGCGGTCAATATTTCACTTATTAAAGGCAACGTTTTTCAGACAAGCAGAGTGAGAGACAGGGTGGTTTTATCAATGAAGTAGCATCTGGGATCCTGTCATTCTTGATTTCACTGAATCTGACTTCTGCTGATTTTCAGATGATTGTCCTAGGCCTTACTGTGCTTGAGATCAGGCTCGGTTCAAGAAGAAATGTGAATTTGAGGCACAATGTACAGGGCTTATCTGATGGTATGGATCTCATCAGTGTAGAGATTTGCATCTCACCCAGTCATCCTGAGCTTCCTTGAAAATAGAGACCAGAAGCTCATAGGTGTGGAGCATTCAACCTGAAGCAGGCATTTGAGACAGGCCCGATGAAACGTGCTCTAACAGAGCTCGTGTCTCTCTTCATGACTCTACCTGGAGCCTGGAGTGACTAGATCAGCTGCAGATCTGACTGATATGCTGAGCCTGACAAGATGGGACCCATGTTGCTGGTCCTGGTGCTTAAATGTCTGTCATTGTGCCTGGGAGCAGAATTCGCTGTGAGGCCTCACTTGTCTGTTTTATACAGTTCTATAGCTCTTTCTGTTTAGCCCATGGGTACAAGAATAGCCATAGTACAGTCCACAACATGGAATGCTCTATCTGAAGCTCTCTCCCCAGCTTAGGTGCCGTTATGTTATGAGGATTCAGAGCCTGAAACAATTTCATGTGCTTTGCTTAAGTATTGTTTTTCCCCAACAGTGGTTAGAGTACTGCACAGGAATTCAGAGCATTAAGATACTCTCCCTTCTTGTGTCTCATTAGAATATATCTGTACGGCTACTTCTCACATATGAGGAAGGGTAGATAAAAATGCCTATTGGCTTTTCTGTTTGTCAAAGTTGAGCCACCATCTCTCTAGGAATGAAAAATTCTCTGTCTCAAAGAGAGAGAGCGTGGCGTATTCTTGTAGTTTTCTGGATTTCTGGCTCCTTTAGTATACTTGTAGATTAAACAGCCATTGGATAGCAAGTGATATTTCACTACACAAAAAAGCACCTTAACATCCATCCAGCTCCCCACATACTTCCCAGCTGAGGGTCTTTTGGCAATAAATTATGTTATGATTTCAGCCTGTCAACTCACACTGGCTAAACACTTTAGCATTGAGCTGATTCAACTTGCCTGTAGGAAATGAGGAGAAAACTGCAAGATCTTACAAGAAGCTTTGAAGGATATTCAGCATTTGTAACTTGCTTTCTCTCAATCATTTATGAACAAAATTTACAGTAATATCATGGCAAGAGCCAGGGCAATGTCTTTCAAGATAGGAGACTATGATGCTGG
Source organism: Pterocles orientalis (assembly GCA_011057875.1). Lineage (NCBI taxonomy): Eukaryota > Metazoa > Chordata > Aves > Pterocliformes > Pteroclidae > Pterocles > Pterocles orientalis. Next base: position 782,710 of record WKFP01014084.1, read on the forward strand.
ATGTGTCATGTTTAGGTCTTGACTAGTTATGATGCTGTGATAAACAAGTTAATTTAATGAGCTCACGAAATTCCTGTTGATGGACTCCATTGTTCCGTCTTCTTCATGGTTAGATCTCATCTTCTGCTATGTTTTTCATATAACTCTCTGGCTGTATGTGATTTGCTTGGCCTCTTCATGTGCTGTCATTCTGATGTCCTGGCTTCTCTTCTTTATCTCCAGGTTTTGGTTGTGAAATCCACTGGGTAGCAGTTCATGAAGGCCTGAAGAGAGTCAATTACTTAAACTCAAAATAGCATTTGTCAAAGGAGATTAATCATAAAGTAAAAGATATTTTGTTAATCCCATGTTGTTCCCTTCTCTCCAGTGTCAATGAAAAGAAGATAAATTCTTCCTCCTCTATGGTGGCATAAGGCACTGCTGGAGCTTCTTGTTAATGGTGCTTTTATAATTTTAAACCATTCAGAGACTGCCTCGTGGACTCTCAATCTCTGCTTCTGCCAGAAGCTGCTGCCTTCTGGTGCCTTATCTATAGCCTTTAAGAGTCTCTCTTTCAGATTCTCTGGGACTGCTGCTGCTAAGATGAGTTTACAGCCCTGTTCCCTTGCCAATAGTCTCAGCACTCTAGCAGCAAGTGCAAGGATTCTTGTACATGCCTTGTTTGTTCCTGTATTTGATTTGGACAGAATTTTTAAGAGTAATCGAATGTGCCATAAATGGCCACGTAAGACCATCTTTTTTTTTCTCTCTTTGGGTAATTTAAGCTTTACAGCTCTAAATCATTAAAAAGAAGAAGAAAGAAAAAAAGAAGCTACTAACTCTATAAGAAAGTTTCCGTTAAAACCTGAAGACTGGCCTCAGTGCACAAGGTTAAGAATCTGTATTTACGTTTTTGTGCACAAACCCCATATGTTCTCTGTGTTGTAAAATTTATAGAGATGAAATCAAGTTCTGCCCTGCATCCAACTTCTACTACTTTCAGTGGTGATCTTCAAACTAGTATCTAAAATTGGATTTGGACCTGTAAAAATGTGGGATTAGCTGATATATGTATTTCTCCATCTCTCTTTTTATAAAAATACTATTAAAAAAACCAACCCTGAAGTCTACAATTTTATAGAACCAAAACAGAATGATGCAAATTAACATCATGTTTTCCCTAGATATTGAATTTACAAAATCCTGAAATTAAAGAAAATAATCTTTAATGTAATTTTTATATGTATTAACTGAATTTTACTACAAACCACGTAAAAACATCAGAAGTTGGACTGGAAGTTTAAACCATCAACTCTTTAAAATTATTCACAACTATAATTATGTTTTAATACCATTTTCCTGTTAGGAGCGGATACAAAGTCCCTATAAACCTTTAATGCAGAATTTTAGCAAACCTTTTTCATTACACTATAGCAGTCAGTCCCGACAGATTTTATTCATGTTTAAAATTAAATCCATCTTTTATTTAGCTTTCAAATATAAAAAATAAAGTATGTCTAAATAGAGCAACTACATAAAACAATATAATTTGGATTGGTAAGGATTCTGGCTCGTAAGCTGGCAGGGCTCATCGAGAGGGCTTTAAACTAGGTTCGAAGAGGGAAGGGGAAATTCCCAGGCCAACTACAGACAAGCCCAGGGGTGGCACGGTGAGGGTAGGAGTGGACTCTACAGTTCAGCTCAAGTGCAATTACACTAGTGCACGCAGTATGAGCAACAAGCAAGAGGTATTTAATGACAGAAAAGCCAGCAACAAATGCTCAGAACCTGGAAAAGGTTCACAGGCTGGCCTGAGGGTGGCTGGTGGGCAGCACACAGGAGGTCCAGCCTCCTTGGGAGCCCAACTTAAGTGCTTCTATATGAATGCACGTAGTATGGGGAATAAACAAGAGGAGCTGGAGATGCGTGCACACTTGTGGCGTTATGATCTTATTGGCATTACAGAGACATGGTGGGATGGATCATATGACTGGAGTGTTGGAATGCTGGGATACAGGCTCTTTAGGAAGGACAGGCAGGGGACACAAGGAGGGGGTGTTGCACACAAGGTGGTATCTGTGCTTGAAAGGACTGAGTGTTATAAACACTGCAAATGTGTCTATGCAGTACTTCTTCAGGATGTTTCCTTCTCCACAGCTGAATATGTCTTAAGCTGTTGCTGACTTTGTATACCTATAATAGCTTCCCCTTGTTAAGCCATACATTTTTAAGATGCTCATCTGCACCAGGCTTCTGTGGATGTGTCCTTGTTCTCTCAGCTGAGCTCTGGTCCTATCTCACCCTCGGGCACCTGACACGAAGTGACATGCTTTTCCGTACATTCATAAAAGGTTTACAGCTCTCATTTTATTGTGGCTAAAGCAAGTATAAATTTCTGAGACGAAGTATTTTTTCACAAGCACCCTGGGAAGAGTATCACTGCTGACTCGTCTGAAGGAGTCTCGCCTGTGTCTTTACAACACTTCACAGTCAAGCCAACTCCTGAAAACAAGAGTCTTGCCAAACATCCTGTTTCTAACACCTGTAAACAGCAGTATCAAAACTCTTCATCTTGCCAGTAACTGCCTTCTAGAAGTACAGAAGACCTTCGAAGTGTTAACTGTAGTGAAAACTGTCTTGTAAGCAGAAGAATCTGATCATTGTTGTTTCACGCTGCTTTGGTTCTTTTCAAATATTAAGTTTTTGTCTCTGTGCTTCTACGCCAACACTCTCTACGAACAAGCTGTTCACTAATACTTTAACTTGTTAAGGAAACCTCTAAAAGGATCCTGCTGGTGCTGAAGATTATCCTTGCTTGGCAGAAATCCTAACACAAGACAAATGCTAGAAATAAAATCACGTTGCAGATAGGTCTCCACAAGTGTACAGAAGTCCAGCATATTCAGGATGTACAATTCTATTATTTGATTTTAACTTTTTTCTATTTGATCACTAGAAAGCGAACCGTCAGATTAATTTGAATCTAAACTGACTCTTGGATATATCTCCACATAGAAGGAAAGTCTCTGATACATGCAGGGACTTGGACCATATCCTGAAGAAGAAGAAGCAGCGTTGTTGGAAGAGGGTGAAAAACCCTCTGAAGAAAGGGACAATTCTTACTCTTTTTGCACACTCTCAATCCACGAGTCCTAAATCCAGGTGTGCAGGGAGCTGAGCGCTACCGGCAAGTCTGCATGCTTAAGAAAACAAGAAAGTCAAGCAGAGCTAAAAGGATTGGAAGGAGGGAGAGGAATGGAGCCAAGTGGACAGATAAAAAAGATTGGAAGAAGTGTCTTACACCAGGTGAAAAGGAGGGTGAGTGTCAGGAGGATGGAGCCAGACTCTTCTCTATGACATCCAGTGATAGGACAAGGGGCAATGGGTTCAAGCTGGAACATAGGAGGTTCCACTTGAATATGAGAAAAAACTTATTTACAGTAAGGGTGACAGAGCACTGGAACAGGCTGCCCAGAGAGGTTGTGGAGTCTCCTTCTCTGGAGACATTCAAAGCCTGCCTGGATGTGTTCCTGTGTGATCTGATCTAGGTGTTCCTGCTCCGGCAGGGGGATTGGACTAGATGATCTTTCGAGGTCCCTTCCAATCCCTAACATTCTGTGATTCTGTGATTCTGT